>CM026396.1:14294469-14394396 GCA_014843695.1 Archivesica marissinica | reverse complement strand
TCCAACCATAGAGGGAGATGTGGATATACCTCCAACCATAGAGGGAGATGTGGATATACCTCCAACTATAGAGGGAGATGTGGATATACCTCCAACTATAGAGGAAGAGGTGGATATACCTCCAACTATAGAGGGAGATGTGGATATACCTCCAACTATAGAGGGAGAGGTGGATATACCTCCAACTATAGAGGAAGAGGTGGATATACCTCCAACTATAGAGGGAGAGGTGGATATACCTCCAACCATAGAGGGAGATGTGGATATACCTCCAACTATAGAGGGAGAGGTGGATATACCTCCAATATAGAGGGAGAGGTGGATATACCTCAACTATAGAGGGAGAGGTGGATATACCTCCAACTATAGAGGGGGATGTGGATATACCTCCAACTATAGAGGGAGATGTGGATATACCTCCAACTATAGAGGGAGAGGTGGATATACCTCCAACTATAGAGGGAGATGTGGATATACCTCCAACTATAGAGGAAGAGGTGGATATACCTCCAACTATAGAGGGAGATGTGGATATACCTCAACTATAGAGGGAGATGTGGATATACCTCCAACTATAGAGGGAGAGGTGGATATACCTCCAACTATAGAGGAGATGTGGATATACCTCCAACTATAGAGGGAGAGGGGATATACCTCCAACTATAGAGGGAGAGGGGATATACCTCCAACTATAGAGGGAGAGGTGGATATACCTCCACTATAGAGGGAGGTGGATATACCTCCAACTATAGAGGGAGAGGTGATATACCTCCAACATAGAGGGAGAGGTGGATATACCTCCAACTATAGAGGAGAGGTGGATATACCTCCAACTATAGAGGGAGAGGTGGATATACCTCCAACCATAGAGGGAGATGTGGATATACCTCCAACTATAGAGGGAGAGGTGGATATACCTCCAACTATAGAGGGAGAGGTGGATATACCTCCAACTATAGAGGGAGAGGTGGATATACCTCCAACTATAGAGGGAGATGTGGATATACCTCCAACTATAGAGGGAGATGTGGATATACCTCCAACTATAGAGGGAGAGGTGGATATACCTCCAACTATAGAGGGAGGAGGTGGATATACCTCCAACTATAGAGGGAGATGTGGATATACCTCCAACCATAGAGGGAGAGGTGGATATACCTCCAACTATAGAGGGAGAGTGGATATACCTCCAACTATAGAGGGAGAGGTGGATATACCTCCAACTATAGAGGGAGAGGTGGATATACCTCCAACCATAGAGGGAGATGTGGATATACATCCAACCATAGAGGGAGATGTGGATATACCTCCAACCATAGAGGGAGATGTGGATATACCTCCAACTATAGAGGGAGATGTGGATATACCTCCAACTATAGAGGGAGGATGTGGATATACCTCCAACTATAGAGGGAGGATGTGGATATACCTCCAACCATAGAGGGAGATGTGGATATACCTCCAACTATAGAGGGAGATGTGGATATACCTCCAACTATAGAGGGAGAGGTGGATATACCTCCAACTATAGAGGGAGAGGTGGATATACCTCCAACCATAGAGGGAGATGTGGATATACCTCCAACTATAGAGGGAGAGGTGGATATACCTCCAACCATAGAGGAGAGGTGGATATACCTCCAACTATAGAGGGAGAGGTGGATATACCTCCAACTATAGAGGGAGAGGTGGATATACCTCCAACTATAGAGGGAGTGGATATACCTCCAACTATAGAGGGAGAGGTGGATATACCTCCAACTATAGAGGGAGATGTGGATATACCTCCAACTATAGAGGGAGATGTGGATATACCTCCAACTATAGAGGGAGATGTGGATATACCTCCAACTATAGAGGGAGATGTGGATATACCTCCAACTATAGAGGGAGATGTGGATATACCTCCAACCATAGAGGGAGATGTGGATATACCTCCAACTATAGAGGGAGATGTGGATATACCTCCAACTATAGAGGAGGATGTGGATATACCTCCAACTATAGAGGGAGATGTGGATATACCTCCAACTATAGAGGAGATGTGGATATACCTCCAACTATAGAGGGAGAGGTGGATATACCTCCAACTATAGAGGGGAGTGGATATACCTCCAACTATAGAGGAGAGGTGGATATACCTCCAACTATAGAGGGAGAGGTGGATATACCTCCAACTATAGAGGGAGAGGTGGATATACCTCCAACTATAGAGGGAGATGTGGATATACCTCCAACTATAGAGGGAGATGTGGATATACCTCCAACTATAGAGGGAGATGTGGATATACCTCCAACTATAGAGGAAGATGTGGATATACCTCCAACTATAGAGGGAGATGTGGATATACCTCCAACTATAGAGGGAGATGTGGATATACCTCCAACTATAGAGGGAGATGTGGATATACCTCCAACTATAGAGGGAGAGGTGGATATACCTCCAACTATAGAGGGAGAGGTGGATATA
Organism: Archivesica marissinica; assembly: GCA_014843695.1. Classification (NCBI taxonomy): domain Eukaryota; kingdom Metazoa; phylum Mollusca; class Bivalvia; order Venerida; family Vesicomyidae; genus Archivesica; species Archivesica marissinica. The sequence goes on along the minus strand of CM026396.1, from coordinate 14,391,926 downwards.
CCTCCAACTATAGAGGGAGATGTGGATATACCTCCAACTATAGAGGGAGAGATGTGGATATACCTCCAACTATAGAGGGAGAGGTGGATATACCTCCAACTATAGAGGAGGATGTGGATATACCTCCAACTATAGAGGGAGAGGTGGATATACCTCCAACTATAGAGGCAGATGTGGATATACCTCCAACTATAGAGGGAGAGGTGGATATACCTCCAACTATAGAGGGAGAGGTGGATATACCTCCAACTATAGAGGGAGAGGTGGATATACCTCCAACCATAGAGGGAGATGTGGATATACCTCCAACTATAGAGGGAGAGGTGGATATACCTCCAACTATAGAGGGAGAGGTGGATATACCTCCAACTATAGAGGGAGAGGTGGATATACCTCCAACTATAGAGGGAGAGGTGGATATACCTCCAACTATAGAGGGAGATGTGGATATACCTCCAACTATAGAGGGAGAGGTGGATATACCTCCAACTATAGAGGGAGATGTGGATATACCTCCAACTATAGAGGGAGAGGTGGATATACCTCCAACTATAGAGGGAGAGGTGGATATACCTCCAACTATAGAGGGAGATGTGGATATACCTCCAACTATAGAGGGAGAGGTGGATATACCTCCAACCATAGAGGGAGAGGTGGATATACCTCCAACCATAGAGGGAGATGTGGATATACCTCCAACCATAGAGGGAGGATGTGGATATACCTCCAACTATAGAGGGAGAGGTGGATATACCTCCAACCATAGACATGTTTTTTTGAGGAGGGGGTATATCTCCAACCATAGACATGTTTGTTTGAGGAGGGGGTATATCTCCAACTATAGACATGTTTGTTTGAGGAGGGGGTATATCTCCAACCATAGACATGTTTGTTTGAGGAGGGGGTATATCTCCAACTATAGACATGTTTGTTTGAGGAGGGGGTATATCTCCAACTATAGACATGTTTGTTTGAGGAGGGGGTATATCTCCAACCATAGACATGTTTGTTTGAGGAGGGGGTATATCTCCAACTATAGACATGTTTGTTTGAGGAGGGGGTATATCTCCAACCATAGACATGTTTGTTTGAGGAGGGGGTATATCTCCAACTATAGACATGTTTGTTTGAGGAGGGGGTATATCTCCAACCATAGACATGTTTGTTTGAGGAGGGGGTATATCTCCAACTATAGACATGTTTGTTTGAGGAGGGGGTATATCTCCAACTATAGACATGTTTGTTTGAGGAGGGGGTATATCTCCAACCATAGACATGTTTGTTTGAGGAGGGGGTATATCTCCAACTATAGACATGTTTGTTTGAGGAGGAGGTAAATCCTGTGAAATGGGGTATATCCTGTTGGATGGGGTATGTCCTGTAGGATTGGGTATATCCTGGGATATGGGTATACCCCGTTGGTTATTTCATGTAGGATGTGGTATATCCTGTGGGATAATGTATATACTGCATAATGGGGGTATATCCATGTATCTATGCACGTGCAGAAGTGCTGTATGTTGTGGATGTAAGTGAAGTGTTGTATGTATGTGGATGTAAGGGAAGTGCTGTATGTTGTGGATGTAAGTGAAGTGTTGTATGTATGTGGATGTAAGGGAAGTGTTGTATGTTGTGGATGTAAGTGAAGTGTTGTATGTTGTGGATGTAAGTGAAATGTTGTGGATGTAAGTGAAGTGCTGTATGTTGTGGATGTAAGTGAAGTGCTGTATGTGGTGGATGTAAGTGAAGTGTTGTATGTATGTGGATGTAAGGGAAGTGCTGTATGTTGTGGATGTAAGTGAAGTGTTGTATGTATGTGGATGTAAGGGAAGTGTTGTATGTTGTGGATGTAAGTGAAGTGCTGTATGTTGTGGATGTAAGTGAAGTGTTGTATGTATGTGGATGTAAGTGAAGTGCTGTATGTTGTGGATGTAAGTGAAGTGTTGTATGTATGTGGATGTAAGGGAAGTGCTGTATGTTGTGGATGTAAGTGAAGTGTTGTATGTATGTGGATGTAAGGGAAGTGTTGTATGTTGTGGATGTAAGTGAAGTGTTGTATGTTGTGGATGTAAGTGAAATGTTGTGGATGTAAGTGAAGTGCTGTATGTTGTGGATGTAAGTGAAATGTTGTGGATGTAAGTGAAGTGCTGTATGTGGTGGATGTAAGTGAAGTGTTGTATGTTGTGGATGTAAGTGAAATGTTGTGGATGTAAGTGAAGTGCTGTATGTGGTGGATGTAAGTGAAGTGCTGTATGTGGTGGATGTAAGTGAAGTGTTGTATGTTGTGGATGTAAGTGAAGTGTTGTATGTTGTGGATGTAAGTGAAATGTTGTGGATGTAAGTGAAGTGCTGTATGTTGTGGATGTAAGTGAAGTGCTGTATGTTGTGGATGTAAGTGAAATGTTGTGGATGTAAGTGAAGTGCTGTATGTTGTGGATGTAAGTGAAATGTTGTGGATGTAAGTGAAGTGTTGTATGTTGTGGATGTAAGTGAAATGTTGTGGATGTAAGTGAAGTGTTGTATGTTGTGGATGTAAGTGAAATGTTGTGGATGTAAGTGAAGTGCTGTATGTTGTGGATGTAAGTGAAGTGTTGTATGTTGTGGATGTAAGTGAAGTGCTGTATGTTGTGGATGTAAGTGAAGTGCTGTATGTTGTGGATGTAAGTGAAGTGTTGTATGTGGTGGATGTAAGTGAAGTGTTGTATGTTGTGGATGTAAGTGAAGTGTTGTATGTTGTGGATGTAAGTGAAGTGTTGTGGATGTAAGTGAAGTGTTGTATGTTGTGGATGTAAGTGAAGTGTTGTATGTTGTGGATGTAAGTGAAGTGCTGTATGTTGTGGATGTAAGTGAAGTGTTGTATGTTGTGGATGTAAGTGAAGTGCTGTATGTTGTGGATGTAAGTGAAGTGTTGTATGTTGTGGATGTAAGTGAAGTGTTGTATGTTGTGGATGTAAGTGTTGTATGTTAGTGGATGTAAGTGAAGTGTTGTATGTGGTGGATGTAAGTGAAGTGTTGTATGTTGTGGATGTAAGTGAAGTGTTGTATGTTGTGGATGTAAGTGAAGTGTTGTATGTTGTGGATGTAAGTGAAGTGTTGTATGTTGTGGATGTAAGTGAAGTGTTGTATGTTGTGGATGTAAGTGAAATGTTGTGGATGTAAGTGAAGTGTTGTATGTATGTGGATGTAAGTGAAGTGTTGTATGTTGTGGATGTAAGTGAAGTGTTGTATGTTGTGGATGTAAGTGAAGTGTTGTATGTTGTGGATGTAAGTGAAGTGCTGTATGTTGTGGATGTAAGTGAAGTGCTGTATGTTGTGGATGTAAGTGAAGTGTTGTATGTTGTGGATGTAAGTGTTGTATGTGGTGGATGTAAGTGAAGTGTTGTATGTTGTGGATGTAAGTGAAGTGTTGTATGTTGTGGATGTAAGTGAAGTGTTGTATGTTGTGGATGTAAGTGAAGTGCTGTATGTTGTGGATGTAAGTGAAGTGCTGTATGTTGTGGATGTAAGTGAAGTGTTGTATGTTGTGGATGTAAGTGTTGTATGTGGTGGATGTAAGTGAAGTGTTGTATGTTGTGGATGTAAGTGAAGTGTTGTATGTTGTGGATGTAAGTGAAGTGCTGTATGTTGTGGATGTAAGTGAAGTGTTGTATGTTGTGGATGTAAGTGAAATGTTGTGGATGTAAGTGAAGTGTTGTATGTTGTGCAAATGAAGTGTTGTATGTTGTGGATGTAAGTGAAGTGTTGTATATTGTGCAAATGAAGTATTTTATGTTTCTGCTGTGTTTTACAGATGGATCCAGAGCTGGACAGGAGCATCTCAGACCATGTACTACGGATGCATAGATACAGAAATGCTAATGAGCAAGATGGAGATGGTAGGAACTCTATACATATCTCTACTCATTGTATTAAATGCAGTGGGAATATGGCATTGGGGATGACATATATCGCGCTCAGCCACCAGGTGGCCGTTTATACCAGGTGTAATATAGTGTGGTTTTGATTGGGGAGAGTTCGAACTGGCCGTTGACACCAGGTTACTGCTCTTTCCAGGTGACCGTTTTGACTAGTTTCTAGCTGTCTTCGTACTTCATACAGACATAGTAAGACAGCGCTTTATGGCATTCCATTGATCAGTGTGGATTTCCTTCAGCTTTAGCATTGTATCTTTGATGGCACAAGAGTAATATTCCATGGTCTTCAATCTTTTCATAGGGATGTTGGAGATGCCCATGTTCTGTAATGATGCCTTCTTTCGTGGCGATACTCAAACTCTTATAAAAAAGTTTGTAAACGTCTTCTTCCTGTAAGGCCATGCAAATATGACGATGACTCATTCAGTTATTGTTATCGGCCACTATACATTGGTTTAAACATTGTTTATTCTAACTTTTTACATATAATTTAACAGCAGTATACTAAAAGGGACTAGAACGGAAGAAACATGCATAGTTTCCTATCAATTGATTGATATACAATAGGTAGGAGAATAATATATATAACAATGAAAATACGTGAAATCTATTCTAGGTATATGCTAGCAAGAATTTCAGAAGTTATTGTATTAGTGAGTCAATATAGTTGTAGATGTTAAAAGGAAAATGGTTAATATTTATTGGAATATTTGAAGAAAGCTCAAGAACGTGAAATATAAAATCGGAGCACGAGAAGAAGAGATTAGCATAAAGAAAAGTGGTTGAATAGGATACATTCATGGGTGTTTTCACAAATAAAACCAAAGTTATTTAACATTTTATGATACATGTATGCGTGGCTGTTGCAAAGTGTCTGTAATATGTCATTCGTATTCAATATGTGATATGCATTGATGAGACGATAATAAAGATTTATATATTATATATTATCTGTCTAAACAGTTTTGACATCATAATACTTTGTACAAATCGAAATAAATTATCTGTTCTGATCATAATTAAACTATCTTAACACCTACTGTACTTATCCGATTACATGCATACATCTATTAACACCTGCCATGGATGCAACCACAATATAATTTATTCACACATCCTGGGGCAATTTATTTTGTATTGGAAGGTTTTATGATGGTTTCAAAAGAAAAAAGTATCTGATTTTATGACAGTTTATTTCATTTTTGCAAATTTTTTCCGAATATTAAAATACCGGAATAGTATACGGATATTCCGACGTCCGAGTTAATATTCGAATATTCGTTGACATCCCTAGTTTTTTATAATGTGGCTTAGTACTTTTGCAAACTTATTTGGAGAATCTGGCATTATCTTTTTCAAACGAAAGGCTCGTTGTTTTTGTGCAGAGCTTGATGCTATGATGATTGTGATGGCAGGGTAGCAATTATTGATGATGTCTGTGATGGTGCTGGCAGTGTTTTCTTTTTCTTGTGTTCACAGTAGCGCAACCTATCTTTCTCTTTTGTGCCGTCATGTTAGCACGATGTGTTCCTTTATTGTTACGGCTTTATGGAATTTCTTGTGTTGTCCATGTGAAAAGGGCTCTTCTAGCTTCTGTTTTCTAGGTATCTAGCACTCTTTTCTTTATTTATTTTTTCTTCACGGGAGAGATTTTTCCTTCTTTCGCAATCGATACAAACGGTTCCTTTCAATCTCCTTTTGTTTAAATTCGGGGTCTTGCTTCATCTTTTCTCTCTATCTTTTGGAACTTTCAGCAGCTTTTATCTTTAGACAATTTTTGTCCATCACGTTTTCGGAACCTTTTGGGCACTAAGAAATAGATTACCGTATTGTTCCTATTTATAGCGCCCACGCGCGATGCAAAACACAAAAGGGGCACGCTAATTAGAGTAATTAATTTCTGTAGTATAGGTGTGGAAAATCTCCGTTTCAATATCGGTAATTGCCAACTAATTGGAAGAAACTGCTCAGTGACCTTGCTTTGTCATAATGCGACGCCTACTACGTCATCATGTGTTACCGAAATCGATCGATAATTATGTTCTGTACATGCGGTACATACTATTATGCCATGTAAATCTTATAAATTTAAAGTTAACCCGTGTTTCTGTGGATTGTTCCTGTTCCGCGTTATAAACAGTTATACGGTGTCTATGTAAATAACTATCCTTGTACTTTCGGTTTGAATAGCTCGAGGCATTGTTGATATTGTGTGAATTCTTCTGTGAAAATAAATACTTTTTTTTTTATAGCGTTACACGTTCAACAAGTGATGCGCATATTATTCTTGCATACTTAGTGATTCATGAGCTTGGAGTTTATATATATATGGATTACGTTAAACAACAGTACTACTGACAGGTAAGCCAATTATTTCCTTGTAAGGGAATAAGGGCCATTTCATGTTGCATTTTTACGTTGGGGCGCCTATATTAGAGGTGGCGCTTTAAATAGGAACAATACGGTATAACTTCTTACTACAATGGGTAAGAAATAGATTATAACTTCTTACTATAATGGGTAAGAAATGGATTATAACTTCTTACTACAATGGGTGTGCTTTAGATGGAGGAATTATTAAATTAACCCATTCAACCCCAAGTAACTGACATGGACTGGTGCATGATATTTTCAGACCAATAAATTAATAAGAAAATTACCTTTGGACCAGTTCATTTATCAAAATGGGTAATTTTATCTAAAAATAGTAATAATTATTACTGGCAAAAAAGTGCAGATCCTGATGAGACGGCTCGTCACGAGCCGGCTCATCTGGATCTACACTTTTCATAAGCCTATTTAGAGGCCTGTGGGGTTGAAAGGGTTAATGTATTGAACGGTTAGAAAAATCAATTGTAATTTTAGTAATTGTAGTGCGACTTTAAACCTCAAAAACAAACAAACACGGTCATGTGTGTGGATTGATGATCATCCTGAAACTGGCCAGTTCATTTGCTGCATTGACCAGTGCATTGTGGCAACCTCGGTAACACCTTCTCAGGTGCTAATAACAAACAAACAAACTGTTTCAGCTACCGTAGACAGATATGTATGAACATCAGGAACATATTTGGTCCTAAGACACTGCCTTGTGGGACACCACTGTATATGTGTTTGTGTGTTGAGTGCACTACTTGTAATAATGGATCTCATCCTATGCTCATTTACCAAGGCCATATTTGTTACATTTATTGGCAAATATGAGAGGTAAAGTAAAAATAAACCTCATACCTGCATTCTCACCATGCTGCTTAACCTAAATAAATAGGTAAAAACTCATTTTAATGTCCATTGTTGGCACCCGTCCTGATGATATTTTGTAAAATAGCATAAACACCATACAAAATGGCATATTGACAGTATTTCCATGCAGAAATAATTATTAAAGAGTTCAATGGAATTATGGTATAGTTATTTGTATGACAAATAAAGCTATAACTTTGAAATTGATATTATCTGTCCTCCTAACACCCGTCATTGAAATACTTCTGTACAGATGTTATGTCCGTCACAAGAATGTTCGTATCATCCTAATTTAGACATTGACAAGTGAACCAACGTTATCAGATCGGTAAATAATTTGTTTAAGTGTGATCATTGCCTGTACAATCGGTATAGAATTGACAATATTACAATAATTGTTCAATTTTTCAGTCCTTCTAATAAACTCTTTCAAATAGCAGTCTTGGTTATGTCCATTATAAAAATCATGTCACTGCACAACATCTATCACCAATATTTTGTCCAAAGTTAACGTCCATAAGAACAATGTTTTCAAGCTTTCTCTTTTTTCTGTGTACAGTTGCTATAATTCAACATTGTTTATTTTGAAATTTTGATTATATGTATCATATACGGTAGTGTAAGCAAGGTATTAAGAAGTAGAATTGTGCTAATGTGTTCAAATAGGTTAATATATACAACTCCCACGACTCAAAACTGTATGACGGACGTTACTCACTGGGATGGAGGCATTTGTTTACTTGGTTCCTCCATCTTGTTATCATTGGCAACAGCAGAGAAACGGTGACGTCATCGATTTTAGTGCACGGGTAAGACTATTGTTGAACAGGAATGAAATATCTGGATTATTCCAATGCAAATGCAATGACGGACGTAAATAGTGGACAGAAATTGTATATGAATGATTTATGCTGCTTCATTTCGATGAAAGGGTCTTCAAAACATGCGTTATGACATAAAATAGTTGTTATTAAAGATACATTTTTATGTAAAACCCACGTTCAAAAATCCTCATAGCTGGACAGGAAAATGATAACGTCCGTGATACATGTAAAATGTGTAATTATTACCGTAGCAACTTACAAATTATTGTTAGTAAGTCGTTTTTAGTGCTTATAAGCTCTATATAAAGAGTAAAAGTCAAAATATATGCACATTTCGTTCGAAACTTGGGAAAAAAGGTCCGAAATATTTTTTACTTGTTTGATTTTTGTCAGCAAGCATTTTATGTATTAAAATCAACTTTTATGGTTTCAAAAGTACATGCATTATGACAAATTAATGCTTCCTATTTTAGAAATGTTGCGCTGAAAATGACCACTGTAGAATGGTCCGATAATGACCCTGGGTACGGGTGTTTGCATGTTTATTTTACAGTGTATCCACTGGTGTTTGTATGTTTTTATTACAGTGCTTCCCATGGGTATGGGTGTAGATATGCTGGCCACGACAGATCCCGACTTTGAGGACACGGAGGAGTCGGAAACTCCGCTATACGAGAAGCATGACAAACTTCTACATGGACCCGCAAAATCTAAACAGTATGTAAAACACTTGAAAAAATATGAGAACTTCTGAGCATAGTCCCCCTCCCCTCATCAGTAGACCTTCTGAGCATAGTCCCCCTCCCCTCATCAGTAGACCTGAGCATAGTCCCCCTCCCCTCATCAGTAGACCTTCTGAGCATAGTCGCCCTCCCCTCATCAGTAGACCTGAGCTAAGTCCCCCTCCCCTCATCAGTAGACCTTCTGAGCATAGTCCCCCTCCTCTCATCAGTAGACCTGAGCTAAGTCCCCCTCCCTCATCAGTAGACCTTCTGAGCATAGTCCCCCTCCCCTCATCAGTAGACCTGAGCTAAGTACCCCTCCCCTCATCAGTAGACCTTCTGAGCATAGTCCCCCTCCCCTCATCAGTAGACCTTCTGAGCATAGTCCCCCTCCCCTCATCAGTAGACCTTCTGAGCATAGTCCCCCTCCCCTCATCAGTAGACCTTCTGAGCATAGTCCCCCTCCCCTCATCAGTAGACCTGAGCTAAGTCCCCCTCCCCTCATCAATAGACCTTCTGAGCATAGTCCCCCTCCCCTCATCCTTAGACCTGAGCTAAGTCCCCCTCCCCTCATCAGTAGACCTGAGCTAAGTCCCTCCCCTCATCAGTAGACCTGAGCTAAGTCCCCTCCCTCATCAGTAGACCTGAGCATAGTCCCCCTCCCCTCATCAGTAGACCTGAGCTAAGTCCCCTCCCCTCATCAGTAGACCTGAGCTAAGTCCCCCTCCCTCATCAGTAGACCTGAGCTAAGTCCCCTCCCCTCATCAGTAGACCTGAGCTAAGTCCCCCTCCCCTCATCAGTAGACCTGAGCATAGTCCCCCTCCCCTCATCAGTAGACCTGAGCATAGTCCCCCTCCCCTCATCAGTAGACCTGAGCATAGTCCCCCTCCCCTCATCAGTAGACCTGAGCATAGTCCCCCTCCCCCATCAGCATCAGTAGACATGAAATCTAGCCACTAGATTTTCCGTCCCTAATATACTGTTTGTCTCTCTGACCGTTAAGTCAACTATTGCCAAAATGTACCATAATGCATATGTATGACTTTCAAATATTTACCCGCCCTTGTATACATTGTCTCATAGGAGCTTTTAAAATGCAGTTGCCTCTAGAATTTTTATATTTGTGTCCATAGTTACATGGAAGATATAAATGATTTCTTATGTACCATGTATGAAGAGAGGTGCCCATACTGTATATTGTATTGAAGAACTTCCGTGAAATTCCATCTGAATTTGCTCAAAATCAACCAATAACTTATATGTATATATATGTTTACAAGAAGACCCTTATACATAGGTATATGTTTACAAGTCAGTTGTACATGGATATAGATTTATACATCAGTTGTACATGGATATAGATTTATACATCAGTTGTACATGGATATAGATTTACAAGTCAGTTGTACATGGATATAGATTTATACATCAGTTGTACATGGATATAGATTTATACATCAGTTGTACATGGATATAGATTTATACATCAGTTGTACATGGATATAGATTTATACATCAGTTGTACATGGATATAGATTTATACATCAGTTGTACATGGATATAGATTTATACATCAGTTGTACATGGATATAGATTTATACATCAGTTGTACATGGATATAGATTTATACATCAGTTGTACATGGATATAGATTTATACATCAGTTGTACATGGATATAGATTTATACATCAGTTGTACATGGATATAGATTTATACATCAGTTGTACATGGATATAGATTTATACATCAGTTGTACATGGATATAGATTTATAAATCAGTTGTACATGGATATAGATTTATACATCAGTTGTACATGGATATAGATTTATACATCAGTTGTACATGGATATAGATTTATACATCAGTTGTACATGGATATAGATTTATACATCAGTTGTACATGGATATAGATTTATACATCAGTTGTACATGGATATAGATTTATACATCAGTTGTACATGGATATAGATTTACAAGTCAGTTGTACATGGATATAGATTTATACATCAGTTGTACATGGATATAGATTTATACATCAGTTGTACATGGATATAGATTTATACATCAGTTGTACATGGATATAGATTTATACATCAGTTGTACATGGATATAGATGTATACATCAGTTGTACATGGATATAGATTTATAAATCAGTTGTACATGGATATAGATTTATACATCAGTTGTACATGGATATAGATTTATACATCAGTTGTACATGGATATAGATTTATGCATCAGTTGTACATGGATATAGATTTACAAGTCAGTTGTACATGGATATAGATTTATACATCAGTTGTACATGGATATAGATTTATACATCAGTTGTACATGGATATAGATTTACAAGTCAGTTGTACATGGATATAGATTTATACATCAGTTGTACATGGATATAGATTTATACATCAGTTGTACATGGATATAGATTTACAAGTCAGTTGTACATGGATATAGATTTATACATCAGTTGTACATGGATATAGATTTATACATCAGTTGTACATGGATATAGATTTATACATCAGTTGTACATGGATATAGATTTATACATCAGTTGTACATGGATATAGATTTATACATCAGTTGTACATGGATATAGATTTATACATCAGTTGTACATGGATATAGATTTATACATCAGTTGTACATGGATATAGATTTATACATCAGTTGTACATGGATATAGATTTATACATCAGTTGTACATGGATATAGATTTATAAATCAGTTGTACATGGATATAGATTTATACATCAGTTGTACATGGATATAGATTTATACATCAGTTGTACATGGATATAGATTTATACATCAGTTGTACATGGATATAGATGTATACATCAGTTGTACATGGATATAGATTTATAAATCAGTTGTACATGGATATAGATTTATACATCAGTTGTACATGGATATAGATTTATAAATCAGTTGTACATGGATATAGATTTATACATCAGTTGTACATGGATATAGATTTATACATCAGTTGTACATGGATACAGATTTATACATCAGTTGTACATGGATATAGATTTATACATCAGTTGTACATGGATATAGATTTATAAATCAGTTGTACATGGATACAGATTTATACATCAGTTGTACATGGATATAGATTTATACATCAGTTGTACATGGATATAGATTTATACATCAGTTGTACATGTGAATGTGGATATGGATTTACATGTGGATATTTACAGACAGAAGATAGTGAGTATGCAGTTCATGAGGAAGTACATACATGTTGCTAAGGCACTTAAGCCGAGCCTCACGCAGCCAGCTGCCGAGATACTGGCTGAAGAATACTCAAAGTTGCGTAGTCATGACAGCATGGCACAGGATAACGTTGCACGGGTACGTAAACTTATTCACTCTCGTTGGTGCGGATGAAAGCGTATATGGTCATTCGTGTGAGAGGAAACCGGAGTACCCGGAGAAAAGCCACCTGTCTGATCTGGAGACCACCGTACTTGCATTGGTGAGAAGCAAGCACGCTAACCACTGCGCTAATCGGACAGCCTTACCTTTCCTTTGATGAAACCCGAACTGTAGGAACATGTACTCTAATACATACATGTACGACCATGCAGTGTTATATTAGTACAGTGGAATCCCTCAAAACCGGAACCCCTCATAACGGAATTCTCTCCAAACCGGACGATTTTTGCAGTCCAAATAATTTCGCCTTTATCCATTGTAAAAATCCCTCTATAAACCGAATCCCCTCTTTTACGAATATGCACAAGAGTTCATGCCAAAATTCAACAAAATCTGTGGCTAGTTAACCTGTCTCCCTTAGCATACATGAGTAATTAAGCTACGTCATGATCGTTATGTAAACATTGCGGGGGACATTTTAAAGTGCGGATCTGTCAAGCATGTCGCATATCGTCTGATTTTATTAGTTAATTGGATAATTGACAGTCATTGGAAACGTCATGGTAGTGCCGTAAACATTCAAATATTAATAGTGTCAAATAATACGATTTTCCAAAGTAACGGGATAACAACATTTGATTGTCCTGCAGTTATTAGCACTTGTCCATAGCGACTTGGCAATGGATTTGGCTATGCTGATGTCCCTAGCGACTTGGCAATGGATTTGGCTATGCTGATGTCCCTAGCGACTTGGCAATGGATTTGGCTATGCTGATGTTCCTAGTGACTTGGCAATGGATTTGGCTATGCTGATGTCCCTAGCGACTTGGCAATGGATTTCGCTATGCTGATGTCCCTAGCGACTTGTTAATGGATTTGGCTATGCTGATGTCCCTAGCGACTTGGCAATGGATTTGGCTATGCTGATGTCCCTAGCGACTTGGCAATGGATTTGGCTATGCTGATGTCCCTAGCGACTTGGCAATGGATTTGGCTATGCTGATGTCCCTAGCGACTTGGCAATGGATTTGGCTATGCTGATGTCCCTAGCGACTTGGCAATGGATTTGGCTATGCTGATGTCCCTAGCGACTTGGCAATGGATTTGGCTATGCTGATGTCCCTAGCGACTTGGCAATGGATTTGGCTATGCTGATGTCCCTAGCGACTTGGCAATGGATTTGGCTATGCTGATGTCCCTAGCGACTTGGCAATGGATTTGGCTATGCTGATGTCCCTAGCGACTTGGCAATGGATTTGGCTATGCTGATGTCCCTAGCGACTTGGCAATGGATTTGGCTATGCTGATGTCCCTAGCGACTTGGCAATGGATTTGGCTATGCTGATGTATACATATATTTTTAGCTCACCTGAGCAAAGATCATGTGAGGTATTGTTATATCTGTCTGTCGTCCATCGGCGGCTGAACAATTTCAAACGTCTTCTCCTCAGTAACCATTGGGTCTATATTCACCCTGGCTTTTATTTTTTTAAAGCTAATTCTGAAGTTCATGCTTTATTTGTTCAGAAATTTTTCACCTTTATTAAGATAACTTTCTCAACATTGGACCATTTATAAAGTTGTCCCTGCTGATTCTAATGATGTGGTTGTTTTGCAGATGAAATACACATTTGTTACAAAACCAAAAATAGTACATAATAGTACATAAATAGCTTGCCGTGTCTTCTTGCCCACTGGAAATGTTCAGGTTTGTCCAAGAAGGTTTAAGAAATTTACCATGTGCGGAAATGAGGGAAACCGTGACAGAAATAGAATGCAACAAGTAACACTTTTATCCCGGAAGTAACATATATATTGCTATCAATTGCATACCTGTGTCTTCTGCGATACACTGGGTGCAGTCATCATTTGCAAACTCTAATATATATGTTAAATAATAATAAAACACATCTCTCATCTGGTCAATTTTGTTCTAATTTAGGAACGGTCAGAAAATACACTATTTTAATTGAAAATGACGATTACATTAGCAGTGAAAGGATTAAATTTAGCAACAGTTAATTAAGTTGTCAGAAGCATAGAAACTATCGAGAAATTGTGCAGCTCAAAAGCATACTGTTAAACATGGTCCGAATGATGAACAGATTTGGGTGCTCATTTTTGAACATCATTTATATTAATATTCTTTAATTCCATGAAATCAATGAAAATGATTGTTCCTGGAATGCTAGAATTTGACCAAAATATGTTGATTCTGGTCATATTTCTTGAAATAATATTTAGACATGAAACCCGTTTTCGTTGTAGACCGGAATCTGATTGCTAGATTTATCTCCTAACGAAAATTTTCAGTCATTTGAGTGTTATATCTTTGAACAATATATACATTTGGAGTTGATGCAAGGCACATTTGGAAGAAATCGTGGACTCTACTTACTGTACTATATTTACAGTATTATACTTAATGTACTATACTTACTGTACTATACCTACTGTACTATACCTACTGTACTATACCTACTGTACTATACCTACTGTACTATACTTACTGTACTATACTTACTGTACTATACCTACTGTACTATACTTACTGTACTATACTTAATGTACTATACTTAATGTACTATACTTACTGTACTATACTTACTGTACTATACCTACTGTACTATACCTACTGTACTATACTTACTGTACTATACTTAATGTACTATACTTACTGTACTATACTTACTGTACTATACCTACTGTACTATACCTACTGTACTATACCTACTGTACTATACCTACTGTACTATACCTACTGTACTATACTTACTGTACTATACCTACTGTACTATACCTACTGTACTATACTTACTGTACTATACTTACTGTACTATACTTGCTGCACTATAATGTACTATACTTAATGTACTATACCTACTGTACTATATTTACTGTACTATACTTAATGTACTGTACTTACTGTACTATACCTACTGTACTATACTTACTGTACTATACTTGCTGCACTATACTTACTGTACTATACCTACTGTACTATACCTACTGTACTATACCTACTGTACTATACTTACTGTACTATACTTACTGTACTATACTTGCTGCACTATACTGTTCTATACTTACTGTACTATACTTACTGTACTATACTTACTGTACTATACCTACTGTACTATACCTACTGTACTTACTGTACTATACCTACTGTACTATACTTGCTGCACTATACTGTTCTATACTTACTGTACTATACTTACTGTACTATACTTACTGTACTATACCTACTGTACTATACTTACTATACTTACTGTACTATACTTACTGTACTATGCTTACTGTACTATACCTACTGTACTATACTTACTGTACTATACTTGCTGCACTATACTGTTCTATGCTTAATGTACTATACTTACTGTACTATACTTACTGTACTATGCTTACTGTACTATACCTACTGTACTATACTTACTGTACTATACTTACTGTACCATACTTACTGTACTATACTTACTGTACTATACCTACTGTACTATACTTACTGTACTATACTTACTGTACTATACTTACTGTACTATACTTACTGTACTGTACTATACTTACTGTACTATACCTACTGTACTATACCTACTGTACTATACCTACTGTACTATACTTACTGTACTATACTTACTGTACTATACTTACTGTACTATACTTACTGTACTATACCTACTGTACTATACCTACTGTACTATACTTACTGTGCTATACCTACTGTACTATACTTACTGTACTATACTTACTGTACTATACTTACTGTTCTATACTTACTGTTCTATACTTACTGTTCTATACTTACTGTACTATACTTACTGTACTATACTTACTGTTCTATTCTTACTGTTCTATACTTACTGTTCTATACTTACTGTACTATACTTACTGTACTATTTTGTACTATGCTTACCAGGGGTGTAAAATTATGTTGAAACCTACTCGCCCTGTGGGACTAGTGGCCAATAAAATCTACTCGCCCTTAATAAATTGTCACTCGCCCTTTGAAAATTACTAGTATTTTGACCATTTCCATTGTGTAACATTAAAACACCTTTGCTTATAATATACATGCAGGTATCACTGTGTGGCAGGAGGATCCGGGTACTTCTTGTTGTATCTTGTTTCAGTTAATAGTGACGTAAATATGGAAGTAATAAACTGTTTTTAAAACTCAATGACTTGTCTTTATGTGCTATTTGAGTTAATTACAGTGATTGATGGACTAGGTGCCAGGTTTGTCTAAAACCTTCTGGTGTTTCACACTTTTAGCATGGAATCTTAAAGTTTCCATTTTAAAGTTACTAGAAACACCAGTTTACAAGGACGATTTAGTGTCTGCAATATTCGGATATTTTGTACAAATCGAACAAAACATTTTGTCGTCCTTTTCCAAGACCAGACTCATCCAACCACGATTTATTGACTGAACGTTTTCGTTTCTTTTGGTCATATTCCCTTTGTTTCAATTTGCGCTTATCTGTTGTGCTTTTTTCCACCTCCCTCTTCTCGTTGTCACCACCACCCTGCACGAATAAAGATCTAATATCGCGTTGTTTACAAGACATGCTTGAACACTTTCGAGACGCATCCGTGGGGAAATTAGTTATTTATTATCTATTTTCGATTTTTTCATGGTTAATGCAATATTAGGAAATTTGTAAGCGTTTTAGACGAAAATAATTTCCATTTATGCTGAATCTGATAGTAGTTGCGAAAATAAATTTCGTTCAAAAATAAAAAATACAGCTTCTTAAGTTACATTTAACCGAAGTTATTCGCCAGTGACTAGGTTTGTTATTATTGTTACATAATTGTACTGCAGATACTATTTTGTTGTTTCTTAAATGGATTATGCTGCAACAACACAACGGACTCGCCCAGTAGAGCGAGTACTTACCCACCCAACTCTACTCGCCCACAGTGAATTCAACTCGCAAATGCAAGCAGGCGAGTGGAATTTTACACCCCTGCTTACTGTACTATTCTGTACTATTCTGTACTATGCTTTCTGTACTATGCTTACTGTACTATGTTTACTGTACTATACTTATTGTACTATACTGTACTATGCTTACTGTACTATACTGTACTATGCTTACTGTACTATACTGTACTATGCATACTGTACTATGTTTACTGTACTATACTTATTGTACTATACTGTACTATGCTTACTGTACTATTCTGTACTATGCTTACTGTACTATGTTTACTGTACTATACTTATTGTACTATACTGTACTATGCTTACTGTACTATTCTGTACTATGCTTACTGTACTATGCTTACTGTACTATGTTTACTGTACTATACTTATTGTACTATACTGTACTATGCTTACTGTACTATTCTGTACTATGCTTACTGTACTATACTGTACTATGCATACTGTACTATGTTTACTGTACTATACTTATTGTACTATACTGTACTATGCTTACTGTACTATTCTGTACTATGCTTACTGTACTATGTTTACTGTACTATACTTATTGTACTATACTGTACTATGCTTACTGTACTATTCTGTACTATGTTTACTGTACTATGTTTACTGTACTAGTCTGTATTATGTTTACTGTACTATGTTTACTGTACTAGTCTGTATTATGTTTACTGTACTATGTTTACTGTACTATTCTGTACTATGTTTACTGTACTATGTTTACTGTACTATGTTTACTGTACTAGTCTGTATTATGTTTACTGTACTATGTTTACTGTACTATTCTGTACTATGTTTACTGTACTATGCATACAATATTTGCACATGAGACAATATTAACAAGTCGTGTGATTTGTCTGTTGTAGACAGCACCAGTAACTGCTCGTACATTGGAGACAATGATTCGTTTGTCTACTGCTCATGCTAAATGTCGCCTCTCAAAGACTGTAGATCTGGAGGATGCTCAAGCTGCCGTAGAGCTCGTAGAGTTTGCCTATTTTAAGAAGGTAATCTTTATCAGTTAAATGAATAGTGAGTGTTAGCTTTAACTCTATATGGAAACATGTATATATAAGATAGTGATGTATGGAAACATGGGAAACATGTATATATAAGATGGTGATGTATGGAAACATGTATATATAAGATGGTGATGTATGGAAACATGTATATATAAGATAGTGATGTATGGAAACATGTATATATAAGATAGTGATGTATGGAAACATGTATATATAAGATAGTGATGTATGGAAACATGTATATATAAGATAGTGATGTATGGAAACATGTATATATAAGATAGTGATGTATGGAAACATGTATATATAAGATAGTGATGTATGGAAACATGGGAAACATGTATATATAAGATAGTGATGTATGGAAACATGTATATATAAGATAGTGATGTATGGAAACATGTATATATAAGATAGTGATGTATGGAAACAGGAAACATGTATATATAAGATGGTGATGTATGGAAACATGTATATATAAGATAGTGATGTATGGAAACATGTATATATAAGATGGTGATGTATGGAAACATGTATATATAAGATGGTGATGTATGGAAACATGTATATAAGATGGTGATGTATGGAAACATGTATATATAAGATAGTGATGTATGGAAACATGGGAAACATGTATATATAAGATAGTGATGTATGGAAACATGTATATATAAGATGGTGATGTATGGAAACATGTATATATAAGATAGTGATGTATGGAAACATGTATATATAAGATAGTGATGTATGGAAACATGTATATATAAGATAGTGATGTATGGAAACATGTATATATAAGATAGTGATGTATGGAAACATGTATATATAAGATAGTGATGTATGGAAACATGTATATATAAGATAGTGATGTATGGAAACATGTATATATAAGATAGTGATGTATGGAAACATGGGAAACATGTATATATAAGATAGTGATGTATGGAAACATGGGAAACATGTATATATAAGATAGTGATGTATGGAAACATGGGAAACATGTATATATAAGATAGTGATGTATGGAAACATGGGAAACATGTATATATAAGATAGTGATGTATGGAAACATGTATATATAAGATAGTGATGTATGGAAACATGTATATATAAGATAGTGATGTATGGAAACATGTATATATAAGATAGTGATGTATGGAAACATGTATATATAAGATAGTGATGTATGGAAACATGTATATATAAGATAGTGATGTATGGAAACATGTATATATAAGATAGTGATGTATGGAAACATGTATATATAAGATGGTGATGTATGGAAACATGTATATATAAGATAGTGATGTATGGAAACATGTATATATAAGATAGTGATGTATGGAAACATGTATATATAAGATAGTGATGTATGGAAACATGTATATATAAGATAGTGATGTATGGAAACATGTATATATAAGATAGTGATGTATGGAAACATGTATATATAAGATAGTGATGTATGGAAACATGTATATATAAGATGGTGATGTATGGAAACATGTATATATAAGATAGTGATGTATGGAAACATGTATATATAAGATGGTGATGTATGGAAACATGTATATATAAGATAGTGATGTATGGAAACATGTATATATAAGATGGTGATGTATGGAAACATGTATATATAAGATAGTGATGTATGGAAACATGTATATATAAGATAGTGATGTATGGAAACATGTATATATAAGATGGTGATGTATGGAAACATGTATATATAAGATAGTGATGTATGGAAACATGGGAAACATGTATATATAAGATAGTGATGTATGGAAACATGTATATATAAGATAGTGATGTATGGAAACATGAAACATGTATATAAGATAGTGATGTATGGAAACATGTATATATAAGATAGTGATGTATGGAAACATGTATATATAAGATAGTGATGTATGGAAACATGTATATATAAGATAGTGATGTATGGAAACATGGGAAACATGTATATATAAGATGGTGATGTATGGAAACATGTATATATAAGATAGTGATGTATGGAAACATGTATATATAAGATAGTGATGTATGGAAACATGGGAAACATGTATATATAAGATAGTGATGTATGGAAACATGGGAAACATGTATATATAAGATAGTGATGTATGGAAACATGGGAAACATGTATATATAAGATAGTGATGTATAAGGAAACATGTATATATAAGATAGTGATGTATGGAAACATGTATATATAAGATAGTGATGTATGGAAACATGGGAAACATGTATATATAAGATAGTGATGTATGGAAACATGTATATATAAGATAGTGATGTATGGAAACATGTATATATAAGATGGTGATGTATGGAAACATGTATATATAAGATAGTGATGTATGGAAACATGGGAAACATGTATATATAAGATAGTGATGTATGGAAACATGTATATATAAGATAGTGATGTATGGAAACATGTATATATAAGATAGTGATGTATGGAAACATGTATATATAAGATAGTGATGTATGGAAACATGGGAAACATGTATATATAAGATAGTGATGTATGGAAACATGTATATATAAGATAGTGATGTATGGAAACATGGGAAACATGTATATATAAGATAGTGATGTATGGAAACATGTATATATAAGATGGTGATGTATGGAAACATGTATATATAAGATAGTGATGTATGGAAACATGGGAAACATGTATATATAAGATAGTGATGTATGGAAACATGTGTATATAAGATAGTGATGTATGGAAACATGTATATATAAGATGGTGATGTATGGAAACATGTATATATAAGATAGTGATGTATGGAAACATGGGAAACATGTATATATAAGATAGTGATGTATGGAAACATGGGAAACATGTATATATAAGATAGTGATGTATGGAAACATGTATATATAAGATAGTGATGTATGGAAACATGTATATATAAGATAGTGATGTATGGAAACATGTATATATAAGATAGTGATGTATGGAAACATGTATATATAAGATAGTGATGTATGGAAACATGGGAAACATGTATATATAAGATGGTGATGTATGGAAACATGTATATATAAGATGGTGATGTATGGAAACATGTATATATAAGATAGTGATGTATGGAAACATGGGAAACATGTATATATAAGATAGTGATGTATGGAAACATGGGAAACATGTATATATAAGATAGTGATGTATGGAAACATGTATATATAAGATAGTGATGTATGGAAACATGGGAAACATGTATATATAAGATAGTGATGTATGGAAACATGGGAAACATGTATATATAAGATAGTGATGTATGGAAACATGGGAAACATGTATATATAAGATAGTGATGTATGGAAACATGTATATATAAGATAGTGATGTATGGAAACATGTATATATAAGATAGTGATGTATGGAAACATGGGAAACATGTATATATAAGATAGTGATGTATGGAAACATGTATATATAAGATAGTGATGTATGGAAACATGTATATATAAGATGGTGATGTATGGAAACATGTATATATAAGATAGTGATGTATGGAAACATGTGTATATAAGATAGTGATGTATGGAAACATGTGTATATAAGATAGTGATGTATGGAAACATGTATATATAAGATGGTGATGTATGGAAACATGTATATATAAGATAGTGATGTATGGAAACATGTGTATATAAGATGGTGATGTATGGAAACATGTATATATAAGATAGTGATGTATGGAAACATGTATATATAAGATGGTGTATGGAAATGTGTATATTTATGTTGTTTGGGAAAGTTTATATTTAAGATTGCAATGTTTCAGGTTGAGAAGAAACCACGTAAACGTCGGCATAGCGCCGGCGAGGACAGTAGCCCGGATGAAAGCGAATCTCCTGATAAACAACAGAAAAAACAGTAAGCACTTGTAATAATACCGGGACACTGTAGCATGTATGTATGCTTCACAAAGTATACCAGTAATACCGGGACACTAGCATGTATGTATGCTTCACAAAGTATACCAGTAATACCGGGACACTAGCATGTATGTATGCTTCACAAAGTATACCAGTAATACCGGGACACTGTAGCATGTATGTATGCTTCACAAAGTATACCAGTAATACCGGGACACTAGCATGTATGTATGCTCCACAAAGTATACCAGTAATACCGGGACACTAGCATGTATGTATGCTCCACAAAGTATACCAGTAATACCGGGACACTAGCATGTATGTATGCTCCACAAAGTATACCAGTAATACCGGGACACTAGCATGTATGTATGCTCCACAAAGTATACCAGTAATACCGGGACACTAGCATGTATGTATGCTCCACAAAGTATACCAGTAATACCGGGACACTGTAGCATGTATGTATGCTCCACAAAGTATACCAGTAATACCGGGACACTGTAGCATGTATGTATGCTCCACAAAGTATACCAGTAATACCGGGACACTGTAGCATGTATGTATGCTCCACAAAGTATACCAGTAATACCGGGACACTAGCATGTATGTACGCTCCACAAAGTATACCAGTAATACCGGGACACTGTAGCATGTATGTATGCTCCACAAAGTATACCAGTAATACCGGGACACTGTAGCATGTATGTATCTCCACAAAGTATACCAGTAATACCGGGACACTGTAGCAATTATGTATGCTCCACAAAGTATACAGTAATACCGGGACACTGTAGCATGTATGTATGGTCCACAAAGTATACCAGTAATACCGGGACACTGTAGCATGTATGTATGGTCCACAAAGTATACCAGTAATACCGGGACACTAGCATGTATGTACGCTTCACAAAGTATACCAGTAATACCGGGACACTAGCATGTATGTATGCTCCACAAAGTATACCAGTAATACCGGGACACTGTAGCATGTATGTATGCTCCACAAAGTATACCAGTAATACCGGGACACTAGCATGTATGTATGCTTCACAAAGTATACCAGTAATACCGGGACACTAGCATGTATGTATGCTCCACAAAGTATACCAGTAATACCGGGACACTAGCATGTATGTATGCTTCACAAAGTATACCAGTAATACCGGGACACTAGCATGTATGTATGCTCCACAAAGTATACCAGTAATACCGGGACACTAGCATGTATGTATGCTCCACAAAGTATACCAGTAATACCGGGACACTAGCATGTATGTATGCTCCACAAAGTATACCAGTAATACCGGGACACTAGCATGTATGTATGCTCCACAAAGTATACTAGTAATACCGGGACACTAGCATGTATGTATGCTCACAAAGTATACCAGTAATACCGGACACTAGCATGTATGTATGCTCCACAAAGTATACCAGTAATACCGGGACACTAGCATGTATGTATGCTTCACAAAGTATACCAGTAATACCGGGACACTAGCATGTATGTATGCTTCACAAAGTATACCAGTAATACCGGGACACTAGCATGTATGTATGCTCCACAAAGTATACCAGTAATACCGGGACACTAGCATGTATGTATGCTTCACAAAGTATACCAGTAATACCGGGACACTAGCATGTATGTATGCTCCACAAAGTATACCAGTAATACCGGGACACTAGCATGTATGTATGCTTCACAAAGTATACCAGTAATACCGGGACACTAGCATGTATGTATGCTCCACAAAGTATACCAGTAATACCGGGACACTAGCATGTATGTATGCTTCACAAAGTATACCAGTAATACCGGGACACTAGCATGTATGTATGCTCCACAAAGTATACCAGTAATACCGGGACACTAGCATGTATGTATGCTTCACAAAGTATACCAGTAATACCGGGACACTAGCATGTATGTATGCTCCACAAAGTATACCAGTAATACCGGGACACTAGCATGTATGTATGCTTCACAAAGTATACCAGTAATACCGGGACACTAGCATGTATGTATGCTCCACAAAGTATACCAGTAATACCGGGACACTAGCATGTATGTATGCTCCACAAAGTATACCAGTAATACCGGGACACTAGCATGTATGTATGCTCCACAAAGTATACCAGTAATACCGGGACACTAGCATGTATGTATGCTCCACAAAGTATACCAGTAATACCGGGACACTAGCATGTATGTATGGTCCACAAAGTATACTAGTAATACAGGGACACTAGCAAGATACGATCGTTAAAAATAGAAACGGAATCTTTTCCGAAAATGCACGAATGCTCCCGTAGCCTCATTTACATTGCAAAATTGTGTCAACATATAATTACGAGTTTCTGCATTATACTGATGAGATAGTGGATTTTAACTATTATGTTTATGTGGTAACGGATCGAGTCGGCATAATAGAAATAAGGACGACTTAAATCTCGAGTAAATATGTCAAATCAGATTCACACTGTACATTTTAAAACTATTTATCGTTCCATCGACACGTAAAATTAAACCTTTAAACGTTTTTATAAAATTTGAGCATTGGTTTAAAATGACAAATATAAAAAAATATAGAATGGGTGACGGCATGTATTTTGCAATGCACTTGAATTTGTCATTTAAAATGTTGTAACATCCAGGAAATGATGACCATATATTTTGTGTTTTTAGGAAGTCAGGGCAAGAGAGGCGTTCCTCACACAAGGATGGAGCGGATGGGTATGATCCGTATGATTTCGAGGAAGATGATGAAAGTAAGTGGCTGAATATGACCCAAGTCGAGTCAAATATCATTTTTCTCTCATTTCACGATATACATGAATAGATGAGGTATTACAATTACTACAATACATAAGGCTGATAATATTACTAACATCATTATACATTTATAACAACCCTTGCATGACCATGGTTCAGTGTATGATGGTTAGTGTAAGATAGTATATCTCCACAGGAAATGTATATAGTTAGCTAAACATGCCAGACTGTCAAACATACATTTGACCTCTATTAAGCAGCCACCTGTGCTAAGCAGCCACTTTCTGTGATTCCTTAGGCTGGGTGTTTAAGACAGGTTTGACTACATTATAATTTATATACCATTATTTTCATACAATATAGCCAGGGCTCTCTGAAGGGATCATGGCATATGAGACGAGAAGCGCTGAATAGGGGGTGGTTGCAGGAGGGGTTGGGTTCTCCCTCCTGTATTTTTTGTTTTCAATATGGATGTTAAATTGTGCATTATTTGTTTCTTTTTCATAAATCTATTTCATATGATACCTGTGCAATAAAAAAGTAATGCTGTAAGGAGGCTGTGAACCTGCTTCTCATAACAGATAGGAATAGCAGAAATAGAGATAGAATAAACTATCCTAATTAATAACGGGGCAAAGATAACACTGTTATCTAAACCAAGCAATTCCACAGTATAAATGTAACGCAAAAATAGAATGTGTTTCACGTTTATTTATCGTCGCTACCGATTGCCCATATATCTTGAAGAGATTAAGCATTTTAGATTTTTTTGAGGATTGGTGCAATGATACAGACAGAGATCCATTCCAAACTCTCCTCTTGTTCATTTACATGCACGGTGTAAAGCACCGACACAAGACCTTGGTTTAAAGTCCCAATTGAAGGACTGTTAATTTTATTAGGATCAAACAGGGATCGAACCTGCGATCCCTGGAGTCCCACTATTATTCAATTGGTTAAAGACGTTCGTGGTAGAAAATTATTACGTGTACATTTTACGCTCGCACCAACGCCTGTCAAATCACAACAAAATAACATGCAAACACACCGTTTGATTTAACATGCCGTTTAACCATTCAAAAGGGTTTTCATCTGCTAAAAGCGACAGGCACAGTCATCGGCGCCAAACAATGGACGATAATTCCGTTATAACGAGTTAAAATATTAGCCGGTAATAAGTAATTCGGACAGTACTATAAATCTGGATAGTAAGGAATCATGGCCATCTGGTCGGAGGATTGTTGAATTGACCTTTCTGCAAACGCTACTTAGGCACGCCCCCCATATTAACAGGTGCTTGCTGTAACCACGCGAGACAAGCTATCTAACAAAATGGCGTCTAACGCAGACCTGCATCGAGTTAATCTAGATAAAATTCCGTCGAATTTCTCAGTTTTATTTTACCCAGATATTAATATCTTGTTGAAAGCAAGTCAACAAGTGTTTAGGTTCTTTAGTGAAGGTTATTTCTCTAATGTACAGATATATTTAACGGATGAGGTGGTGTTAAGTGTTCGTGGAAAATGCTTTCGCAGTCAACGGAAGAGTGAACAACCACATCGTGTCAACTTTGACATTAAAAGAAATGAAATATGCCACCGTCTTGAGAGACTCGACCTTATGCCTCCTAGAAGACTCGAACATTAGGCCCAAAAACTGAACACCAGTACATTCACTGAGCTAATATGGGAATCCCACAGCTCTGTACATGCATGGGAACTATTACTACTATCTGATCCCTACCTAGTCCACCATCCACGACAATATGTATGAACCACATGTATAATTTTAATCACCATTATACTCACATATCTCTTGTGAACAGTAGATCTCTATAAATGCAGAATATATTTTATTATGCATAAATAAATTAATTTCAACTTACTTGTGTGCAAATATATATGTTTGCATTAATTTTGGATGTATTCAGCTGGTCGTCCACACAACTTAATCCACCTTAGACATTTTTCAAGATTTGTCTTAGGTTTTGGAAATGGCACGAATTAAACGTCGCCTATCAATCGATCTGGATATCTACTATCACTGTCACACAGCCCGTAACTACATCTTTTCACCATTGTCATTGACAGACAGCATTAATTAATTTGTAATTCAAAAAATAATTTCAGATCACGATCACTCGTTATCAAATTTGATTAAAATTTTACTAAATAACTTGTTTGTCTGACAGACCGATAAAACAATGACTCGGTGTAGTAATCAATACTATAATTGTGTGCACACATTTTATAATTGACCAATTATTAGCACAATCAGTGCTAAATTCCGATGTGCAATACTTTGATCTTGATAATAGCAGTAGGCCCCTATCGGGGCGGTCTCTGTGATGTACCGGTAAGTTGTTGATTACTCCCAATAAACAGTGTGACACGCTTAAATTTGATTGCTGTGTTTGCTAGAAAAGAATGACTATATGTTTTGAATGTCAGTCGGTGTTTTTATAGATGCATTGTTTTTAAAGCAGCTGTCTTGTATTTTGTGGTTCATATACACACTTTTAGATTTGTCCAAGGATTTTGAAATGGGTTGAATTTAACGTCGATCACCAGAATATCGACTAATTTTGTACTATAACTAACCCACACACCAAAGCTACACATTTTCAACATCATTAAAACAATTTTAAACCCGTATTTTCGATCAAATTCACGCCTTTTCAAATTTGTCTACTCGTTACTAGTTTGTCTAATATGCATTGTTTGTCTAACAAGATGGCGGCGATAAGCCGTTGCCGGGGGTGTGCGCAAATGGTGCGATGCGATTGGCTAACGCCAGCTGTCAATCAAAATCGGCAGAAAGGTCAATTATTCAAGATGTGCTGCTATTTGTGACAGTTACGACATCAGAACAGTGACCAAGATGCAAATGACATATTTTGGCACTGTTGTGGTGCTGTTATTGGCAGCTAGCTCATCAAAGAAAATTGATGTGCTGTGATTTGTTGGCTAGCTCATCAAGGGGAGTAATTGTGTTGCATAATGGAGGAACAGTAGAACATGCATTGAGGAGGAACAGTAGAACATGCATCATGGAGGAACACTAGAACATGCATAATGGAGGAACATTAGAAGATGCATTGAGGGTGAACACTAGAACATGCATTGTGGAGGAACACTAGAACATGCATTATGGAGGAACACTAGAACACGAACATACATTGTGGATGAACACAGAACATGCATTGTGGAGGAACACTAGAACATGCATTGTGGAGGAACAGTAGATCATGAACAGTAGAACATGCACCATGGAGGAACAGTAGATCATGCACCATGGAGGAACAGTAGAACATACATAATGGAGGAACAGTAGAAGATGCATTGTGGAGGAACAGTAGATCATGCATTGTGGAGGAACAGTAGAAGATGCATTGAGGATGAACACTAGAACATGCATTGTGGAGGAACACTAGAACATGCATTATGGAGGAACACTAGAACAAGAACATACATTGTGGAGGAACACAGAACATGCATTGTGGAGGAACACTAGAACATGCATTGTGGAGGAACAGTAGGTCATGAACATACATTGTGGAGGAACACAGAACATGCATTGTGGAGGAACACTAGAACATGCATTGTGGAGGAACAGTAGATCATGAACAGTAGAACATGCACCATGGAGGAACAGTAGAACATACATAATGGAGGAACAGTAGAAGATGCATTGTGGAGGAACAGTAGATCATGCACCATGGAGGAACAGTAGAACATGCATTGTGGAGGAACACTAGAACATGCATTATGGAGGAACACTAGAACATATATTGTGGATGAACACTAGAACATGCATCATGGAGGAACACTAGAACATGCACTGTGGAGGAACAGTAGAACATGCATTGTGGAGTAACACTAGAACGTGCATTATGGGAACACTAGAACATGCATTATGGAGTAACAGTAGAACATGCACTGTGGAGTAACAGTAGAACATGCATTATGGGGAACATGTATTGTGGAGGAACAGTAGAACATGCATTGTGGGGAGGAACACTAGAACATGCAGTGTGGAGGAACACTAGAACATGGAGGAACAGTAGAACATGCATTGTGGAGGAACAGTAGAACATGCATCGTGGAGGGATAGTAGTAGTTTGATCAAAACCAGTGGACATTTTTTGGGTCCAAAATGGTTGTCATCTTAATTCTATGTTTTGGACATATTCCGAACCGCTTGGTTAAGTTCGATGTCGAGCATCAGGGCAACTAGATTCCACCATTTCAATGTTCTTCTTGTATATACACCAGGTGAGCCTCGCATCTCTGCACCATTTCAATGATCCTCTTGTATATACACCAGGGGAGCGACTCTCCATCATTTCAATGATACTTTTGTATATACATGTATATATATACACCAGGGGAGCGACTCTCCATCATTTCAATGATACTTTTGTATATATATACACCAGGGGAGCGACTCTCCATCATTTCAATGATACTTTTGTATATACATGTATATATATACACCAGGGGAGCGACTCTCCATCATTTCAATGATACTTTTGTATATATATACACCAGGGGAGCGACTCTCCATCATTTCAATGATACTTTTGTATATACATGTATATATATACACCAGGGGAGCGACTCCATCATTTCAATGATACTTTTGTATATACATGTATATATATACACCAGGGGAGCGACTCCATCATTTCGATGGTCCTTTTGTATATATATATACCAAGTGAGAGACTCCACCATTTCGATGGTCCTTTTGTATATATATACACCAGGTGAGAGACTCCACCATTTCGATGGTCCTTTTGTATATATATACACCAAGTGAGAGACTCCACCATTTCGATGGTCCTTTTGTATATATATACACCAGGTGAGAGACTCCACCATTTCGATGGTCCTTTTGTATATATATACCAAGTGAGAGACTCCACCATTTCGATGGTCCTTTTGTATATATATACACCAGGTGAGAGACTCCACCATTTCGATGGTCCTTTTGTATATATATACACCAGTGAGAGACTCCACCATTTCGATGGTCCTTTTGTATATAATATATACACCAGGTGAGAGACTCCACCATTTCGATGGTCCTTTTGTATATAATATACACCAGGTGAGCGACTCCACCATTTCGATGGTCCTTTTGTATATAATATACACCAGGTGAGAGACTCCACCATTTCGATGGTCCTTTTGTATATAATATACACCAGGTGAGAGACTCCACCATTTCGATGGTCCTTTGTATATATATATATACCAGGTGAGAGACTCCACCATTTCGATGGTCCTTTTGTATATATATATACACCAGGTGAGAGACTCCACCATTTCGATGGTCCTTTTGTATATATATATATACACCAGGTGAGAGACTCCACCATTTCGATGGTCCTTTTGTATATATATATATACCAGGTGAGAGACTCCACCATTTCGATGGTCCTTTTGTATATAATATACACCAATATGGATGATTTGATCAAGGTCGTTGGCGAGTACATACGCACAGAGATCAAATGCATGGAGAAGCATGGCAACATGTATCCCGATGCTGACCAAATGAAGTCATTAGATGCAAATCTCGAGTACCTCCCAAAATCCTTGTGTACACTCCTGCAGTCGATAAGAGTAAAAACTCCAAGCTCCTCACCGCATCACTTGGTCAGTCAATAATGAAATCAACTTGTCCTTGGTCATTTTTGCCACCTCTACAAGTCGGAGTCTGTGTGACTTTGGAACACAAATACGGCCACCGAGAATTGGTAGACATGATGAACAGGTTCTGACCTCTATGGCAGGCAAGTCTGTCTCGCAACACAAATTTGTGAAGAAATATCAGGTCCGTACTCTGGCTTCCTCCGTGTATGTTTCCTCTGAAGGCGAGAAGATTGAGATCAATCCACAACAGCTATACCAACGCCTAATCGTTGCTGGTATCGGCAATATCGAACTCGCGGAATTGTTCCAGTATGAGCTGTGTTCGTATCCCTCATCGCTGTTCGACTCCAAACTGCTTATGCGGCTCCCAGACAAAGCTGATCTCCAGAATGGCCTTGTTAAGAAGATCCCAGCGTGTGTTGTCTCTGACCAACCACTTGACATGCTTGAAGTGATGTATGTTGTAGATGGAGGTGCAATGCTGCAGCGTATTCCCTGGTCAAAGTCCACCTCATATTTCAATCTCTACATCCAGTTCCTTCAGAGACATTACCAGCGCGTGCTAGACGTGTTTGATGGCTATGGAAGTGACCCGTCTACCAAGGATGAGACTCACGAACGGCGAACTGGAAGCGAGATTGGAGTGGATGTCGATTTCACGGACGACATGATTCTCAAAATGAAGAAAAAACCTTTTCTTGCTAACTCCAAGAACAAGCAAAAGTTCATCAACAGCCTCTCATCACAGATGGAGAAAGAAGGCATCCGTGTGAAGCAGTCCACTGGAGAAGCTGACTATGACATCGCAATGTCTGCATGTGCCCTGGCCCGAACGAAACCTGTGGTAGTTGTTGGTGATGACACTGACTTGCTGATACTTCTACAGCACCATTTCAACCCTGCTGAACACCGGAGTATTTATCTTCAGACCAGCTCTAAACTCATCAACATAGGTAGCCTCCACAGTTCACTGGATCCAGGCCTCAGTGAATCATTGCTCTTCATCCACGCCTTATCTGGTTGCGATACAACCTCAAGACCTTATGGAATAGGAAAAGTATCTGCAATAGGGATGATTTGCAAGGACCATCATCAGTGTTCATAACGCCTGAGAAAAGCCAGGAAGCAGTTGAAGCAGCGGGAAACATAGCACTGGCAGTGCTATATGCTTGTAAGCAAGGCACATACCTCAATCTCGAACGAGCATCCAAGTTCTCTGGGAAGGTAGCTTCAAGCTCAAGCTATGTTCCTCCTGAACGTCTTCCACCAACTAGATGCTGCTAGATTTCACAGTAGAAGGGTCTACCACCAAGACCTGGTTGGGGAACAACATGGAGGCCACTGAGTGGGGATGGGTCCTACGCAAGACAAGACTCGGGACTGTCCTGAAACCAAATAGAATGGAGCAGGTTGCAGCTCCTGCCTCCCTCCTAAAGATGATCCGGTGTAAATGCACTGGCAATTGTGGAAAGAACACGTGTTCATGCAGGAAAAATGGACTCCAGTGCACGCTTGGCTGTGGACAGTGCAAGGGCATCACATGTACAAATGGGCCAATTCCTGATGACTCGGACACTGACTCTGAAACTTAACGTGTTGTACTAGTATTAACAAGTTGTATACAGTATTGAACATGATAAACATATTGAACAATTTTGAAAAATGTGTCTGTTATTTTTTTCATCAGCGATATTGTACCAAGGTTTAAAACTTACCATTTAGGTCATATATGGCCGCCATTTTGTTTTTGCTTGGCTCTACGAAGCCAACACAGTGTCCATCGCATGCCTCATGAGATGCTAGTATGAATAGACATATTACACTTGATTGTATCATGATTATGTACATAATTATGACCATTTTCCGTCATCCGGATGGCAGCCATCTTGGATTTCGTCAATTATGGTATTTTCCATAGCTGGATTTCGTGGGACTTTATTTACACACTATAGAGGTATCATTGAAGTCATATCCATTGAAAAACCTTTCCCATCAATTTGTTTGAACCTCTGTACTTTAATTACCGGACTAATGTTGTGATACTAGCAGCTGTCAGTGTATCCGAGCCAGACACTAGTGGTTATGCAGACACTAGAAGACTAACATTAGTCTATATTGGTACAAACACATCATTACTGTGTACTCTTAATATTTGTTTTGGACACTTGGTATATTTCGAAGTGAAGGTTTTTGTGATTTTATGTTAAAATCATTGTTTATTATGAACCATTAAGAATGGAATATAGGTTATCTCATTTGATGTATGGCCATTTTTTTTTTACTCCTTATTCCCTCGATTTCTTTCACTAAACATTTAAGAAAAAAACATATTTGGACCATGATTATTCGCACTCAGTTTCGATAACAAAATCATCTTTATGACGCCAACGTCATTAATAAATATGTATTTCTCGAAATATACCCTACCCTGCAATTTATTTGACTATTGAAAATAACAATACTATATTGTAAAGTACCCCCAAAAAATTGAATATGCTAAGATGTCCAGGAGACTATAACCGATAATAAGATAACAATTTCGTTTTGGTCTACCTTGGGGAGCACTAACTCCTTAATTAGAGCTCTGTTTGGCCATTGACTGCTGCTCTATATACACACACCAGGTGAGCGACTCCACCATTTCAATGGTCCCCTTGTATATTCACCAGGCGAGCATCTCCCTACCATTTCACTGGTTCTCTTGTATATACCACCAGGTGAGCCAAGTCTCCACCATTTTGATGGTCCTCATGTAAATACATGTACACCAGGTGAGCGACTACCATTTCAATGTCTTAGTAGTATCTTGTACAATAAACTATAGAATAAGCAATTGCAATATAGTTATATATTTAGAATGTTTGTCTTCTACATGCTTAGGTCAAAGAGAGAGAAGAAAACCGAGTTCACAGAGCCAGGATTCTCAAGCCATGGATACGGCAGAACGTGGAGACAAGTATATTGATGAACAGAAGTAAGATTTGTATATCTGCATTCATATCACATTTGTATTTTTTAGCTCAGTTTATTATAACTCAAACTGCTTTCTGCTTACAGTATATCATACGATGCATGGTATCGTGCATACAGACAACTAGTATATCATACGATGCTTGGTATCACACAACTAGTATATCATACGATGCTTGGTATCGTGCATACAGACAACTAGTAATCTACGATGCTGGTATCACACAATAGTATATCATACGATGCTTGGTATCGTGCATACAGACAACTAGTATATCATACGATGCTTGGTATCGTGCATACACACAACTAGTATATCATACGATGCTTGGTATCACACAACTAGTATATCATACGATGCTTGGTATCACACAACTAGTATATCATACGATGCTTGGTATCGTGCATACAGACAACTAGTATATCATACGATGCTTGGTATCACACAACTAGTATATCATACGATGCTTGGTATCATGCATACAGACAACTAGTATATCATACGATGCTTGGTATCACACAACTAGTATATCATACGATGCTTGGTATCGTGCATACAGACAACTAGTATATCATACGATGCTTGGTATCGTGCATACAGACAACTAGTATATCATACGATGCTTGGTATCACACAACTAGTATATCATACGATGCTTGGTATCGTGCATACAGACAACTAGTATATCATACGATGCTTGGTATCACACATACAGACAACTAGTATATCATACGATGCTTGGTATCACACATACACACAACTAGTATATCATACGATGCTTGGTATCACCAACAACAACTAGTATATCATACGATGCTTGGTATCACACAACTAGTATATCATACGATGCTTGGTATCGTGCATACAGACAACTAGTATATCATACGATGCTTGGTATCACACATACAGACAACTAGTATATCATACGATGCTTGGTATCATGCATACACACAACTAGTATATCATACGATGCTTGGTATCGTGCATACAGACAACTAGTATATCATACGATGCTTGGTATCGTGCATACACACAACTAGTATATCATACGATGCTTGGTATCACACAACTAGTATATCATACGATGCTTGGTATCGTGCATACATACAACTAGTATATCATACGATGCTTGGTATCACACACACAGACAACTAGTATATCATACGATGCTTGGTATCACACATACATACAACTAGTATATCATACGATATTGGACAAACACATCTATGTCATGTTGGACAAACACATCTATGTCATATTGGACATACACACATCTATGTCATGTTGGACACACACACATCTATGTCATGTTGGACACACACACATCTATGTCATGTTGGCCACACCCGTACCTATGTCATGTTGGACACACCCCTATCTATGTCATGTTGGACATACACACACACATCTATGTCATGTTGGACATACACACATCTATGTCATGTTGGACACACACATCTATGTCATGTTGGACACACATCTATGTCATGTTGGACATACACACATCTATGTCATGTTGGACACACCCCTATATATGTCATGTTGGACATACACACATCTATGTCATGTTGGACATACACATCTATGTCATGTTGGACATACACATCTATGTCATGTTGGACATACACACATCTATGTCATGTTGGACACACACACACACACACACACACACACACATCTATGTCATGTTGGACACACACACATCTATGTCATGTTGGACACACACATCTATGTCATGTTGGACATACACACACCTATGTCATGTTGGACATACACATCTATGTCATGTTGGACATACACACATCTATGTCATGTTGGACACACCCCTATATATGTCATGTTGGACACACCCCTATATATGTCATGTTGGACATACACACATCTATGTCATGTTGGACATACACATCTATGTCATGTTGGACATACACACACAACAACACACATCTATGTCATGTTGGACATACACACATCTATGTCATGTTGGACACACACATACACACATCTATGTCATGTTGGACACACACAACACACATCTATGTCATGTTGGACATACACACACATCTATGTCATGTTGGACACACCCCTATCTATGCCATGTTAGACACATCCCTATCTATGTCATGTTGGACACACCCCTATCTATGTCATGTTGGACACACATCTATGTCGTGTTAAATCACGCATGCGCACACACACCTCTTGTCATGTTGGACACCCATGTTGTACTACAGACATGTATTTAGTTTGATATATTTATCATCCCCCACTGGAATTTCGGCATGATATATTCATGTTTCGGCATCCGTCCGGAGCTAGTTCTTGGTATCCAATGGGTGGAATTGTATTGGTATCACCATACCGTGGTGTTGGTGTATATGCACTTTATAAGCAACACTTAGAGTTAGCACACTTTAATTTCCTAAAAAAGTTAAATCCATAAATGTTTCTATCGGCAGCCTCAGTACCCCAGTGTGTGGATATGAAGCTTAATATCACCATAGTGCGTGGTGCATGCTTGATTTTTGATGGGATTGGGTCAGTAACACCAGAGTTATTGCCCCTTTAATTGACTAAACATCCACAAACTTGTTCTTGTGCTTTATAACCAATTTGTGAGATTTTATTAAATTTCAAATAAATACGTATCACCATAGTGTTGTAGTGCACATAGACTTTATATCGGCATCGACCCAGTTTCACCAGCGTTACTAATTAAAAATGCACAAATTTATTGAATTTGCTTGTTTGTTTACAGGTTGAGGACATTCCGAGCGAAACTATTTGACCTGTTCAAGAGTGAGCATGCCCAGTCTGTGCCCTTGGACAAGGTGAAAGCACAAATGGGCAAGGGGTTCACGGAGGATGAGCTGTTTGGGGCCGTGGAGAAAATGATGGATGCAAATCAAGTTATGCTGGCAGATGATGTTATATTTCTTATTTAATAACACTGAGAGTGCACTATGGTGAGCACGATAGAGCATTATGTTAGGGAAGTTGCAGTCATCAATATTCCAAGAGACCTTACCACTATTCAGAGAGTTCAATCTACATAGTTGTAAATACCATGTCATATATGTACATTAAAATACTTAATTGTATTGAATTATAAAATCATGATTTGTCCCGGCGTAGAGATTTGTACCTGGGGGATAATTCATGTATACACAGTGTTCCATCAATTAAGGGGGAACACTTCATGTATACACAGTGTTCCATCAATTAAGGGGGGGCACTTCATGTATACACAGTGTTCCATCAATTAAGGGGGACACTTCATGTATATACAGTGTTCCATCAATTAAGGGGGAACACTTCATGTATACAGTTTTCCATCAATTAAGGGGGGGGGACACTTCATGTATACAGTTTTCCATCAATTAAGGGGGAATAGATCTTGAGTTGCTTGTCAACCCAAATTGTTTGAAGGGTGTGATTTTCAGAAAGCTTTAAAATGAGACTTGGTTACACTCTGAGCATTCAGTAATTGTAAATTACACCATGTAAAGTTAAATAACGACAAACCGTGGTTATGCTATATAACATGTTTGTGCGCCAGCTGGGATCAATCCACTGGGCAGACAGATGTAGGTAAGATCGC
The DNA here is from genome assembly GCA_014843695.1 of Archivesica marissinica. NCBI lineage: Eukaryota > Metazoa > Mollusca > Bivalvia > Venerida > Vesicomyidae > Archivesica > Archivesica marissinica. The sequence continues at coordinate 14,354,945 of CM026396.1, read as the reverse complement.
AGTGGACAGCTGACTGGGTGACGACAATGATACTGTGTACATATATATTTACTCCTCATAAACTGCTGCACGTACAATACATGTGGGCCCTAGCGATCACTATAAATACTATATGTCCACAGCCAAATGCAATAAGGAAGTGTCCAGTTTGTGCAGCTCTTCTGTGTGTTATCTAATGCAATATTAAACGGACAATGCAACATGTGGAGTGTGTAGACTGAGTGTCCCACAGATTGCATAACGCCACAAACAAATGTGTGGTGCAACAAGTACTAGTAACTAAAACAAGACTGCTGCACTGCAAACATACTAATAATATATATACACTGCTCAAAACAATTAAAGGATCACTTTTTATAATGACTCTACAGTAATCATTTTGGTATCGACATATATATTGTCCATTAATATGCGCTAATACATGTCTCTTATGAATACGCACGGGTAAATCAAGCGGTTTGCTAGTCAAGAAGCTGTGCAAATTGTGATTGAAATCAATACCCCTATAAATTGGCCTGATTTGTGATATGGGAGTCAATTGCCATCTTTCGTTATAGTGATGAGTATGAACTCTTTGGCTTTTATTGGGACTTTATGTGCTTATTTACACGTGCGACTGTGTTAGGCGTCACTTAAGTCCACCCGAGGTCGCCAGGGCGGTGCAAATGATACAGGATGGACACTCGCAGCGCAATGTGGCTAGAACAGACGTCTCGCAGAGCGTGATTGCACGTTTGTGGGCGCGGTACCAGGAGACGGGACAGTACACCAGACGTCCTGGTCAAGGTCGTTCACGATGCACAACCAATGCCGATGACCGCTATATACGGTTAATGGCCTTAAGAAACCGTCGTGGTACTGCAACGCGGCTCCAGATACAGTTCTAGCTGACCACCGGGCAACGAGTATCCACCCAAACCATCCGTAATAGACTCCACACTGACACCATGAATGTAACCAATACAAGATTGTACAGAATGACAGCAATACCTCAGAAATATCACCAATGCATACTGACAACTGCAGGATAGGTGTGCCTGTGTCCGTACAAACAGGTAGATGGGCCTATGAATGTAACACTTGATTGAAATGATTATGAATTGGAGAATAAAACAGCTCGGGTAGCACAGTGGTTAGCGCCTTTAATTCCAAGGCGGGAAGTCGTGAGTTAGATCCCCGACCGAGACACAGTACTAGTTGATTTTTATCCAGGAAAGTGTCCTAGTTCTGGTTCGATCCAGGAAAAATAGTTGCCACTGAACGTTCAGGTCTCAATGTCAGTTGTTTCCGTGTGTACAATTTGGGTTCAAAATGAGCATGTTTGGCAAATACTGGCAGGTAAATTTCCTCCTTCAGCTTCAAAAAAGTTTACTTTAAGGCATGTGGGGGACATGCCGGGGCCACTACTCTACTGCGCCAAATGGGCGGACTGACATTGTAAGCATAACAAAACAAACAAACAAGAAGGTCGAATAAATTTGCATTCAGTCCTCAACATCACATGTTATATAATAGTATATTAAATTACGCACCATAACCTCTGGTTGATTGTTGTCAACATGTGACTGTGTTACTAGGTTTAACTCATGTTTATTTCTTGATTGTGTTAGTATTTTGTTAGCCATATGAGTCCATGAGTAGAATCTGGTTGACTTGCCATGATATCTGAAATTAATGAAACTCTCATTAAGAATGTAAAATTTGTAGGACTAATTAATTTTGTCATGCATACCCCACCCACCTTTATAATTATTGTTCTTTTTGTTTAAATTATTTAAACATGTGCAACGCCATAATTTATACATGTGTATCTATACAAACTAAATATACTAATAATACTTAATCTTGGCGTGATACAGCATGTAAAAACGCAACGAAATTTCGAACTTTCCCACTCTCTGAACTGTTCATGGAAATGTTGCTAAAAGGGAAACAACTCTGTTAACCAATTAAAAGTGGCTTCTGGCCATTACCTAAAGCATAATGCAGCATTTAGATCTATGTAATTGAGTAAAGTAGTTATTTATTGTACAATAGTGGATACTGACATAAAAATTGTAATATTTATTATTTTATTAATCGCAATTGGCCAATTTTAACAACATTCTGGGCCTCGGTTTATGGCATTATCACTAATAAGGCCTCAATTTTCAATTTTGTATTTAACAAGTCATTTTTTATACTGGTGTAACCTATTATACAAATTGAAGTTTCTTACCCTAGCTGTTATAAGTATCTTGTCACTCATTTCGTCACAGGAAACGTCGCGTACCCAGCCGCTGAGAAACTGGTTGTACGCTTCTAGGGACTTGTAGGCCTTCATCTCCTCCATGGTGTATGCGCTCTTTGTGTTAACCAAGTAATTTAAAATGTCAATATAAGTAATTAGAGGGAACGTCTTATCTGCACTCTTACTGTTTGTGACGTTTTTCCTATACCTCGCCAAATCATATGGATCAAAACCCCCAATTAAACTAATCTTTTCATTATATCGTGCCTTTTCCTTATCTCCTAGACCATCTAGATAACGTTTCTTTGGTGGATTGTCCGCCATGTCGATCTTATCTTGATCTAATTGTGAGAAATATCTGATAAATTGATTGCTATTATTTAAACTTGCACTTGACCTGCAAAATGACGGAACGGAAGTGGACAACGCGCACCTGCTAGGTTCGTGGGAACTATGTATTACTAGCATAGTGTCGCAAACCTCTCTTTCTTATATATATTGTCTGATATAAATGCTCTAACCAGGGTCTATCCTATCGTAGACTCGCTGGAGTTGTCTAGGGGGTTTCTCTACGGTCCTTCAATAATGCTCTAACCAGGGTCTATCCTATCGTAGACTTGCTGGCGTTGTCTAGGGGGTTTCTCTACCGTCCTTCAATAATTTATAACTCAACACAGTCTATCATTTTCCTTTGTATAATATCATTTACAACAATCGCCTTTATTTTATATCTATAACATGTATCATATATTCGTGATCTCTCGTATCTTATTCTTCGCCTTACTATTTCAATGTGTTCATAATAGTCCTATGACTATACTAATTTCCTTCCTTAATCAAACTATTCCAATAGATACATATTAGCCAAAACAAACGTTTCTTACAAGGCCTAATTATCTTCCGTTCACGTATTTAATACGACTTAACATTTAAGAGTTAATACTTCTTTAAATATTATTTTTTCTAACTATCATAGAAACAGTTTATATCTTAAAAGTGAGTTACATCATTTCCTTAATGCCTCCTTGGCTGGATAAACATGCACTAATTTCTTCATCATTTCTTAAATAGCAGAATTACATCTATAACAGACATAACGGCGCCAAACATCTGTGATGTTATACAATATTATTACATGTTTCTCTGTCATCAATAAAGCGGCGATTATCTTACATAATTGACCACCTGCACTCGGTAGGGACAAACTATATTTTGTTCCCGCGCAAACAGAGAACTGATAATTTAGGCGCGAAAATAATAGCAGACGATTATACATATTACATAAAAATCATAATATTACATGGTTAACAATGTGTCATATATATAAATAAATAAATGTATTTATATAATACATTTCTATTTTATGGTTTTCTCTAGAGCGGAATGGCAGGGCGCCGTGCTCTGTCCCGCCCTTTTGCCCGATTTGTTCCACCCTGCTGCCCAAACTAGAACCACGACTCTTTGATCATGCTTAATTAGCTGTCAATCATCGTAAGGTAGGTTAACGGTCAACCGTATATTAGCCGATAGGTGTGATCTGTTTAATTTATCAATAATTAGTATATACTGTACACAACAGCTGGGGGCATAATTATGCCGATACCATAATAAATCGATTTTCAATGGATTAATTGGTGATAATTGGATGACTGCAACTGTTAAAAAAAAGAAGTAGGGCCTATGATTGTAACACCTAGTATTTCGAGAATTAGTTTTAACGTAATTACCATTGAATGTAGACATATTCAAAACGTAGATGCAAGACATGTTACTTAAAATAGAACTGGTTCGCATTTCCGCCCTTTTCCGTTAGTCAATTGAACTACACGCTCCGAAAGTTACCTCATTTACGATCGGAACGAACCGGGCTGAGTGCGCGCGCAAGATGACGAAGAGTTGTTATTTCAAAGGAAAATAGACTGACAAGGGAAACAACTCATTTAGCGACAATCACCTTAGACCACTGTACTCTGTTTTCTATTTGGTGAATTTGAAAAAACCGTAAAATCTTTATCTCAACCAGCCGATCAGAATATAGTATCAACCACGCATAAAGAACGCCTTCATCACTTGCTCCGCCCAGGGTTATGGTCAAAACGCGTGGTTGATGTCATTATTCAGTTGGGTGGTTGAGAAAAAAGGCTTACCGAAAAAAAAAACGATCCGAAAATGAAAGTCATCCGGGAAAAAAGCAGTCAAAAGTCATTCCACTAACAATATGCACAAGAGGAATGTAGTGATTATCAAAACAAACCAGGTACAGTTAATTATGGAACATAGGGCTATTTACAGTACGAACAGAATTATTTGGGATTTCCGAAATGGACATCAAAATACCGAAATGGACTACAAGCTTCATCATATTGATTTCGTTCTGAATTGTGCTTTTCAAACCCGCTTTCAATTTAGCCATTGGGCAACGTTTTACAGCAAATTACTTTAGCATTTGAGCAAACTTTCTATCAGGTTTGGTCTGAAAACTCTTGTTAAAATATGCATCAGCAGCCTCTCATAATAAAGAATGTAGTTATCTTCTTCTTCTTCTTGGTGATTTCGGCACTCCCTCAATATTGAGGATTATGTGTCGTCGCTGGTGAATTTTGAGATGATGATATTTACAATGATTAATTAACAAATAAGTGAATGTCCAAAGACAAATATACTACAGTGATTGTTTAAGATTTTGTACATAGAGTGAATGCTTTAGATCATGGTTGGGAGGGCATTTACGGGGATAAGTGCTTTAAAGCCATCAATTGTTATTGCTTCATGTGCAGCAAGGGGTAACAAGTTCCATTGGATGACGGTTCTTGGATAAAAAGAGAATTTGTATGAATCTTTGTTGACAGGGATGTGTTTATAACAATATGGGTTTGTGTGTCTGGTTATGTTGTCTACGGGTATCAAAAGGTTTATGGGAATGTTTACAGCTACTATTTGGTGTATTATTTTATAATAAAATACATGTTTTAATGTTTTCTCGGTGGGGGTGGGGTGACGGCCCGGCCCCACCGCGCCCTCTTGCGGCTAAAAATCCACCCTGCCACTTTTCTGACCTGCCCTTTTTACCACTCTAGAATAAACCCTACTATTTATATATGACAATAATTTATTCGTGCGCATAGATGTTTGTTTTTTCTATCTTTTGCACAATATGCTTACTTTTCCTAAATAGAAAAATGTCGGAAAATCTCAAAAGCACCCCTAGGCATTTATTAGTAGAATATGGCATACACTTGTTTTAGCATAATTTGGGTGTACTGGTTCCAAATATGCTGTATGCCAAGTTGGATTTTTCAGTTTTCCCTTTCAAAAATTAAAAACAACATGGCCGCCATTCATCAACTATTTATTTTTGTATATTTTGCCATACATCACATGTTATGATGGTAAACAGTTAATTATAATGATTTATAATACATATGTCTAACTTCAATATACTAGATGCATTAACAACTAATTATTCACTAATTAATCAGTTCTTAATAACTAATTAGTAGCAAAATTCTAGATAAACTAGTTAATGAAGTAGCTTGGAATTCCAAATATGATTGTGACCTCCCAATGTTAAATTATAATTAATCCATCAACATAATTAATAGTTATAACTGATTATATTGTTACAAAAGATCTGACTCCTGAACTGGCCATATACGGATAATTACAACATGACAATGTATGTTTGGCACTGTATGTTTGGCACTGTATGTTTGCCACTCACATTCTAGCCATCATTCAGACTTGTATCCTCATCTTTTCTTCACACACAATTTGCTGTGTACTTCAGCATCTGGTCTTGTTGCAGCCACATGATATGAGTTCAGCACGTGGAACTGCAGGGATTGACATCAGGATTGGCACCAACTGAGTTCCTTCATATTTCCAACCATGGTTGTCTGATTCTGGCATCTAAACACTTGGTGCAAATACTTGGCAGAGATGACAATGGCATTCCCTTGATATTGCACTAATAGCTCTTCAGCCAGGAAGCAGGCACATTCGGCTTTATTCTCAGGCAGAGAATAAAGTTATGCCAGTTGGCTGGTAGTGACATCTCTCGATCAGGCGTCTTATGGTTTGTGTACCTTTGGTTCATCGCTTTCTTGTCCTTGACTTTATTGACGCTTCATAGTACCAGTCAAATGCTGTCTCTATTCTACTGTAAGCATATCCACATTGTAGCACACTCTTCACAAACACATTTCCCTGATCACCAAATGTTTTTGCATCATGCGGCTTTGCCAATAGACATCACCAATGGTTGGCCATCAATTACCAGAGTTACTGCCTCCCCTAATTCTGTGCTTGGTGCTGTTTGTGGGCATTCCACAGTGTCTGTTAGAACCTGTGTAAATATTGCTTTGAATGGAGCTCGCCATTCATCTCGACAATTGCAATGGGCACTGGTAGTAACTCATGGAACAGGATTTTGCTCAAGTCAAGTGAAAGTAGAATTTCATATAACGGGATATCCACACTCCTGATTTGACATGTGTTTGTCATCAGAGTCAATACTAAACGCGTGATACTCTCTTTTAGAGATAATTTAACTAAGATTAGTCTACAAATAAATATGTATAGGAACAAATGTGAGATATAATGGTAAATATGTACCATAGTTTATTCATGATACACGAGTTGTATTACGCGTGGATGTCAACCATATTTACATTATTTTGTTTTGTCAACAAACCGCGTATACGACGTTTGTTAATTAATTAAAATACTCTGTTTTTGAGGCAAATGTTTTGGAAAACAAACCATATAAAAGGAAATTACATTCAGTAGACATTTGCGTTTACGCCGATGTAATGTCGCTTTAAGCCATTTTTAGTGTCGGAGGTGATGCATATCAGTCGGGTACATTATTCCCCAGCGTTCATAATTGGTGTGGTCATACCTCATGAAGAATGGAAGACTTGACACGTGTGAAATGAAGAAGTATTTCCATGTAGCTCCACAATATATTGACTTTTGGGTTCCTATTTGACGACACGTATAGATGTCATCGTCTGCTGGCGTATGTTGTATTTAGGAAGAGAAGCAGGTCATCAATGTCACTACAGACACATTTCTCATCAGAAATCTTGGTTTGTGACAGATGCTAGCCTTCCTCAAGATGGGTGAAACACCACATGAGGAATCGCCACATGACTTGCAGTATGATTTTGTGCAGCCTCATTCCTCTTGAATATCATTTCCATCAACAGTGCTGATGTTCTGATTGAAATATGTCCATCCTGTCAGAGCTGTGTCCATCTGGTTCTTGTCGTTTAATGATAAATGCCATTTCCTTAGCCACTGCTAATGCACGTTGTGATGTTTGTGCATCAGATTCCTCAGTATACAGTTTTAACTCTATATTTCCTGTCAGAGGTTCTTTCAGATATTTCAATTTGTTCATTAATCACATGAGGAAGCTTGGCTAACTCCATATCACCTCCACCATATGGTGATGTGTTGGGTGAAAACTGTTCTTTCCATCTAGGCTAATGTCAATGTTGTCACATGTGACGTGAACAAAATCGTCCTGCTGCAAAGTTCTATGGTACCACTCATCCAGTGGTCCTGTCCATAGTTTACACAGAACTGCATATATCACTGTTTTTTTAAATAACAATTCTTGAAGATTCACTTCTGCCATCACATGTTGATTACAGGATGTCAAGGAGTTCCAGTATTTAAGAGGTAAGGTGACCCATATGTCTCAATTGATTAGTACATGTAGTAGCTTCAGGTTTTGCAAAAAAGGTAAAACATTGGTGTGCAACTTGAATGGGTGAAGCTTTAAAAATAATAAATACCACTTATTTATATTTTTGGGCAAATAGAAATCCTTCTATGCATAGCATTATTTTTTTTACGGAAGTTGGTGCATCAAGTACTGGTACATGCCAAAGTAAGGTGTTCGTAGGTAAACTGCCCATCGCTCAAATGGGCAACCGGTAGCGATGTTAAATAAATTTAAATTAAAGAAATAACGTATAATATTGGGATCAACTGTTTTCTATGAAATATGCACCAATATATTGCAGACAACCCATCCTACCTGGATGTGCTTATGCAATTATCACATACATTCGGAATTAATTAGTAGCTATTTTGTGTTTAATTTTTGAAGGAAAAACTGAAAAATACAGCTTGGCAGAGTTGGTGTCAGCACACCCTAATTATGTTAAAACAAGTTTATACCATATTCTACTAAAATGCCTAACCTTTTGTTCTAGAGGGGTTTTGAGATTTTCCTATCAGTCTATAATAAATGAGCCAAGACAACATTTGAAATAGTTGTTTTGGGGGGTTTAATGTCACACCTACCTTGGGTTCCAGTCTGTCGATTTTTCACATTTCTTGCCTACCCAATGTATGAGACGATTCATATCGGACGTTTCATACCCAAGTCTGAACAGTTCGTACCCTGTGATTTAGTGTTAGTGTTGGAGTTAAAAGGTTTCGTACTCTATAGTCAAGTTTCTAACCTAAGTCTGGAATGTTCGTCCTTAATCCTAGGATACGAACTGTCTAGACTTAGGTACAGACTGTCTCTAACTGTAACCCTTAATCCCAGGGTACGAAACGTCTGGCACTGGGTATTCAATACGGCACAATTAATGGTTTGGGTGTTAACATATGTTGCCTTATATATATTTAGATGACGGCAAAAAATATCAATGCCCGTTGCACCAATAGCTTCGGTCATATGGCGTCTCCAGCTAGTATTGGTGGAGGAAAACCTGTGTAGAACCACCGACCTTTCCACAAGCCAGCTGATATCTTGTTCACATGAAATATGTTGACAACCCCAATGGAATTCGAATCCGCAGCTGTGAGGGGCAAGTGATTTGACGGCAAGGTAGCCATTCAGCCACTACATTTGGGAACATAATTTACTATTCCTGTTGTATTTAATGTTCTTTTTCTGCATTTCATTGGGGTATGAACAATGGCCACAGTAGGTTGAATGTTCTTTTTAGCTCTACATATAGTGAATGACATGTAATCCAGGGGTCGCATGTTCCACCCTATACGGATGAGACTTAACTTGTGCTTTGCACTGTACTGTGCACGTAAAACTAGGAGACATTTTTGTATCATAGCATCGGGTGGGTCACAAGTTCTAGCAACACTAGATACAGCCCTCGACAAAGGGGGCGGAAGCAAGATAAATAAACGTAAAACACATACACACACCCCACACACAAACACACCCACCACATCACACACCCACCACCACCACACACACACCACCACCACACACACACCCCACATCACACCACCACCACATCACACCGCACACCCACCACATCACACCAACACCCCACATCACCACATCACACCCACCACATCACACCCACCACCACCATCACACACACCACCACCATCACACACACACTGAACAATGTAGTTCATGTGAAAAACCTCCTGCCTTATTTAATAAACTGCTATTTCCTTGTAAACTTTTGTGATGTCATATCTTCAATGGTAGCATGAAAAACTGCAGGTCATGAATAATTTGGTTTTTATGCAAATTAGGTGTAAAAACTGACATTCATAACCTTGATGAAATGCAGAAAAAGAACATTCAATTGTTAAATGTTTTTGCCATTGCCGTCTGTCCACACCTATAAAAGGAGACTTACTTCACTAACAAAACATTAGGTTTATCGACTAGTGTTTAGGGGTTATATGGCTTATCAATTCTGGGTATAGAGATCAAAGGAATAGCCACTTGTCCGTCTGTCTGCTTTACATTGGCTGTGCTGCATCTCCATAACCCCTTGTTGGATTATCACCAAACTTGGCAGGAAGCATCAGTATTATGTCTAGATTTGCAGATTTTAGCCCTGTTCTGGTTGGATGATATTCAGCAGGATTTTCACCAAACTTGCAGAAGCATCGATAGGTCTAGTTGTTGGTATGTAACCCTGTTCCAGTACGATTATGTGAACATTTTTATGCGTGTTCGCACTTCATCTCTAAAATCCCTTGTTAGATGTCCACCAACCTTGGCAGGAAGCATTTTGTTTTTTTTGGTTTAAACATAATTTATTGCCAAATATATACAGCAAAAGGTTTGGGCCACAAGTGCTATACACATTATAAAACAAGGAAGCATTGGTATTATGTCTATTTTTGCATATTGTAGCCGTGTTCTGGTTGGATGATATTTGGCGGATTTACGGCCATTTGAACATTTTTAATAGCACAAAACTTGTCCACGCTTCATCTCCAAAACTTCATATATAATAATACTACATGTTTAATGCAATGACTTCCATGCTTGTATTACTCCCATGAAGCAACAGCGAGTGTGGACAGGGTTTATTTCCCAAACAATCTAGGCCTACTCTAGTATTAGATAAATTTGAAAGGTTAAACAGACTTTGCGTTGCCTTTCGTAAAGTTACGTTACCAAATTTTGTTTTTGATAATATTCCCATATTTCTGTGTGTATTGGAGATTCCCCCCCCCCCGTAAATATGACATTTAAGAGTTAAACCCACAATAACATAGTTAAATTGCAAAGAAGCATCAATTACATAGATAAAGGCACGAAATATCAACTGAAAAGTACTATTTTTACAATTATTAGCTCACCTGAAAAGCTATTGTTACCGCAATGTGTCGTCCGTCATCTGTGAACATTTTCAAACATGTTCCTCAGTAATCATTGGGTCTATTTCTAACGTCTTCTTTGAAATGGTCTATAGCCACCATTTATGATCTTGGTACTTTATAGTGGGGGATTGCAAAATTGTTAAAATGACCGTCAATGTGTTATATATGTTTCTGTTCCTACATTTTACGATTGTATTTGAGGCACTAGTATTTATCTTGTTTACAACATTTTGCTAGAAATTCTTCTCAGTCAAGAAACGGGCCAGCATAATTTAACGATTTGAAAGGTTGTTTAGATAAAAAAAGAAACATTCAATGGGATACTGAGTGGGTGGCAGTCCAAACATGAGTTCATTGAAGAAGCTCGTTCTTCTATTCAACACTAATAACGTTATTGCTGATAGTTCCGATGTTGGGTGGGCTACTATCAGTTCCGATGTTTGGTGGGCTACTATCAGTTCCGATGTTGGGTGGGCTACTATCAGTTCCGATGTTGGGTGGGCTACTATCAACGAGTGAAATTCCGGACTCGGAGGATGACAGGAAAATACGTAGGGCCGAAAAACAAGCTAGAAAATAGATGCTAATGCTACTTTTTATAGTTCATCCACAGGCACGTTCGGCAACGTCCCATCAGGGAGGGGGGTGGGCGGTCCAACAGGAATGAGACATTATCAGCAAATGATATTTTCGAATATAACTTTAATGATCTGAACAACTGTACACTGTTTTGTGAATAATTCTTCCAAATTCTGTCAAGGGAAGATTAAAGTCGTGCATTCAATATTGCAAAGACTTATGCTTTCTAATGTCATAATTTAGTAGTTCATTCAAGAGAGGTATGTTATTACTTTTGTTGAAAAAACAGTTTATTTTCATATTCAGTCTGAATTGAAAAACAAGAACTTTGTTGATAAAGCAGTTTGATTTATTACAGAAAAAAGTGTATATACGAGGTATTTGTTAAACCGCACAATATCAATCAGTTATCTGTCGCTACCAATAATGTAGGCATGTTATTAGGAATCATCGTTTTTCAAAGGTCGTTCAAATGGTGACACGGGAGTGTAAGTTTTATTTATGAACGAATATGGTCATGTTATATATCAAATATAAGGTATCATGATGCAATTGTTGTCCAAGATGGCTGCCGAAAGATATAAAGATTTTTCTTTTATTATAGATATCAAAATTCTTCTTCACTGCTTTGGCCTCTTGTTATATCAAATTAACCTACAGTATTTAAAAGTCGGTAACATAAAAAAAAAAAGCAGGCAGCAACGCAAACGGAATAATTCTACACAATAATATGGTCTTCAAACTTTCCCATGGGGGTGTGGTTTCTCCTATCAGCTCAGTGATCCATCAAATCAATTACGGGGAATACTTCATGCATACAGTGGATAAAATTAGTGAAACAATAGAAATTCCACAAGATGCTGCACTCTGCCACGCGATATACAAAACTCTACATGACCTTTGACCTCGAAGAGCTAGATTTGTTGTTCTGCACTGTTTCGAACATTCATCCAAAATTTCAGTGCGGACATAAAACATTTGTATATACAAACAATTAACTTGATATGGTTGGAACGCAAGATGTGATGAACATTAACACAATAAGCCTTCCAAGGGGCATAGTAAATACAGATATGACATAAAATATAGTAAATTAACCTTTCACTTATAAATAATTGTGACCTTGAATCAACATGGTTGGAACATAGGTTCTACATGTGCTGAACTTGTTATCCAAGTTTCATGAAAATCCTTAGTTTACAAGATATGAACCAGACACACACTGAGTTGGATTACGTCACCTACAACAAGAGTTGACCTTTAACTGTATGCTGACTTGTGTCGATTTGGTGAACATCATGCAAATTCTTCATTGGGTTTCATTGGTGGCTTATGGATACAATTTCAAGTTCCTGTGGTTCTAACAACTTATATTAATCACTCTCGTTGGCGCGGATGAAAGCGTAAATGTGGTCATTTGTGTGGCAGAAAACCCAACTGTCCGATCTGGCCACCACCGTACCATCTCACATACTTCCCGGTCCGAGAATGGACCCCAGGTTGCATTGGTGAAAAGCAAGCGTGCTAACAGCTATAGAGAAAAGCAAAATGTTAATAATCAGAGAATTTAAGATTCTCGAGATCCGATGTCACGTCGTCTATGTCTCTTCGATCTCCACTGTCGCCTATAAAGAAAGCTGAGAAATCAGTATTGTCCAATGACCTTGACCTCGTGAGAGATTCTGGATTGAGAAGTTTGATAGGAGAAGAAGCGTTTGACTTGGATTTGGGGGTGTCGTCTTCACACAACAGCATACTTTCTTGAAATGACTGTGTTAATCTCCACGGGACCTCGTACGGTTGTTTCGCTCGTTTCCGGGAGATTATTCTTCTATTTCGTGCTGATATGTCTTGTTTAAATTTCAATCGCATTGTTCTCATTTGTTCTGCGGTTGAATCCACAGTGTGCTGTGTCCGGCATTCATTTGATTGGTCATTAAATACTTTATCATTAGATTGATGTGACACCTGCTTGATTTCTTCTGGCGTGTCAGTAAATCCTGTAATATATTTAGTATCCAAGTGAACAATCTGATAGCTAGACGTGGCCGTGCTGCCTGGTAGACTGCCTGTTGTACGATGTATTGCGTGTTTCGTCAACAGTGCACTTTCACTCCTGCTTCTCAGTCTTTCCTGAAAAATAAGCAAAATTATGACTATTATATAGAGAATTATGTATGTACGCATGCGCGTGCACGCACGCATGCGCGCGCACGCACGCACACACACACGTTTGGTTGTCATACATAATGAATTACGCATACAATGCAAATGTATGGTTGTCATACAAAATGAATTACATAAACAGGCAATGTAAATGTGTGGTTGTCATACATAAGGAATTACGGATATAATGTAAATGTGTGGTTGTCATACATAAGGAATTACGAATACAATGTAAATGTGTGGTTGTCATACATAAGGAATTACGGATACAATGTAAATGTGTGGTTGTCATACATAAGGAATTACGGATACAATGTAAATGTGTGGTTGTCATACATAATAATGTGCATACAATGTAAATGTGTGCTTGTCATACATTACGGATACAGGCAAAGTAAATGTGTGGTTGTCATACATAATAAATTACGGATACAGGCAATGTAAATGTGTGATTGTCATTCATACAGTATATTCCCAGCCATAAGTCCATCTCGGCCATAAGTCGAGAGAAATAAAATTGTATCTTGAAAATGCTGATTTTAAGCACCTGGAGCCTCCCATAAGTAGATGGGACTTATTATTTGAATGAAACTGAGCTCAATTTGAGATATCTGACTGACTTTATTTCATTACAAATCATTCAAAAATGCACTGATGGACAACAATAATTTATCAGGGCTCATTCTAGAGGTAGGTACATCCACCCCAGATAGCTTGTATATAGGGTGATACACCTGCCCAGGGTGGATGTATAAAAATCTTTTTCCAGAATCCGCCAATTTTAACTCATTTTCAGAAATTTGCTGATACAGCAAAACATTCGGGGTAGGGGGAAACAAATTGCCCATAAAAATGTAAGTTTTCAACATAAAATAATAAATAACCACTCATAAATGCTGCTGGGCCGGGTCGGCGCTGGCTATGTTCACTACAAGATGAATGATGTCAAACAATTATGGATTTTTTATAAGGGTCACAGGGACTTGAAATGTCACGCGGGCCTGCACATCCCTAAATAGTACGGATTTTTCAAAACTAACCCCTAAACACAATGTTGTACCTTAAACTAATAATTGTATACACTTGATTCACACGGTATCCATATCAAGGCAGTTTCCTAAAATAAGATGAATCTGATATGGGCATTATGGTACGAATAGTGGGGGGTCCATACAGGACCATTTTGTTCAAATTGGTACGATTAATTAGTCTATTATAGGTGCGGGGAGGAGAAACTCTTATTAAGCGTCAAGTATTCATGATAGAGATAGAACACCTGGATATGAACGGTTTCATGGCATCAACAAATAAAATATTCCAAACAATTATGGATTGTTTCTAATGGTCACAGGGTGCTGAAAGTTCACTTGAACCTGCAAATCACAAACATTCACTGAATTTTCAAAATTAACCCGCAATCACAATGTTGTACTGTAAAATAACCCTGTTTTACACTTGATTCACACCGTTCCATATATCAGAGGTTTTTGAAAATTAAGTGATCCAGATATGGCCTTTTGGATACGAATAGTGGGGCTTCTAAGCATACTATGTTTGCTAAGCATGACCAAAAATGTATACATCATAGAGTAATATATAACCACTAAAAATGAAGAGTAGTTTAACCCATTCAACCCTAAGTAACTGACATGGACTGGTGCGTGATATTTTCAGACCAATAAATTAATAAGAAAATTACCTTTGGACCAGTTCATTTATCAAAATGGGTAATTTTATCTAAAAATAGTAATAATTAGTACTGGCAAAAAAGTGCAGATCCTGATGAGACGGCTCGTCACGAGCCGGCTCATCTGGATCTACACTTTTCATAAGCCTATTTAGAGGCCTGTGGGGTTGAAAGGGTTAATGTCCTCAACAAGATGAAATCTCCAGAAATTGATATAGACTGGGCAGAATATGTGAAAATGTTAATATTAAAAGTGATGGAGGCATTTAATATTTACGGCTGGCAAGTCGATCTAGGGGGTTTGCCCGACTGTATTTTCAACGCTTAACCATTAATAGTGACAATTCCAAAATGAAACATCTTTTTGTATGTTTTCAGGTACAAGGAATCCTTTGAGATCATTATTTAACCCTCAATATGTCATGAAATCAATATGGCTGCCATATTAGGGCAAATTTGATAAATGATTGCGTGCGATTCACACAGATACTTATCTAAATTAGTGATTTAACCATAATGTCATCGTTCTGCTATGGGATAAATTAAATGACAATGATAAGAGTTATATAATATTATAATATAATAGTTTATTTTGTCACTAAGCAACTTAGTACAGGCATGCAAATTAGATAGGGTAACTGGGTACATGTGCCATCAGGTAGAATGTTCCGACATTCATTGCCATACGTGTGACATTTGCAAGCTTATGTTTATGCAACTGTAGAGCCTACGCAGGCATCCCTTGGTACATCCACATGACATGCTCTCTGAGCATGCTTTTGGAATGGGTGGTAGAGAGAGAAGTCGTGGTACTAAATGTGCATTCTTACACTCCCAACTCATACAAGCTACAGTGGGAAGAACTGGAGAAGGCACATGGGCTTGTATCCCGACACTTGCTTAGTAATGGCTTTGCATGACGTAAAATTGTGTTGTATTTGATGTTGGAGGTAGAGCTAGTTGTATTTGTCCTATACAGAACAGTTTAACTCCTGCCTCGTCAGACGTGTCTGCTTCGCGTACTCCATATGAACTTCTCTTTCGATTTAGTGATTTTTCTGTAATTTGGCCCCTCCGGATTACTCAAGTTACTGTGGTGATGCTGGACGACACACCATGCCGTATGCTTGTTGTGTCCACTGAGCTGAGAAACACTGAGTATAAATTCCTATCTTACAATAATAATCACAAATAGCCTCTATGTCTTTATGTGTGGGGGTTTCATAAAAGCCATCACCAACGACTGATTATCACTCAGCAAGCAACTTGATCCATGGAGTGAAATAGTTGATGCTGTCAGTACGTCCTTGGTCAATATGGCAGCTAGCAGAGACTTGTTCGGTGAATGCAGGGTGCCATTGATTGTGGCTAGAGACAGCGGAACAGACATACGTACATGCTGGAGGATGTCGTCTAATTTGACTTCACAGCCTGTCCTATAAGCCGTTATAAGATGTTTCTGTCCATCTTTATATTGCTTTTTTCCATTTGACGTCTGTACAACAGTGTATTGTTCAATAATGGGCAGAGCAAGGAAACAATGTCCCGTGTGCGGTAAAACCCAGTTAGTGAGACTAGGTAATCATCTGAGACAAGTTCACGGAGTAGGAGGATGGCCTCTACATCAGACACTTAGCTCCACTACAGTTACCGTCGATGCCTCTGCCACAGCCGCGTCAAACAAATGGAATTACATCGGTGTCCCCAAGTAGTAGCGACTTACAACACGTCAACGATATGTCTACACAAAGTTTATTACCGTTTGAACCATGTTCCAGCGTAATGCTATGTGAATGAGATAACAATATAACAACGCATAGCTACTTAGCGTTAAGGTCGTGATAGCTCAGTGGTAGCCCGTTCGCTTCATGTGCGAAAGGCCCGGAGTTCGAGCCCCACTGGAGCCGTTACGATTGTGCCCTTAGTTTAAATTCCACATGCCTCTTCTCTCTCCCTCATGGCGATGGATTCCATTAGGAATGAGGTATCGAGAGTGATTAATATATTTAAGTTATCAGAACTTGTTTCGCAATCGAGCTAAAATAAATTTGTATAAACTAAACTAAGGTCATTCAGATTTACTTCTGGTGGAATATGATATGCGTGTGTTGAGATAGAACCGTGTTCCTATATAACTTCTGGTGGAATATGATACGCGTGTGTTGAGATGGAACCATGTTCTTATATCACTTCTGGTGGAATATGATACGCGTGTGTTGAGATAGAACCGTGTTCCTATATAACTTCTGGTGGAATATGATATGCGTGTGTTGAGATAGAACCATGTTCCTATATAGCTTCTGGTGGAATATGATACGCGTGTGTTGAGATAGAACCATGTTCCTATATAACTTCTGGTGGAATATGATACGCGTATGTTGAGATGGAACCATGTTCTTATATCACTTTTAATGGAATGTAAGATGCTATACGAATCTGTCCTAACAGCAGTAATCACCATCCAACATGGTATCGTACAATTAATAACAACTGAAGGCAACCATTAACAGTGTCAAATATATCTGCAGCAGACGACTATAATTGGCAATCTCGTTTCCGAGTCTAAAACAATAACATAATGTATTTTAAATGTTAATTGAGACACAGACGTTGGTATTTGTACGTTGAGCCCATTCGTTTGCAGAGAGACATTGCGAATAGCTATGAACTAGTCGGCTGTTCAAAATGTAATTATGTTTGAGGCAGTCGTTAGCCCGCAATTTTAGTTTAGTATTATAGAGCATGAGAAACAAAAAACGATCTTCAACACTCCAATACAGCCAGTGTCATTTAAAAGAAAAAAAGATGGACCTTGTCTCCTAGAGAAGCCTTCTCCCAAAAAAAAAAAAAAAAATAGGGGTCATGAATTTTCAACGATCTGTTTTTGTGTTTACTTGCGATACTGTCTAACATCACAACATGACAACAGATGGCATGCAGGAATACAATCTCTGTACATCAATGCCAATCTTCTGTTGATGCTCCCAAAATGTCACTAATAATGAATTTTAAACATAAAACAGAGCCACATGGAAATCACAACTTGCTATATTAGGCAAAAGAAGGACGGATTATTTTTTTCCCGCCATCGTTTCATTTTGGTGCATGGATATTTTATGTGTATACTTCCTTTGGTTTTCCGTATGTTTTTAAATATCTTTTTGTTTTGGAAAAGTACTATCTATTCACAACTTATAGCATTCAGGAGGCGAACGCCCGTAACAGAATCACACAGAACATGTACTAGAGTCTGTTTGTTTAGTTTTTGGGTTAAAGTCGCACCAACAACTTAGGTAAACTGTGGAAGTGTGGCGTCCGTCATTCAGTGGTCCAGCGTCTGATTTGGGATCGATCGGTCCCGGGTTCGATACTCGGTCAGGCCATGTATGTAGTATAATTGAACAAGGTATCTCACACACATCGCTTAGTACTGGTTAACCACTTAGGTCGGCTAGGCTTGCCCAGGAAAACATGTCTACCTCTCCGCAAGGGGTTTGACATTAATGGAACATACATACATACATAAACGGGTGACTCTCCAGCTTTATTTGTGGAAGGGGCTTGCGTGCAGCCCCCGGAGCAGTATTTCAGTTACGGACGGACACCATACGTATTCAAATATATCACAATAAAGCAATAATATTCTTCATTTATATGTTATATTACATGCAGTTTCCTACGGAGGTTGGTGCACAAAGTACTTATTAACCGTTGGAGCCGGCCCAGGTAAGCTGTTGTTAGGTAAACTGCCCACTGGCGATATAACCCAAAATGGTGCTGCTGCAGGCGTAAAACCCGAACAAACTAACAAACAAACATTCTTCATGTATTTAAATGGTATCAAAATTAGAATCACATGTCTTATCGTAAATGAAACAAGCCTATTATTTTGGCCATTTGCAATGAGAATAATGCCCGAATTGGCCGGAAGTATAATTATCTATCTAACATGTGCACAACACTAATGGTTTCCCATCCTCAGTCTATAGAAACTGATGATTTATGTTTTATATTCTATTTCTGCTGTAGACGTTTCTGTCATTACGGAATGTTTGCAGTGTAACACGCAGTAAACACATTTATAAAGTTGGTTCTATTTTAGAATACGATATTACATGTATCCCTACGCGGCATTAGAACAAAGCATGTATTGACTAGTATAACATAATATATAATTATGATGTACGTCATGATGTCAGACCTCCTATCCATCCAGGACCCTTCTTCTTCCTGACATTTCAGCTTAGACTTAGATACAGAAAAATGCTATCTAAATATACTATCAAATAACCATAATAAAAACAATTTTGTTATTTGCATTTGATATGCATGCACATAAAAACACACAGCCTTGTTATATTGTGAAGGCATGTGACAGAAAGTGCATTTTGACAGAAAATTATACAGGGGTGAGCAAATTGCACAGCTACAGTTGTTAGTAAATGTGTCGGTGCTTAATGTAGTGTTGACAGCTAAGGTCACATTACGACTCTCCAACTGTTATTCGTGGGGGAACACCTCGGCTTCCCAACTGAGCAGTATTTCAGACACGACCGGGCAGCCGGGTTAATCCTCCGACGTTCGCAAGCCAGTTGGATAGCTGCACCATATCAAGGTATTAGACACACCGTGATACTCGCAAAGGTTAACGACATTCACCGCTAAGACACAACTTGGTGATTCAAATTTATATTAGCTTAATTTGTTCAACAAACTCTTACAACTTTTGCCTAACCACTCTGAAGACATTATTACTGACCCACCGTTATGGGAAGATGAACGAGGCAGTTGCTTTACGTGACATACCTAAGGCCACAACCATTGTGGTTCTTGTAAAACTCGAACTCTGGGCCTCCATGGCCGAGTGGTTAACGGCATTGATTTCAAATCACTTGCCACTCAACGATGCATGTTCGAATCGCACTGGGGTATTGAATTATTTAATGTGAAGAAGCTATCCAGCTGGTCTGGGGAAGGTCGGTGGTTCTACCCGAGTACCCACCCGTGCATTAAATATATTCCGAAGTGTAACAAAGTACCATGTCAGTTTCGGACACTGAGCGACGTCTTCGGAATAGTGACAAACCCAGCAGCTTTAATCAGTTCAAGCATTTCATACTTTCCCAGGTTCGTAACTATCTGACTGTTCTAGTCTATAGTCTCTAGTGCCCTATGTTATCTGAGAGATTTAGCATGATATATCTTCCCAGACACTCAAGGTAACCTGCGTGTACATAACAGAGACTCTTGGATAGGAAGGACTACCTATTCTAAGTCCCCATCCAATCAGTGTTCAATTGTTATTAAGTGATATAGCCTCAATTGGTATTTCCAGACGTAGAAGGAAACACGATGTAAGACGCGCCCGCTGGATAAACAATTTGATACATATTGTTACGGAAGCGACATATGGTATTCATCCACCAACAATAGCCGGAAAGTTGCCCTATGATCTAAGCTGTTGATGCGACGTTAAATCCAAAAACAAACACATTATACTCGAACTCATATTCAATCGGGCCTTAGGCGGCATATTAATATGTTCAAAACTGTAACTTGTACACTCACACACACTCTCACCCATCACCATCTTGCTATCTAGTAATAGTTGCAAGGGTACTTGTATACAAGTCTATTAGTTTATACACATTTATGTTAGCTCGATTGCGAAACAAGTTGTTTCAACGTATATAAATCACTCTCGAGACCTCATTCCTGATGGAATCCATCGCCACGAGGGAGATAGAAGAGGCAACGTGGAATTTAAATGCCTTCCCTAAGGGCACAGTCATAATGGCTCCAGCGGGGCTCGAACTCCGGACCTTTCGCACATGAAGCGAACGTGCATCCCCTGCGCTATCACGACGTTCACGATTATACAAGTGTACCTCCTAGCTCTAGCGTGAGAATGGGTTGGGTATAAACTCAAATACTATCAAAGCACCTAAGTTTTGCTCTGTCCTCAAAATCCATACACTAATATTTACATCGCTATTGCATTTCCCTTCGATGAACATCTAGTGAACTTCCTCCCAAATGATATGCAGCTGACATGCACACACGAAGTCACGCGCATGCGTATTCGCAATGTTGGACAGCATTTCTTTTGATGTTAAAGTCGGGTCTTACAGTTCACACTGTTCCGAATGTGGTCTAATTTACAGTCCGGCACGCGGAAAGACATCGCAAATCTGGCTTAAAGGCATTTTAGACGCAAAGCGTGATATTTCTTCACTTTATGTCATTTAAAAGAACAATTAATGTAAATATAAATAATGAATCGCTTGTTTTCATTGGGGTGTTTAAAGTTAGCGAGCAAGGAGGCCTATAGGGTGTGCTTAAGGCTAACTTTTAACATAAATATGTAGTTCGAATCCGAATAGAAACTAATAATTCACGATTCAATCCTTAGAACACTACAACACATAGAGCGTCATGTATGATAAAATATGATACGGTATCGTGATATCTTATATTACTTCTTATCAATCAGCTAATCTTATTTTTCATCCGAAACCTCCCGGGTGTATGGAAAACGTGTGGTAACAAAACGGTTTCTGTAAGATATTTATAGAGACCGGAGCACCAGACATTGTAAAATTATTCCTACGATTCATAGCAATCTGGGAGTTGATCGAAGTGACAGTATAACTCGCAGCCAAATCAGGCAAGATAACACTAATTTTCACAGACGGATCTGTAGTCCAGTGGTAACACGTTGGACATACACACACATTTTCTTTTATCACATGTCCTTGCTTGTAATCAGTGCAATACAGTCATCTCATAGTGTCTTATATGTACACGTGTATAAAAACACCTGGGGGTATTCTGATTGGTTGAGAGAATAAAACTGTAATGTATGCATATTTCTAGGTGAATTGGTATATAACGTTAACGATAAGACAAATAACGATTTAAAAGAAGGCAATTATAAAGTTGTTTAAAACACAAATATAATGATGTCCTGCGTCGTGACGTCATGAAAATGTAGTGACGTCATGACAAGTTACGCTGACATTCGGCGCCAAAATGAAAGTAGCAACGTTATTTATTAAAACGCTCGCGCTATGGTAATGTGATAAAAAAGGATCTTACACCCGTGATGATTTCATAACAAAACTAGTTTCATAAAATGTGGAGGAGAGGTCGTTAGCCGCAAATATACTTTAGATGTTAATGAATTGTTTTGAAAACAATAACTTGTTTTTAATGACGTTATCCCATTTTCATTATAAATGTAAATAAATGAGTAAAAAGAGACTGTAATGCGATGCTTCTATTGGACATTGCCGTATTTAATTTAAAGACCATAATGATATATCATTATTTATTGAGTTACTTATCTGTCATGATTGGATTTCGATGTAAATTAATTCAGTCCATGACCCTAAAGAGATGTATATACTTGAAAGTTTGTTTGATGTCTGATACATACCTATTTTATAATTATTTAAGGACCCAAAATGGCCGCCGCGCATGCGCAGTCCATGACCCCAAAGAGACATTAAATTGCTTTCTTTTGATGAACACTTATTATGTTAATGACTTGTCAAGTGTCATCCGATGATGATGAATCATGTCGTTCCAAAATGGCCACCGCGCATACGCAGTCAATGACCCCAAAGAGACGTATATACTACGTTCCAAAATGGCCGCCGCGCATGCGCAGTCCATGACCCCAAAGAGACGTATATACTACGTTCCAAAATGGCCGCCGCGCATGCGCAGTCCATGACCCCAATGAGACGTATATACTACGTTCCAAAATGGCCGCCGCGCATGCGCAGTCCATGACCCCAAAGAGACGTATATACTACGTTCCAAAATGGCCACCGCGCATGCGCAGTCCATGACCCCAAAGAGACGTATATACTACGTTCCAAAATGGCCGCCGCGCATGCGCAGTCCATGACCACAAAGAGACGTATATACTACTCACATTTCATTTAGAGTTGTCAATAAATACTTACCGTTTGATAGGAGTTCCCTCCCCCCCCCCCCACATAATCGGCGTATCAACACTTTATGCCCATTAACTGCTACTTCCTTGTCTATTCTACTACTGCTACTTCCTTGTCTAACCTTTTCATCCCTATATACAGGCTGAATATACAAATGTAGGTTTCCCCTACCTCCCTTCACCACTTATGCAAGTGACCTAGCATATTGAATATTCATTGAGATTTTAAGGCAGTCTTTAGCTAACCTTGTTTATATGCATGTAGTCAGTGCAACAACCCTTTCCTACAACACCGTCGACATGTTTGCGATATTGTCGTTTCTTGTGCTTAACAGTAAACCATGCATAGTTATTCTTAGTATAAATAGTGTCCAACGTTGGTTGTTTTATATGCCTGTTGTATAGCAACAAGACGAGTCTCTCGTTTATAGTCCCATCTGAAAGATTTGATATGAGAGGGTCGGACTCATCACTTTTAGATGATGTTTATTTTAAACGTTTTAGAAAACTTAGTCGCCCAAATTCATTTATGCGATGGCGACTTTTAAATATGGGGGGGGGATTGAGATGTCTTGCTAATATATACCTCCATTCTCTAACCCCTACACCATTATTTATAGCAGATGAGTATTGCTATGGCAACCATTGTCGTCATAGCTTTTCTTGTTATATATAATGTGCAGTAGTATATATAGTTTCATGTTTCAAGTTTATTAGCAATCAGCAAAACATTTGCCTTTGGACATTTACAATTTCACTAACTTATTGCAAAGACAATAAATATATACACATGACAATAAATATACAATTTATACAAATAACAAAACACACAAACACATATATATGTATAGGGGATCAGTGTAGACTTGAAAATTAATATCGGCCAATAGTATACTATATTATATAAGGTGTGTAGTGTAATATGTAAACCATTATGATTGATATTTGTAGCTATATGGGTATGTATCGATTGGTGTAGGAGACACTGATAGAGAATGATAGATGGATAGTGGAATGGAGAATAGGAGGGATACTTATAAAAGAACGACAATGGGGGGGGGGATATTTGTTGTATAATGGACACAGTGTTATAAAAATAAATTATATCCATACATTGTTGTTTAATTTCAGACCAAAATGGTTACACAATATTACACTCCCAAAACATATGTTTATTTGAGTGGATTGACATCAGACACAAATCGCAAAGAGCGGGTGGTCCTCGAGTTGGCCAGTGGTAATAACCAGTGCTAGTAGTCTTTATACAGTACAGTCTTATCCTGATCTGTTTTTGTGACATCTTATTACCACATTTCGGGAAAATACACTATTAACGTCATCATGCATTTCCCGCTTCATAGATATTATCACTTGCTGGTTTAATTGGGTACGGTCTTCGTTGATAAATATTCCCGTTCCTTTAAGCTGCTTCCATTTCGTAAGACTCTGTTACACCCATATGCCAAAGTAAGTTGCATGGTAGTAAAATGGAAAAGGCAAGTACGGAAATTTAATTACGACACATTAACAGTGGCAAAATGATTTAAAGCGACAGTACATTAACAGCGGCAAAATGATTTAAAGCGACAGTACATTAACAGCGGCAAAATGATTTAAGGAGATAGTATTATTATCTCATAAAATTGTGAAAACAGTGATTTGGAATAAATTACTAGGTAAAGTAGCCTAGACTGTACTGTTCATATTAGATTAATTTTTGATAATAATGCAGAGTATATCTTTGTGTGTAAATATACATTTATTAATTAATTACTATAGTGTCTAGTGTGTAGTATCCTCAAGGATGTTATTAAACAAATCGGATTAAACAACTATGACAATTGCACACATTAGCTTACCAACAAAAAAATGCCATAGTAAAAGTAAAAGTAAAGTAAAGTGTTTGTTTATTATAGTGTCACCCCTATTTAAAGGGCCAGCCATTTCTGACTTATGAGACACCTCTTTTTTTATGAACATCAGTACTTCCCGAATCCTATGCTTGTATGCCAGGTGCCAGGCTGGTAGGCAATCGGTAACCATTATTTAACTACCTGGTGGCTCACCAACCGGCCATATCAGAACAAACCCCTGACGAGATTCGAACCTTCGACCTCCCGCTCCGTAGGCGGACGACTTAACCACTGGGCTACGGAGACATAGTAAATTATTTATATTTGATTTGTACGTTTTATACTCTTTTTCATGTACAACCGTGACCTCGTATAAAATGTTATCTAATGGCGGTACAACCGTGACCCCGTATAAAATGTTATCTAATGGCGGTACAACCGTGACCCCGTATAAAATGTTATCTAATGGCGGTACAACCCTGACATCGTATAAAATGTTATCTAATGGCGGTACAACCGTGACCCCGTATAAAATGTTATCTAATGGCGGTACAACCCTGACATCGTATAAAATGTTATCTAATGGCGGTACAACCCTGACCTCGTATAAAATGTTATCTAATGGCGGTACAACCCCGACCCCATATAAAATGTTATCTAATGGCGGTACAACCCTGACCCCGTATAAAATGTTATGTAATGGCGGTACAACCCTGACCTCGTATAAAATGTTATGTAATGGCGGTACAACCCTGACCTCGTATAAAATGTTATGTAATGGCGGTACAACCCTGACCTCGTATAAAATGTTATGTAATGGCGGTACAACTCTGACCTCGTATAAAATAACAGCTTAGCTACATTCTTGTTTAGGGCTCAGTAAAATAGACTACAGAGGTGGTAAGAAAAACATCGACGCTGACGAATTATCACGGCAATATCAATCAGATGAGAACATTACTGGCACGAATGTGATAAAGGCTTCCCATTAGTGGACTATATTTGCAACCCAGAGAGCGACAACAATCTGGAAGATGTACCAGAAGTTCCAGACGATGTAGTATTCGCCTCCAGTCTGTCACAAAAGGACTGGTACAAAGCACAATAGGATGACCGCATCGTAGCAGAGGTTATCAAGCACATGAAAAATGGAACGAAGTCGTCTTCGTCGACCTTTGGTACCGATGCTAGTATTATCTCCTGCTATTTGCGAGAATGGTCCAAGCTACAGCAAAGTGTTCTTTATAGAACACCTATTTCTGGACACGGACATTTTTTCAACAAGGACATATTCAGTTTGTTACTCTGTATGCAGTGAGGGATGAACTATTCCATGCTCTCCACACCGATTTGGGTGGAAAGACGTGATAGAATAATATCTTTGTTCCGTGAACATTTCTTTTGGCCGAGAATGGAGTCATGTGTAGTGCGCAAGGTTCGAACTTGTGATCAATGCATACACAGGAGAGCCAGAAATACCAAGGCGGCACTGGTACCTATCAAGTCTTCTTTCCCTATGGAGATATTGTGCATCGACTACCTATCATTGGAACGAACGAACGATCAAAAGACTGCTACGAAAATATCCTAGTATTGTCGGATCATTTTAGCCAATACTCGCAGCCCTATCCCACTCGTAATCAGACAGCGAAAACCATAGCACGTGTCATTTTCGATAAATTTGTGCTGCGGTATGGGTTTCTCGCACGAATCCAGTGATCAAGGACAGTTCTTCGAAGCACATGTGATCAAGGAACTGTGCAACATCGCCGGTATTGACAAATCATGGACCACACCTTATCATCCTCAAAAGAATCCCGTTAAGAGATTAAATTCAACTCTTCTACAGATGTTAGGTACTCTCGAAGATAACAAGAAATCCGACGGATCTGTAATCATGTGGTAACACGCTGGAATCCCGTTAAGAGATTAAATTCAACTCTTCTACAGATGTTAGGTACTCTCGAAGATAACAAGAAATCCGACGGATCTGTAATCATGTGGTAACACGCTGGAATCCCGTTAAGAGATTAAATTCAACTCTTCTACAGATGTTAGGTACTCTCGAAGATAACAAGAAATCCGACGGATCTGTAATCATGTGGTAACACGCTGGAATCCCGTTAAGAGATTAAATTCAACTCTTCTACAGATGTTAGGTACTCTCGAAGATAACAAGAAATCCGACGGATCTGTAATCATGTGGTAACACGCTGGAATCCCGTTAAGAGATTAAATTCAACTCTTCTACAGATGTTAGGTACTCTCGAAGATAACAAGAAATCCGACGGATCTGTAATCATGTGGTAACACGCTGGAATCCCGTTAAGAGATTAAATTCAACTCTTCTACAGATGTTAGGTACTCTCGAAGATAACAAGAAATCCGACGGATCTGTAATCATGTGGTAACACGCTGGAATCCCGTTAAGAGATTAAATTCAACTCTTCTACAGATGTTAGGTACTCTCGAAGATAACAAGAAATCCGACGGATCTGTAATCATGTGGTAACACGCTGGAATCCCGTTAAAGAGATTAAATTCAACTCTTCTACAGATGTTAGGTACTCTCGACGATAACAAGAAATCCGACGGATCTGTAATCATGTGGTAACACGCTGGACTGGTAATCCAGGGATTGCAGGTTGGATCCCCCGTCTAACCCTAATAAAATGAACAGTCTTTCACATGGGACTTTAAATGAGGTCTCGTGTCAGTGCTGTACACCGTGTACGTAAAAGAACCAGGAGATCCTGGAATGGGTCTCTGTATCATTGCACTATCCTCCAAAAATCTAAAATGACTAATCTCTTCAGGAGGCGTCACTCATATGGGCAACCGGTAGCGACGATAAATAAATGTAAAAACACACACAAAGGAATCCGACTGGAAGTCACACATTCCAACTTTGGTTCATGCCTACAATGCAACAAAGCATGACAGCACTGGTTATTCACACTACCTGTTAATGTTTGGTCAACATTCTAAATTAGCAATAGATGCATTCCTAGGACTTCTAGCCAACAACGAGGCATCAACATCTCACTCCGAGTATGTCAGAAAATTGAAAGAACGACTTTTATATGCCTACGACACAGCCAGGAAATGTCCCGAACGTGCAAGCAGTCACCAAACAGTATTATGACCGTACGGCCAGACATTTGACCAGGGGGTAGAGTTCTTGTCAGAAACGTTTCTATTGGAGGCAAGAATAAATAGGCCGATAAGTGGGAGGCTCATCCATATATCATCATAGTCAATCAGCCGAATAAAGTCATACCAGTTTTTGAAGTGAAACGAGATGGTGGCAGATACAAGAAAACCAGTACTCTGCACAGAAATTGTCTGCTGCCATTCATCACCATTGATACAAGCTAAAACTGTACTGTATGTGTAAAAGAGGACACCGTTGGTGATATATATGTCATTCCTCAATCAATGGAGAACATTGAACAATGTATATGTACATGCAAATTCTGAGTAATCTGATGGAAATGGCGATAGCTCGGACAGTGAAGGCACACGTCCAGTATGAAGACCACAACGACTATGAAGAACACCCGAGTGGATGCGGATCTGGAATGATATTTCTTTTGCATTATTATCGTGTGCATCTGGGATCATGTAATTTTAATGTCTTCAACTCAGATGAAAGGGACTGAAGAAGAAAGACTCACAAGAACAGCGAGTGTGTGTCGTTATAGACAAAAGTATGCTTGTACGATTGAAGTACGATTTGCTTTCAATTTATTAACATAAAATAATAATGAAATGTGATTATTTCAATGTTTGTAATTCTGATTTCCATTACAGAACTGTATATATACATCATGTTGTAATATTGATGCATAGTTGCAATGTGTTATTACAATACTGTTAATCGTGATTTCTATCGCAGGACTGGGAGTTGTATGCATGTATAATTATACAGCAAGGATAGTAATGCATAAACATAAAATGATATTGCAATGTGATTATTTCAACGTTTGTAATCTTGATTTTTATTACAGGACTATAAAATGAATAACCTAACTAATAACTAATAACGCTTACCTGTTTTATACCTTTATCTGATATTATGCAAATGATTTATTACTGATGTTATATCATCAGCCAATCAGTTGGCGAAAATATTTATTAACGTTTGGTTTGGTTTTAACAACCACCAGAGCTAGCGGGACGTAGGGCCTCGGCGTCAAGTACATATTTAAATATGGAAATTAACCGTTCCTGACAGATATACATACCTAGGTGTTGTTCTTCATGAGCATCCAGATTTAATGTCACAGCTAAGATGTGGCTCAAAGTGCAAGTTGTGCCTTAGGATTATTGATAGCTTTTTTGTGTCAAATTACTGCAGGTGTATGTGTAATGTATTCACCACGCTATACGACACTGTTCTTTGGTCTGTAATTGCTTATGGTGCCTCAATACGGGGGTATAAAACCTCTTTCCTTGTATAAATGTCGTCCAAAACAGTGCTATGTTGTTGTCCGTCAATGGAAAACAGTTATATCTTTTTGGGTACGAATAGCCAATACAAATAACTCAAATACTTTGAACAGACTGGAAATCTGCTTCCTGTAAAAACTGATTTTACTTGGTCAAGAAACATTTTACGGATAATGATTATGTAACTTATCTGATGTATCGAAAGTGTGGACAACTCTGGTATGAACATATACATAGCATATCGGTATGTCTCTATAAATAGCATTACTGGATCTACTGGATGAGGTCGCAACAAATTAACAATTTACTGTAAATTTACGCAGGTATTTCAACCTCAGGACTATTGTATAATAATTTACCTACACGACACAGGTCGGCATTTAGTAAATTTAGATGTGGTGCTGCACCAATCCGTATTAAAACTGGATGGTATGAGAATTCTAATATATAAATGTCCCTTTTGTAATGTGTTAGATGAACCTCATGTTATATTAGAATACATTATAATGAGAAAGCAATTATATTAGTTGACCAAAATGTATGACAAAACATGATCAATTTATATTTCTCTTCAGCAATCAGTCAATGATAAGACTGTGCCAAAACCTGTTCTAATATACTACAGTGTCGATACCTTTACCTTTGTAAATAATGTCCTCATTTTTTATTATTATAGATCTATGACTTTACATACTACAAGAAGCAGCCGCTAATTTTGTTGTGTTATTTATGTTATATTTCGGGTTTTACGCCTGCATCAGCACCATTTCGGGCTACATCGCCGGCGGGCAGTTTACCTAACAACACCTTTCCTGGACAGGCTTCAGCGGTTAACCAGTACTTGGTACACCAACTCTGTAAGAAACTGCCAACTTTTTCATATAAATGAGACACGACCTGAGCGGGGCTTGAACCCGTGACCATCAGTGATGATAGGTTACAGTGGTATACAAGTCAGCGACCGTAACCACTCGACCACGGAGGCGGTCCAGCTGATTTTGTAAGATATTTCTTAGCTTAAACAATATTTTATTCAAGCATGGTACATAACACAGGAATAGTTACAACAGTTACAACAGCACAGTTAGGGTTGGGGGGAAAGTTACATAGTAACTTATTAGAATCCCTTTCCTAAAATTACATACACACACATATTAATTTAGGACAGGTTACATTGTTACCTGAGAATATTGCTTATATCTCAAGTATCTCTGTATAATACAGTATAAAATAACAACTTTACCTGAGAATATTGCTTATATCTCAAGTATCTCTGTATAATACAGTATAAAATAACAACTTTACCTGAGAATATTGCTTATATCTCAAGTATCTCTGTATAATACAGATAAAATAACAACTTACCTGAGAATATTGCTTATATCTCAAGTATCTCTGTATAATACAGTATAAAATAACAACTTTACCTGAGAATATTGCTTATATCTCAAGTATCTCTGTATAATACAGTATAAAATAACAACTTTACCTGAGAATATTGCTTATATCTCAAGTATCTCTGTATAATACAGTATAAAATAACAACTTTACCTGAGAATATTGCTTATATCTCAAGTATCTCGTATAATAAAGTATAAAATAACAACTTTACCTGAGAATATTGCTTATATCCAAGTATCCTGTATAATACAGAAAAATAACACTTACCTGAGAAAACAACAAAAAAAAACACCTGAGAATATTGCTTATATCTCAAGTATCTCTGTATAATAAAGTATAAAATAACAACTTTACCTGAGAATATTGCTTATATCTCAAGTATCTCTGTATAATACAGTATAAAATAACAACTTTACCTGAGAATATTGCTTATATCTCAAGTATCTCTGTATAATACAGTATAAAATAACAACTTTACCTGAGAATATTGCTTATATCTCAAGTATCTCTGTATAATACAGTATAAAATAACAACTTTACCTGAGAATATTGCTTATATCTCAAGTATCTCTGTATAATACAGTATAAAATAACAACTTTACCTGAGAATATTGCTTATATCTCAAGTATCTCTGTATAATACAGTATAAAATAACAACTTTACCTGAGAATATTGCTTATATCTCAAGTATCTCTGTATAATAAAGTATAAAATAACAACTTTACCTGAGAATATTGCTTATATCTCAAGTATCTATGTATAATACAGTATAAAATAACAACTTTACCTGAGAATATTGCTTATATCTCAAGTATCTCTGTATAATAAAGTATAAAATAACAACTTTACCTGAGAATATTGCTTATATCTCAAGTAACTCTGTATAATACAGTATAAAATAACAACTTTACCTGAGTATATTGTTTTCGGCTCTCCGTCACAGTACTCAGCATTCCAAGTTCATTTAGAGCGGCATCAATGTCCATTCTTGCAGAAGCTGTTACCCCACAACAGTAGCACCCACCCTTAATGTTCATGTTTGTCCTCATTCACTGACAATGTTTGTCCTCATTCACTGTCAATGTTTGTCCTCATTCACTGACAATGGTTGTCCTCATTCACTGACAATGTTTGTCCTCATTCACTGTCAATGGCTGTCCTCATTCACTTTCAATGGCTGTCCTCGTTCACTGACAATGCTTGTCCTTATTCACTGACAATGGTTGTCCTCATTCACTGTCAATGTTTGTCCTCATTCACTGTCAATGGCTGTCCTCATTCACTGTCAATGCTTGTTCACTGATAATGCTAATCTGTTAAAGGTTTGCCATCTCCTGTAATAGAACATTAGAATATGGGGGCGGTTCCACAATGTCCAGTTAGAAGGAGGTGGATTGTTTTGGTCAATGTTTCAGGACATGGTCACGACTCATAAACAGTGTCACAGAATATTGGATATCAAAATATTATATATTGATCGGTAATTCTTAGGCATAAATTATAATTACAATTACTTGGGTATATTATATGGGTATATTATATGTTACTTTTCATTTCTTGAGCGGTGTGACAGCTTAACGTAACCTGTATAACTATGTAGACATGCATAGTAAAGTAAATCCTCCTTATAATTATGTTTTAATGAAATACAGTCAAATACAATCACAAATCAACTCAACAAAGTGAATTTAAGTAAAATATCATTAAAATGTGTTATAATGGAGATTTAATAACAAACAACGTTCCCCTTTATACTGATGTTCTATGCACACATAGGTTTGTTTACCTGTATGTGCGAAACTGGGTCAAGATGGCACCCAAACTGTGTGTGAGTGTATATTTTAATAGTAGCTTATTTCCATTGTTGTGGTATGCATTTTTTTTCAACGTTGATTAAAGGTTCACCATTGTATCTTTTATTCAGATTTGGCATATTTGTCATTTCTCGACCGTAAATACAGACGAGAACATTTTACCCAGTTCCTCTGCTTTCTCCATGTCATTTTCGGTTACTGATCTGTCCTCGCCTTTCAAGTCATGTATGCCCGATTTCACTCTACATTTTGACTTTATATACTTATCAACTACATTATACTACCAACACTCAATACTGAGCATGACAGTGAGGCACTTGTCAGTGGCAGTTGTTAAAAATCTCATTGAGACAGTCTCAGTGATATAGAAATGCTTTGGGTTATTTTCCTCCGAGATTTGTTATTTCTAACTCTTTCCTGCTCACTCTTGTTGCAGCATTTCTTTATAATAATACTGCAAGAGGATATGATCACCAATTTGATTATATTTCCCCCAGCTTTTGTGTTTTGTCTTGATAGCCTTAGGGCTTCCCGATTCATCCATAGGGGTGGGGTTTTTTTTCTTCCATTAGGATGCATTATGGGTATATTGTCGTACTAGTTATTAAAAACCAAACATATTATTATATACCTGAATTTAAATCTCATTTTGCTTTATCCTATGAATTCTCCACTTTAGCATTACAAACACACTCAGATGGAATTTTATTGGGAATCACGTGAGTTTTGCCACCATATTGTCAACAATTAGATAAACATCATTTACGGGTACTGTCGAACAATCAGTCACAATGATTGGCAGGCACAGTCTAGAACAGTTAGTTAATCTAAAATGATATGTGCAAGTTAAAAAGATAAAAGGAGCTACAAAGCTATATTTAAAAGCAACATTCTGATTGGCTACACTATATAAATATGCCTCTTTGAAGATTGTTAAATATTAATAGTGGGAGCCGGACAAAACACCCCCCGCTCATTTTTGTATAGGTGGACAAAACACCCCTCATCATTTTTACAAGGTGGACAAAACACCCCCTACGGTTTTTACAAGGCGGACAAAACACCCCCTACGGTTTTTACAAGGCGGACAAAACACCCCCTACGGTTTTTACAAGGTGGACAAAACACCCCTATGGTTTCTTTTTCTCGAAAACAACAGTTCGGTGGGAGTGTACTCATCGCTTAAGCAAACAGTGCAAAGGTGCACTCACAACTGATTGTGCTGCTACAGAGGTGAAGTCTACAACAGAGCACAACCATGAGGCTGATCTGTTCGCCATCGCTGCCATGAAGGTGAAGTCCGAAATCAAGGCTACCGCCCAGGCCAACAGAGGGAAACCTGGGCAGATTGTTACAGACAAACTAACCACCGTGCCTAAGGAGGTAGCATCTGCGGCTGGCAGGGTCGATTCCCTGAAGAGTCGTACGTCGGGCGAAACGTGGAACAGCACCCTCAGAGCCAGCAACCAGACAGGACATCCCATACCCACTACCAGAGGAATACACCACTATGCGAGGGGACGGGTCATTCCTAATCTACGACAACGGATCCAGACATCAGAGGCTACTGGTGTTCGCAAGCGGTGATGGATTTGAGCTCCTCGAAAACGCTGATACATGGTTCATGGATGGAACCCACTCCACAGCGCCCTCTCAGTTCCCTCAGCTGTTCTGCATCCGTGTTCCTCTGGGAGAAACATGTGTGTCTGCTGCCTACGCGCTGCTGCCATCCAAACATCAGGAGGTGTATGAAGAGTGCCTCACCGCCCTCCTAGACGCCTGCCTGAGAAAGGACATCCGTCCTAACCCCAACCGCATTGTCACAGACTACGAGGTCGCCATACACAACGCAGTAAGGGCTGTCATCTCGGCAAATATTCATATACAGGGATGTTTCTACCACCTCACTCAGTCAACATGGAGACGTGTCCAGTCCGAGGGTCTTCAGAATCTCTACAAGTCAGATGAAGAAGTTCGCATCTTCTGTGGGATGCTTGATGCCCTGGCGTTCCTTCCAGTCGACCGGGTCAAAGAGGGAATGAGAATCCTGAAGGAAACTGCGCCAGAAAATCTCAACGGGCTGATCGAGTATTTCGACGGAACGTATGTGTCCGGAAATTACAGAGCTGTGGTTGGTGAGGAAGGAAGAATGAGGTTCCGGCGAACAACTCCACGGTTTCCACCTCAGATCTGGAATGTTCATGACGCCACAGTGACAGACCAGCATCGCACTAATAATATGTGCGAGTCATGGAATAATGGTTTCAAGCATTTGGTTGGCCATAACAACCCATCACTGTGGACTGTATTAATAGTATCCGATAATTGTTATATTCATGAATTATTATAATCCAAATGGTCAGAATGGGTAAACTTATAAATATTCAATGTATAAGGTATGTTCTAAAACTAATGTGTGAATATTTATCAAATAAAGGGTCGTAAGCTCTCCTTTAAACGATATAAGTGACTTAGCCGGCTGAAAATTATGCAGAAGGTCTTTGTATTGGACATACCCATGGGTAGGGCTGTCATAATCAATTAAATTTAGTACATCTATAACAATAGGAACTGTGCTGATGATGAACATGGGTCAACTTGCCCAGTTCATTCACAACACAAAATATATCTGGATGCGCGTATGGTAGGCCTACTCTCCCAGTTTGATAATGTAATAACAAGGATCTTGGGAGATATGAAGGATAGACAGGTCTGAAAATCTCAAAAGGCAACGCCCCTTGGCATTTATTAGTAGAATATGGCATACACTTGTTTTAGCATAATTTGGGTATGCTGGTTCCAAATATGCTGTATGCCAAGCTAGATTTCTTTAGTTTTCCCTTTCAAAAATTAAAAACAAAATGGCCACCATTCATCAACTATTTATTTTTGTATATTTTGCCATACATCACATGTTATGATATTAAATGTATATACTAGTACCCCCAAACGTGCCGAATCCCTGTGGTTATGATGGTAAACAGTTATATTATAATGGTTAATGATATGTAGGCTACCTTCAGATGCATTAACAACTAATTATTCACTAATTAGTTATTAGTACCTATTAAATTAGTAGCACACTTCTAGATGAAGTAGCTTGGAATTCCAAATATGATTGTGACCTTCCCAAATACTGTTAAATAATAGATTAATCCATTAACATAGTTGTAACTTTAAGAAACCAAAATTAATAAAGTTATTG
Organism: Archivesica marissinica; assembly: GCA_014843695.1. Taxonomy (NCBI): domain Eukaryota; kingdom Metazoa; phylum Mollusca; class Bivalvia; order Venerida; family Vesicomyidae; genus Archivesica; species Archivesica marissinica. Next base: position 14,318,975 of record CM026396.1, on the reverse strand, counting down.
CAATTAAAATCATGAAATTGCCATTAATAAAACTTGCCAGTCAAAATGGCTGCCAAGATAAGATCTTATCAGTGTTTTTGACTATTTTCACAGGCCGTGGCCGTATTACAGTTTTTCGCCTTTGACATAATTATGTGTGTAGCCCAGGCTTAGTTTATCTGTTTGTAGAATATATTATGTATTATTCATGTACTGCAAGCAATGCTCTCTTATCTGTATATGCACGGTAGCTGTTCCTTCTCTTCTATGGCGGTTACCGATGTGTGTCCAGTCTATTGTGTTCTCTACTTGTTGTGTAACGTCAGGCCCGTCGCTGGGCATACGCAAGTACGCACGTGCGTATCATTGGTCTCAGAAAACGAAAAAAATGAAAACTCCAAAAATGCATTAAAACCCCGGGGGTGGGCGTGTAGGGATACATAGGCGCCGGGATGTGTGTAGTGGTGGAATAATTGAGCCCATTGCAAATATTGTGCATCTCAAAATTTAGTTTGTGCTATTTTACGTGCTTGTTTAATTGATAAGGGCGATATATCATGTATATTATACATCTAGCCTTAATTTATACCTTTATTCGGATTGTCGTAAGAACTTTAGTCCTGCAATTGTATGTTACAAAATGCAAGAAATTGCTTCCTCATTTCAAAAAAAATCCGGGGGGCATGGCCTCGGACCCCCCTAGCGTACTCGCTCGCTATGCTCACTCGAAAAACAAGCATATTTTGGCCGTGCGTATCATCAAAATAGCTCCAGCAACGGCCCTGAACGTCATGTATTTATGTCTGAGTGATAGTACGGGAGAATGACGTATGATAGGTCAACTAACCAATCCACGGTTAACCCCAACTAAACCCGTTTTACCGCCCTGATAACATTCCGCGCACTTGTGAGAAGGAAGTCGTTAGAGATACCTTTGTCTTGCGACAATGTCGAACTCTTGTATATGTATTTCAACCAACTCGTTAAACAGATCTACCTCGGATCTATTTATCTATTTACACTTTAATCATTGTCGATTCTGGTAAGACCCGTTTATTGGCTATATTAATATTTGGATAATTTGATATTTATGTGATAGTGGAGTCGTGTTCCGCGTGGATTAGGTTTTAGTATGTGTGTATATCTGTGATATTATTATATTGCAGGTCTCCTTGTTTCATTATATATATATGCTATATAAAGGATAGATTGAATCTCGTTTCGGGTTGCTATATATCTCGTTCCCCGAAGTCACCGGTTACAAAATGGCTCCCCGTCTAGGAAATCCGTTGTGAAACAGACCGGGATCGACACACCATTGGCGGGAAAATCTACAGAGCTCTACGTAGAAACATCCTTCAACGGCTTCCAGGACGCTGGAATGCCTGTATTTATTTTTTTTGTCGTCTGATCATCTTCAGAAATATGAAAATGTGTAAAATCTACATGACGTATTGTATAATCTACAAGTGCTACAAGTGTTTTAATCTCTACAAGTGTTATTAATTAGCATCTTTAGAAAAGAAATTCATTCTGAATTTATTGCAAAGAATAACCAACGTTGGATGTGTGAATATTCATCGCGGAGGAATTCCTGTTTTTTTTTACCTGTGTACGTAAACGTGTATGTGTAAATGTTTGTAATTATGGATTGGATTGATTTACAACCATAAGTGAAATATGTCCAGTGTTTACATTTATCATTGTTTTGTTTACCTATTGCTTGGCAATTACTATTTACATTTTACATAGTAAAAATTACATATAGAATTGTTAGACCCTGTGAGAATCATTAGGTTCCAGTATGTGTTTACATCAGACATTGAAAGTTGTTAATTTTACAGTAAATTACAGTCTGAGGTAAATCAGTTGCTTATATTCTAAAAAACGTTATTTATATAAGTAAATTAATACTTGTGCTAGTCTCACACTGTTTCATATCGGTGGTTTAGTTGTGCATTTTAGGTGTTTAAATTATAAACATCTACAGTAAATTCGATTTATAGAATTAATTCGGATCAGAATCTATTTAGATCTACCTGGGTATACCAATGTGTTTTGTGTTCAATAATATTGATTGATAGTACCATAGTTATTATAATACACGGTATTGTTGTGGAGGTTATTATAATACACGGTATTGTTGTGGAGGTACTGTTACCAACAGTAAAAGCTTGGTTGTGATAGTTTTTTTTTAGTATATATTGACTTCTTTCACAAATACCCTGCATGCTTTCACATTAATTGCACCTTACTGTTTCCGGCAACACTGAATCGGGATCTGATGTCACCGTGAGTATGAGTGTTATTGTGTAGTCGTTTTTTGTTTGTGTCGTTGTTATTCAACTATATGTTACCTTTGCTTGTATATGTTACCTTTGCTTACTAGCGCTTTTTGTATTTGCCTACCCTTTGCCTATATGTATTAGATATACAAATACCCTAATCGTCGCCAAGTAACACCGTAATTGTCATTGTGTATAAATTACGGTATACTGTGTTTAGATTATTTTTCAGGAGTAATGCATCGAGACGTATCATTCAGTGAAATTTTCTTTCAGCAGATGTGATGAGTATGCTGTAATGTAAAGAATTTATTTCAGGAATCGATTCAACGATTGCATTAGTTCTTTTATAGTAATTACGGTAATATCCTTTATATCAACAGGTGTGACTACCAGTTGCAGTGTTTATCTAGACAGCAGTAGTGACCAGTCATACAATACAATTGATCTGTTGTGTAAAGATATATCATTCTATTAATAGTTGACATAATTACAGGTTTATATGACCCAGTGGTTGATTTTTGGTCATGTGACATTGGATTAGTGATCCAATTGATGTTATTAAATTCTTTTTCAGATACAGTCCTATTTAGAAATGACTTGTATTTGAGTACATTATATATTGTGTATAAAACAAAAATACTTATAGTGTTAACGTAGTAGTTCTTACACTAACAGTTCAATTGCGAGGCAGTTGCTGAGTAAATAGATATATATTGATCTTTCAGTTATTGGAGTTCGCAATATTGCTTTATGGCCAATCACAATTTTTGTACATGTATAAATGTGTATGCGGTTTATTTTCTTTTGCGGTTTATTTTATTTTGCGATTTGTGTACACGTATTCGAGTAACGTTTCGTGAGTTATCCGAGTCGTAATTTATTACACGTGTATTTTGCGTGAATAGTTTGTGGGGTTTTTTGTTTGCATTTTTGTTTGTGTGACCATATACGTGCATCATGTCGGATCCCCGAGTACCCGACACTTCGGATGCCCAAATGCCTACAACTATGGAGGAGATGTTTGCTCTTATCCAACAGAAGTTTGATCTTGTTCCAAAATCGGCTGGCCCTACAGGATCTGTACCACATCTTGCACCTTTGTCTTTGACTCAGAAATTATTGCAGATTCAAACAGGGGCAATACCAAAGACGGTACAGACGCAACCCACTAGTGGTTATGGTTTACCTAAACCATCCAGCACCACCCAGTAACTGCAGAGGGTAAGATTGCTTCTCTGACTAACAGAATGAGTTCCTTAGAGATTAAGCTCGACACTTGGGACAAAAAGATTGATTCCAAGATCAACAGCAAATTTGATTTGATCTTGAAGAAACTTGATAGTCAGCAATCGTCCCAACAACAACAACAACAACAACATCAACAACCGCAACCAGAATTCAGATAGAGGTCGCGGTAGAGGCAGACCAAGTTTTAACCAACATTTCAGATGTGATCAATCACCCGAGCGACTACCAGTCCCGACCCTCAGGCTCTGGTCGAGGACATATCGGGGGACGTGGTAGTTACTATAGTAACCGTGCTGTGGGCAATCGTGGATACCCACAGGCGGAAAACTAAAAACCGCTTCTGTGACGGGCAGGCCAGAGGCAGGTGAAAAGGACAATGCTCAGCAAGATGCTACACCTGAGAACAATGTTATACATAGGCTGGTTGGTTCATCTAATGAACATGCTGTCACCATCAACGATATTGAATTTAAATGTTTATTGGATTCAGGTTCGATGGTCACCACCACAAGTTTATCAGCTTTTAAGAGTTTAAACCCCAGGGTTTCTCTGTTGTCTCTAGACAATCTTGGTCTAGAACTTTCAATGGCGGATGGCACGTGTTTGAAATACCTTGGCTATTTTGAAACCAATATTTCAATACCATTTTTATCGTCTTTTAATATTGATGTGCCTATATTAGTCATTAATGACAATGTGTTTAATTCATCGTGCCCTGTTATTGTTGGTATGAATGTTCTCAGGCGGTGCAAGACATTTATCTCCCAGTTGGATATTCATGCTGGAGAGATCCCTCACGAATGGAAAACTTCCATGGATAGCCTGGATACCAGAAGTTTCACTGTTACTGCATGTGGAAGAAAACCTATTGAGGTTCCACCTTTTGAAACAGTAACTATTAACGGTTTAGTACGTAATTTTGATAGCAGTATTTCATCAGTGGTAACAGAAACACCGGATACAGTATTGAATTACACCGTCTGTCCACGCATAGTAAAACTGCAGAACACTTCTACAGTGAAAATTCCGGTCCGTATTTGTAACATGTCTGCAAGTACGTTAACATTCAAACCAAAGGCTAAACTTTGCGAAGTTACAGGAGCCAAAGTTGTCGATGACATTTCATCTTTTATTTCTCGGAACAATTCTTCGGATGCGTCCCTGGAAGACCTTGGTGTTACAATAGAATCATCAAATTTAACACCCGAGCAGATTCTTCGATTTAATCAAGTTCTTGGGAAATGGAAGCACATATTTTCTTCCAGTACCAATGATCTTGGCAAGACGGATCTGGTTAAACACAAGATTGTTCTGGATGATGAAATTCCATTTAAAGATCCGTACAGACGTATTCCTCCAGCTTTATTCGAGGAAGTCCGACAACACATCAAGGAAATGTTGGATGCTGATGTTATACGGGAGTCAGAATCACCGTACAGTTCTAACATCGTGCTTATTCGTAAATCTTCTGGAGCGCTTCGGTTTTGTGTTGATTGGCGTCAGCTTAACAATAAGACAAGGAAAGATGCTTTTATGCTTCCACGTTTTGACGACACCATTGATGTTCTTTCTTCAGCCAAGCTGTTTTCCAAACTCGATTTACATTCTGCCTACTGGCAGGTCGAGGTTGAAGAAGATGACAAACCGAAGACTGCCTTCAGCGTAGGACCTCTTGGATTCTATGAGTGGAACAGAATGGGATTTGGACTTACGAATGCCCCAGCCACATTTCAACGTCTTATGGAGAAGTGCATGGGTGACATGCATTTGCAAGAATGCCTAATCTTTCTTGATGATATTTTAATATTTTCTTCAACTTTCGAAGAACATATAGAGCGGATTGAATCTGTATTCAAACGTCTTGACCAACACAACTTAAAGTTGAAGTCTTCAAAATGTGAATTTTTCAAGACATCCGTTTCTTATTTAGGTCACATCATTTCTGACCAAGGCATTTCAACAGATCCTGGCAAAGTGTCGGCCGTTAAGGATTGGCCAGTTCCCCACAATGTTAAGACACTTCGTCAATAGCTCGGTTTTACCGGCTATTATCGTAAATTTGTAAAAGGTTACGCACAAATCGTGCAGCCTTTAAACACACTTTTAGAGGGACATGGATTCACTACCAAATCCAGAAGATCTAAGAAGAAGGCAAAGTCGCCAACTTCATGGGTTTGGGGTGAATCCCAACAAATGGCATTTGATACTATCAAAGAGAAACTTGTATCACCCCCAATTTTAGGGTATGCAGACTATTCTCTGCCATTTATTTTACACACCGATGCAAGCTCTTTAGGGTTAGGTGCAGTACTCTTGCAAGAGCAAGATGGTGTCGAGCGTGTAATTGCCTTCGCTAGTCAAAATCTTCGACCTAGCGAAAGGAATTATCCAGCTCACAAGTTGGAATTTTTAGCTCTAAAATGGTGTGTCACCGACAAATTTAAAGATTATTTGTACGGTAATGATTTTAGAGTCAAGACGGACAACAACCCCTTGACGTATGTAAATACAACTGCCAAGTTGGACGCCACACAGCATCGTTGGTTAGCAGAGCTTTCTAACTACAATTTCGTAGTGGAATATTGTCCCGGTAAAGCTAACGCCGATGCTGATGGACTTTCCCGTCGCTACATTTTCCAGGATGAGCTGAAAGCTATTTATCAAGCAGCCATTATCTGCAGTCCATTAATCGGTTGTGTTTCGGATGCTGCAGCTCCTCATATGGCCAATGGGGAGAGGCTGACATCTGAGCATATATCCAAGATTGATTGGAAGTCTGAACAATCTAAGGATCCTTGTTTGTCTAGGGTTGTTGACCTCCTGAGAAGTGGTTCTCTCCGGAGAGGGAGAAATACCAAGTTGGAACCGTTACCTGTACAGAAATTCTTCAGAGAATATAAGAATCTCATAATAGAGAACGACATTCTGTACAGGACCACTTCTCTGGATGGTCAACAGCTAAAACAATTGGTACTTCCTGATTGTTACAGAAAAATAGCTATACGTGGTATCCACAATGATGCAGGTCATCAAGGCAAAGAAAAATCTTTATGGTTGGCCAAACAACGTTTTTATTGGCCTGGCCTTGAAAAGGACCTCAACCATTGGATTGAGCACTGTGACAGATGTATTCGTCGCAAGACACCTGTAAACCGACCTTTTGCGGTTCTCGTACCCATTAATACTACAAGATCTATGGAACTTGTTAGTATTGATTTTTTGAAACTCGAACCCAGCAAAGGCGGTATTGAGAACATCTTGGTTATTGTAGACCACTTTACTAGGTTTTCTCAGGCAATTCCCTGTCGTAACCAAACTGCTCAGACCACAGCAAAGGCTCTATATGAAGGTTTCTTCCGTTATTATGGATTTCCTGAACAATTGCACAGTGATCAAGGCCGTAACTTTGTTAGCAGGACCATTCAGGAACTATGCAATTTGACGGGAATCCGGAAGACTCGAACCACGCCTTACCATCCTATGGGAAATGGCCAAGCCGAACGCTTCAATCAGACGGTCTTGAAGATTCTTGGTACTCTGGAAGATCACCAGAAAAAGGATTGGAAATCCTATATTGCTCCACTTGTGCAAGCGTACAACGCTACCAAGAATGATGCAACCGGATATGCTCCTCATTTTCTGTTGTTTGGTTGGCACCCAAGGCTGTCCGTAGATGCCTATTTAGGAACTGATCCTTCGGAGGAACAAGCCGGCAACCACTCCTCCTACGCAGCTAAGCTTCAACAGCGTCTTCAGTTTGCCTACCGGGCAGCAGCGGAAGAAGCCAGTAAACATGCCAACCGCAACAAGGAATATTATGACCGTCGTGTGCGTTACACTCATATAGATGTTGGGGACCAGGTACTTGTCAGGACTGTTGGTTTAAAGGGTACCAACAAGTTAGCTGACAAGTGGGACCGAGAGGTATATCTCGTGACTAACATCCCCAATGATGACATACCAGTGTACCATGTCCAAAGAAGGGACAGAAAAGGGCCAGTGCGAGTATTGCACAGGAACATGTTGTTGCCCTTTAATAGTATTCCAACAGAGGAACCATTAGTAAAAATATCCGAGGAAAATAGGAATCAAACCCGGAATCAAAGACGACGGAAGTCACCAGTCGTCGTGTTATCAGATGAGAGAACGACCAATTCTGAGTCGGAGAGTGAGCCGGTCGAGCGTTATATCCCTCCTCACCTCCGACATCGTAGAATTAATCTACCACGACTAGAAGAGTCTAATGTTAGATCTCCCAGTGTTGAGCCCGTACCTTCACAGCGTACCGAATCCACTCAATCAACCGGTATCGATATTACGGCATCAGAAGCACTCATCCCTTCTGTTCCACCTACGTTTGATTCTTTGTCGTCAGTGACTATGGAAACGCCAGTAGATACAGTCAACTCTATTCCGTCACCTGTACCACCTCAACGCCCAGTTCGTCAGAGGAAACCACCAGACCGGTATGGTGATTGGGTTATGCCAATCATCGCTACAGAAGATGAAAGCTTTGAATTTTTTGTATAGAGGTATGTATATAGTGTATGTATTTATATTTCAGGCAATGGTATGGTTGTCTATGTATCATCAAGTGACATATTTTGTGTAGCATGTATACTTATTCTATACTGTGTCTTTACAGGAACAGTTATTATGTTGAAATCATACACTTACAGGTTCTGTAGTATGGTGAACACAGTGTTGTGGTGTTTTGGTCATCATGACTAGATGATCATCTTAACTGTCGTGTGTTTTATCATGATGCATTTGTATCTTGTGTATGTTGTGTTCTTTTAAACATTGGATGACCACCTTTAAATTTTGTATAGGTTGGAGATGTCCGTAATGTGATGACGTAATACCAGTACTCTATTCGTAACAGTATATTTAGAGTAACGTGATAATGGTATAATATGCGGTATGCATGTCGCATTTTGTTTCAGGTGTACATATTGGACAATCTTTATGTGACGATGTACCATTTATTTAGTGTTTACTCCGTTTTCAGACTTTGCTTTCGCAATAACTGCCAACTGTATGTTGGAATGAATTGTATTTTCAGAATACATCCGGTGGAGTGCTATATAATTGTTCTTATATTAATTTGTATATAATCTCAGTCAGTTTGCAGATCAACCAATTGCATGGAACATGATATAATAGTTCTAGCATTCATGTTTATTACAGATAACTGGAAATGTCAGGCGCCATTTTTCAAACGGGGGGAATGTGTAGCCCAGGCTTAGTTTATCTGTTTGTAGAATATATTATATTATGTATTATTCATGTACTGCAAGCAATGCTCTCTTATCTGTATATGCACGGTAGCTGTTCCTTCTCTTCTATGGCGGTTACCGATGTGTGTCCAGTCTATTGTGTTCTCTACTTGTGTAACGTCATGTATTTATGTCTGAGTGATAGTACGGGAGAATGACGTATGAGAGGTCAACTAACTAATCCACGGTTAACCCCAACTAAACCCGTTTTACCGCCCTGATAACATTCCGCGCACTTGTGAGAAGGAAGTCGTTAGAGATACCTCGACTATTGTATATGTATTTCAACCAACTCGTTTAAACAGATCTACCTCGGATCTATTTATCTATTTACACTTTAATCATTGTTGATTCTGGTAAGACCCGTTTATTGGCTATATTAGTATTTGGAAATTTGATATTTATGTGACAGTGGAGTTATGTTCCGCGTGGATTAGGTTTTAGTATATGTGTGTATATCTGTGATATTATTATATTGCAGGTCTCCTTGTTTCATTATATATATATGTTATATAAAGGATAGATTCTTTTTTCGTACATTTACTTATAGTGCATGAGAGTACCGACACGAGACCTCGGTTGTCCCAACTGAAATACTGTTAATTTTATTAGGGTCAGACGGGGGATCGAACCTGTGATCCCTGTAGTACCAGTCCAGCGTGTTAACCACTGGACTACAGATCCATCTGCGTGAGATTCCGCCTGACTATTAAATTTATTTAAAGTCGCCACCGCATAAATGGACTTGGGCAACTGTAATGTGAGATTCCGAGTGTGTTTTACGTTTATTTATCGTCGCTACCGGTTGCCCATATGAGCGATGCCTCCTGAAGAGATTAGTCATTTTAGATTTTTGGAGAAAAGAGCAATGATACAGACAGAGACCCATTCCAGAGTCTCCTCTGGTTCTTTTTTACGTGCACGGTGTAAAGTACCGACACAAGACCTCGGTTTAAAGTCCCACCTGAAAGACTGTTAATTTTATTAGGGTCAGACGAGGGATCGAACCTGCGATCCCTGGATTACCAGTCCAGCGTGTTGCCACTGGACTACAGATCCGTCTGTTGAGATTCCGATCATCAGTCCGATGTTTATATAATGCATGTGAAATACATCAAAGACATTCCACATTCGCAAACAGCAGATTAACGCAACATAAAGACATGTTTTGTCTTACTCTATAGTTTATACACATTTATTAGCTTGATTGCGAAACAAGTTCATACAACTTATATTACTCACTCTCGAGACCTCATTCCTGATGGAATCCATCGCCACTAGGGACGTGGAATTTATTCTATAATAGTTCTGGTTGACTAGATAATAGTTATAACTCGCTTAATTTCTGAAAAACAGATCAATTACTACTGTAAGTGTTCAATCAACCAACCTATCCAATCAAAACTAATTATTGGTCAACAAGTCGGATTTTAGCAACTATAATTAACATAACATATCATAACATAGAGTTTATTAGCATTAAACATTTGCATATTTATAGCCACAAACAATACAAGAAACATTGTAAATAGTGAAAAACATGATTTTCCTGAGAAAACACCAAAGTGAAACTGCCACTCTGATTAACACCAAATACAATTAAGTGTGGCGGAAACATTTTGTTAATGTTTTTTACGCGATTCTTATGCATATTTATTCATTTTACATATTATTTAAAGCTATAAAGATATGGGGTGGGTACGAATTGACTTGTCCTAACATTGTGTGTGTTTTACGTTTATTGATCGAAACTGCGATCCCTGGATTACCAGTCCAGCGTGTTACCACTGGACTACAGATCCGTCTGTAAGTCCTAACATTTTCTGGTCAACTTGTACTAATTTTGGGGCCAAAATATGGAATGGGTACGAGTTCACTTGTCATGGGTACGAGTTGACCAAACAATTAGTACAAGTTGACCAAAATAGGTACGAGTCGACTTGGTTACGAGTTGACCAGGAAGCTCTTCTTCACATGACATGTTTGCAAGCGGACTAAAGGTAGAACTTGTACTGATGGAGTTTAGGGAGGACGAATAGATTAAGCTACCACAACATAAACAGCTAAACAATGCCAGGTGAAACTACGAGTCGGGGAGGTGGCATCCCCTACATTCGTGTGCTGCTACTTACAACTAGTATAAGGTATAAGACCTCTACATAAATTTGTTTTCGATCTGTTATTTCGATAATGCCTTGATAGTAAAATGTCACATTTTTCAAGTCTAAATATTTGGACTAACTTACAATGAATCTCCGATAGTGAACACAATTCAGCACTCATTTGCAGCAAACATTAATTATTCCAGCAAACACTAACTTGAAAATAATTAACTCCCCTTGTAATTTTCCATTAATCGACAAAAGATCCGGGTACAAAACAACGAAATTACAATCGTACATAGCATTGTGTAATAGTAGCAACGGTTTACGGAGTTTTCGTCAACCTACGGTTTCGTCAAAATGGTGTTATGTACTACCTGGACTGGATGTTTCGTCAGACTGATAATATAGTATATCACACCTTTTAATGGTTATAGCTCTTTTTTTAGAATACTATTGTTATTATAGAATACTATTGATTTGAGTAACATCAAGGCCACTATCAGGTAGGGTTGTGTATTCATGATGATGATTTGAAAACGCAGCCACTTTAATTTAATTCACTCAATTTGTTTGTTTTACAATAAATGCGCTCTATCGTTATAACTGCAATTATAATCAAAAGGAAATTACGATCCAATTAATTGCACGTGGCAGGCATGTGTTTGGCGTTGATTTGATAACGTTAATTAGATGCTGGCGTGGGTGTGTATTATGTGTGTACATTCTTGTCAGGTGTTTGAGGCAGTTTGTTGTCAAAGTGATGAACGTCAAGTTAATTCGACTAGTTTAAAAGGCGATTTTGGTCTGTTCTCTTCACTATTAATCATGGCAACCAAATATTACTGTATACGGTGTACTCTCGTAGTTACCCATCGGATGCATGCGGTCTGTTGTGATGCATGTGAACGCTGGCAGCAACAATAGGCATAATTGCCTTGTTTGTGTTTCGTCTATGTATGTAACACCTCCGCGACCATAACAATAAACTACTACCGGTACTTATATAAATAAGGTTGACGAAAAGACTACCTGTTTTATACACAATAGTAAGTTTGACGAATTTGTAGTTTGACGAAACACCCAACAACCGTAGCAACCACCACGCATCTTTACTGCGCATTATTGCGCAATCGGTGTTCCGATAAAAAATTGACCCCAAAATATGTCCTGTGTATTACGGTCTTGTATGAACAGAGCAAAGGCTTTCCGATTGAAATATTTGCATAAGTGGGAGGAGATATGACCAAATATGGCGTATTTGGTTGTTACACAGTATATATTTACAGTTCAAAACCGAAAGTGAAAATTTCAAATATCATAAATTTGTCCAAAACGGCCATATACGCTAATTTTATGATAGATATATCAGTATTCTTTTCATTCTGGGCACTTCCAAGAATGTAATTTGACGTATATCCTGTGTATTTGGCTCGCATCCGAGTGACATGACAAGTCTCACCTGACAAGGGAAGTAATCAAACTTCACTATTACCAATATTCCACTTCCGCTGTCGTAATCGTAATTCATGCAGAGTAAAAAAAACATTAAAATATTGCAAAGTGTGTCCTTCTCTCAAGCTCGATTGAGGTATAAATAAATACGGTATTGTGGTTTGGAATAAATGCAAATATGCATTTGCGCTCACTGAAGATTAATTAGCTTGTATTTGCAATTTTCTAAAATCAAAATGGCTGTTCGTACACAGTTCATTCGTACTCGGTTACCGTACACCGTTCATTCGTACTCGGTTACGAGTCGGTATATTAAAACTATATTAATTTATAAGTGTGTTGTAAGTACTGTGTGCATAACATTGTTACAGAACAGGTGAGATATGTTTATAGAAGAACATAACACTGACTACTATGTAGAATACCGTTTCATGATCAAGTAATAAGCTGGGGTCAACTTTTTTAAGAAATTGAAAATCAAGCCTTTTCTGACTGCAATTTTGCATCATTTACAAGTCCATTAATTTCAAAAATTGTGGTGTAACAAAGTTAAACTATACATTTTTGCAAATGGTTTGATGAGATCTACCAGAAAATGTATAGTTTTACATGTATTATAGCTGTTAATAAAATCATTGAATGTTGCTAGTAATAGCTATAAAATAACATCACATATGACACTCTACATTAGGGCCACATGCATATCCATAGTGGCCAAAAAGGAGTCACTCCCCTGGCATCTGGTTGAGAAGAGGGTCGCCCAAGAAGTAGTAATACAGACCCCATGGAAATGTGGTTAAACCTAGTGGATCTGGCTCGAGACATCGCCCCCCCCCCATCCCACAGAGTCCGAGTGTGGTGTGGCCTAAGATCAAACTACATGAGACCAAATGCTGCACCCGTTGCTGAGAAGGCTGATGCCCTCAGCGGGGGTGCAGCATCACGCCTCCCCTTCCCCGATCAGGCCTTTCTACCCTCCCTAGGAAGATTGACATGTGATTGGGGCAAGGGGTAAATCGATGAGCCCCCAATTATGTTTGATCCACAGCATTATAAAATACTGGTTATCACTCTGGCCCAGCGCCTGGTCGACAACAAGTAACAAACATCACCCTCTGTGGTTCAGTCACAAGAGGTAATAAATATAAAGACAGAGGGTGACAACGAATATAAAGGGGTTATCCAAAACGATTTGGTGGACATAGTCTGTTCTATTATTTCACATAAGGCTAGACCTCCAGACAACCGAATCCTTCCATTTATACGAAACATCAATTATACAACAAATTAACTCTGGGTGTCGATGGTGTGGAGGAATACCGGTCCCAAGTAACCATACAAGTGTCCGCGCATCAACACGGGAATGACTCCTATTACTCCGGGTAAACTAAAACTCACCAGGCAGACTAGAAAAATAGTCCCCCAGTCCCCCACAAGACAGGGGCATCCATTGATGGGATGTCCAGCTCGGTTAAGTGTAGAAACCTAAATATAATATCATACAACACCGGCCGGTCTTACCGCCGAAAAAATCTCAGAAATAAAACATTAATTTTATAAACAATAATCCAGAAATTCACATTCTTTACACCCAGGAAACTAAATTTAAGAGCAAATTTATTCGCTTCATTCCTGGATACATACCTGAAAACAAAATATTTCCTGATAAAGAAACAGGTGGGGGCTTAATAGTTTATTTTACAAATACTATAAACTATGCAATTATTCCTATGGGCAACCCAACAGAGAACACTCTATTAGAGTACATTCAGAACGACGCTCCTTATATTTGGTCAATCTCTATTCAAAGGGTATTAACATATGGAGTCACTCAAGAATATTAGCTCCATCCTCAATAAACATAACTCTAAAGAATGTGTTATAACTGGGGACTTCAATGCACACACTGAAATCTGGGGTTCCCTGTACACAAACCGCCAAGGAAGGGACATTTGGCAGTGGATAGAAGATACTAATATAATACTGCTGAATGATGGGTCAAATACACGGTTAATTAAAGCGAATGGCACATTTACTACCATCGACAAAACTATCACTAGCCCTAACCTTTCGGTTATTTCAGAATGTGGAGGGGGTGTACGCGGATGATAAGGCTGACTGGGCCAACATCAATCAGTTATGCAAGGAGATCACCCTTGAGGAAGTCTATTCTGTAGATGTAGCCTGGGAATAGGCGTCGATATATTTTGCCTGGTCAGTCAAATAAATATATTTTAACACCGAGGCTATTAATTGGGCCGTATTGAGTTTCTGATCATATTAACGCCTGGGGAAACTCGGCGACTTTTCCGTGAAATTATTGATTATCATTAATCCTATTAATAGCACGTGACTTAATTACTGACGTACTTTAATCGAAAGCGAGGCACTGCAATGTTGATAAAACTGCCATTGTGTACGGGTCAACGGAACGATAGATAGTTTAAAAATTACAATGTGCGTCTCATGTGATATTTGTTCTCAATATCTAAGTCGTCCTTAGTTCAATTACGCCGAATCGATCCATTACCATCTAAATGTAATATTTAAAATCCGCCATCTCGTTGATATAACACCGAAACGGGACATTATATATTTGCAATGTAAATGAGTCTACGGGAGCATTCGTGTATATTCGGAAATGATCGTGTATAATCGTGCCTGTTCGGCGATTTCCGATATAATTCCGTTTCTATATTTAGCGATATTATATTGTAGAGAAGAGTTGTCGTTTTTCAAATCTACACCCTCATAAAAGTGGGTGTAAGTAGACGGCGCTACGATCGGAAATCCAGTTTCCCCAGGCTGTCATTTTGCCAGAAGTTAAACAGTGAAAAATCGAAAGACTGGAACCTTGGCTAATATAAATGCATTCACTGGGTTTCTACACATAACTGAACTGGGTATCCCTGTATTTTCCGGCAAGCAAACCAAATATAAAATGGTTCCGTGGTGGAATGATGATTGTAAAGTGCAGTAAAGGGTCGTAAAACAGCACTTAATCAGTGTCAAGCGAAACACCTGCCCTAGATAACCTAAAAGAAGCTGAGAAACTTAGCCAAATTGGCAGGAATTCTGTGAATCAATTATGTTTAAGAATTGCAATTCTATGGTATTTTGGCAAACTATTCACAGAATAAAAGGAAAATAATCCGACCCGATACCTCTTATTAAAATGGGCGACTCTTTGGCTATAACTCCCTTTAAAAAGGCTCAAATGGTAGTGAAACACTACTCAAAGGTCTCCAGTGACTCAAATGTGTTACCCGAAACTCTAAAACTTTAAGAATTTGAGGCACAAAACACGTTTTGAGTCACAAAACAATCAAATCCTACAGGAGCCGGGGGAGCAAAACATTCCTTTAAGCTTACCATTCTCTCTTTCGGAACTTAAGAATGCATAACTAGTAGGAGTGATTCCACTGCCCGACTAGATAAGATTTCCTATCAACTGTTTAAGCATATGCCGGACTCTGCTCTTGGAATCTGGTTGAAGAATTCTAACCAAGTGTGGAGGGAGGGGGTCTATCATTTAGTCTGGAAGGAAGCTTGTGTCGTTCCACTTCCAAAACCAGGAAAAGACAAATCTGATCCAAAATCATATAGACCCATACGTATTACATCCCACTCAGGGAAATTACTTGAGGGGATGGTCAAGGCACGTTTAGAACACTTTGTTGAAACATATTCTTAGTTCCTTTCAGTCTGGGTTTCGAAATTTGCTTGACTACAGCATGACGTTCTCCCAGCTAAAAACCAAGGGCGGTCTGTGCTGGCAATCGTTCAAGACCTCCAAGCAGCGTTCGACCTAACCTGGCACTTTGGGGTCCTATATAAATTAAGAGAGCATGGCATAACATGATCTTGCTTTTAGTATCTCAGAGCTTTTCTCAAGGACAGGTAAATCCAGGTACGGGTTAACGAAAAACTCTGAAAAAGAAACCCCCAGATTCTGTCCTCGTTATTATTCTCTCTCATAATAAACGGGCTACCCGACACTATTCGGGGGACGGGGATGGTTATTGATGAACCAGTTTGCCGATGACTCAGACACCTGGAAATCAGGGTCCAACTAGAACTATCTAGTCAATGATGCACAGGCTGGATTGGACTCTCTATGGGGATGGGCTAAAAACTGGGGTTTCAAAATATCTGAATCAAAAAGAGTCGAATATATGCAAATCGAACACACACTGAGATTACAGCAGCCCTCGTAGCCATCTAAACATCTAGTTATAATAATTACGATAGGCAAAACCATCACTTTTAGATGATTGATATTTTAATCTTCTTAGAAAGCATTTATGCAGTGGCGACTTTAAATAAACATATTAGTTAGTCAGAAATATACAATGCATGGGTGGACGCTACACTTAGTTAATGGGTCAGCACCCTAGGAAAACGGGCATAATTATGCTAAGGGGTCTCTTTTGTACTGGATGGCTAGCAAACTAGGCGATGCGACCCCATTTCACTTGTATGCATATGCAGACTGGTGTAATAGCTGCTTAGCAACACCACGTACGGGTACTTGCTCGTTGGTACTGAGTAGCGAGCAAACTAGGCGATGTGAATCCTCCAGGCTAGGTATGAGTATATACTCTGATATAATAGCTGCTTAGAAACACAAATCAGCTATTATACCAGAGTACATAGGTATATCAATTATTGTGGTGTTACATCGCCTACTTTGCTCGCTATTCAGTACCTAAGAGGCCCGGAGCCGTAATTCTGTTGTTTTCGAAGGGGTGGTGGTCCGTTACCTAAGTTCTTTTTTTCCATTTCTCACTAAAGACACCCACCTCCCATGTACGTGTACTTAATGTGCATAAAGCATACAGATCGAACATAAGCATTGATGCATTATATCCACATTTTAATCCAATTAAAAATACATGTTATATAGTGCATACATAGTTGTGGGGTAAATCACCCCTCTATATCACAGAACATTTATATTCACATGCCAGCATATCTTATATATGCATTTGTCATGTACAATGGGGGTAGGTAATTATCATGTATTGATAATAAAATAAGTTGTTAGAACTTGCTTCGTAATCGTTGTATAATAAATAAAGTTTAAACTTTATTGACAAAATGAATTAAAGACATCCAGCATCGGGGTGCTTATAAAGTGTAGATCTACTGGCACAGAACGGATCAAATATCCCTTTCAAAGTGGTCACTATTTACATAAGGCATTTTGGACCAGTTTTGGCAGTAACAAGTAACTATAGCTGTTAATATGTTACACATGTCATGACCCTAATATCAGAAAATCATATACATGTTTTTTACCCGCTATATTGAAGTATTGAACTATTACATTGGTAGTGGGTGGGGTAACTTTGCCCCCGGACAATTCTTATTTTGTCAACCATTTTAGTTTTATTTAAGCAATTTACATCAAATATGGCTAGTTGTATACATTTATGCGTATGTAAAGAACATCTAGCAAATTGAAATAGCAATGTTACGACATGCTTTTATTGCACACCAAATGCACAGAATAAATTACCCATTATTTCGTCAGTTGCCTCTTTCTTGGACATTTTTTGCCCAGTGTTTGCTAATAATACAGAGTGTAACTTTTAGTATCCAGAGCTTCACATATTATCATAGTCATAACTGCTAAAATAAATTAGTTTGCACCTAGATGACAATTCCAGCTACCTTGACTGGAGTAAATAGCACCCATCCAATGAACTCCTCTTACTGGATACTAATGTCCGTAGTTTCTCTCTACCCTCGTTTGTGGAAGTCGTGATAGAGCAGTGGATACGCGTTCGCTTCAGGTGCGAAAGGTCCGGAGTTCGAGCCCCACTGGAGCCGTTACGATTGTGCCCTTAGGCAAGGCATTTAAATTCCACATTGCCTCTTCTCTCTCCCTCGTGGCGATGGATTACATCAGGAATGAGGTCTCGAGAGTGATTTATATAAGTTGAAATAACTTGTTTCGCAATCGAGTTAAAATAAATTTGCATAAACTACCCTCGTAGCACCCATCCAATGATCTCCTCTTACTGGATACTAATGTCCGTAGTTTCTCTCTACCCTCATAGCACCCATCCAATGATCTCCTCTTACTGGATACTCATGTCCGTAGTTTCTCTCTACCCTCATAGCACCCATCCAATGATCTCCACTTACTGGATACTCATGTCCGTAGTTTCTTTCTACCCTCATAGCACCAATCCAATGATCTCCTCTTACTGGATACTCATGTCCGTGGTTTCTCTCTACCCTCATAGCACCCATCAAATGATCTCCTCTTACTGGATACTGATGTCCGTAGTTTCTCTCTACCCTAGTAGCACCCATCCAATGATCTCCTCTTACTGGATGCTCATGTCCGTGGTTTCTCTCTACCTTCATAGCACCCATCCAATGATCTCCTCTTACTGGATACTCATGTCCGTGGTTTCTCTCTACCCTCATAGCACCCATCCAATGATCTCCTCTTACTGGATACTCATGTCCGTGGTTTCTCTCTACCCACGTAGCACCCATCCAATGATCTCCTCTTACTGGATACTCATGTCCGTGGTTTCTCTCTACCCTCATAGCACCCATCCAATGATCTCCTCTTACTGGATACTCATGTCCGTGGTTTCTCTCTACCCTCATAGCACCCATCCAATGATCTCCTCTTACTGGATACTCATGTCCGTGGTTTCTCTCTACCCTCATAGCACCCATCCAATGATCTCCTCTTACTGGATACTCATGTCCGTGGTTTCTCTCTACCCTCATAGCACCCATCCAATGATCTCCTCTTACTGGATACTCATGTCCGTGGTTTCTCTCTACCCTCATAGCACCCATCCAATGATCTCCTCTTACTGGATACTCATGTCCATGGTTTCTCTCTACCCTCATAGCACCCATCCAATGATCTCCTCTTACTGGATACTCATGTCCGTGGTTTCTCTCTACCCTCATAGCACCCATCCAATGATCTCCTCTTACTGGATACTCATGTCCGTGGTTTCTCTCTACCCTCATAGCACCCATCCAATGATCTCCTCTTACTGGATACTCATGTCCGTGGTTTCTCTCTACCCTCATAGCACCCATCCAGTGATCTCCTCTTACTGGATACTCATGTCCGTGGTTTCTCTCTACCCTCGTAGCACCCATCCAGTGATCTCCTCTTACTGGCTACTCATGTCCGTGGTTTCTCTCTACCCTCATAGCACCCATCCAGTGATCTCCTCTTACTGGCTACTCATGTCCGTGGTTTCTCGCTACCCTCATAGCACCCATCCAGTGATCTCCTCTTACTGGATACTCATGTCCATGGTTTCTCTCTACCGTCATAGCACCCATCCAATAAGCTCCTCTTACTGGCTACTCATGTCCGTGGTTTCTCTCAACCTTCATAGCACCCATCCAGTGACCTCCTCTTACTGGCTACTCATGTCCGTGGTTTCTCGCTACCCTCATAGCACCCATCCAGTGGTCTCCTCTTACTGGCTACTCATGTCCGTGGTTTCTCTCAACCTTCATAGCACCCAGCCAGTGATCTCCTCTTACAGGATACTCATGTCTGTGGTTTCTCTCTACCCTCATAGCACCCATCAAATGATCTCCTCTTACTGGATACTCATGTCCGTGGTTTCTCTCTACCCTCATAGCACCCATCCAATGATCTCCTCTTACGGGATACTCATGTCCGTGGTTTCTCTCTACCCTCGTAGCACCCATCCAGTGATCTCCTCTTACTGGATACTCATGTCCGTGGTTTCTCTCTACCTTCGTAGCACCCATCCAGTGAGCTCCTCTTACTGGATACTCATGTCCGTGGTTTCTCTCTACCCTCATAGCACCCATCAAATGATCTCCTCTTACTGGATACTGATGTCCGTAGTTTCTCTCTACCCTAGTAGCACCCATCCAATGATCTCCTCTTACTGGATGCTCATGTCCGTGGTTTCTCTCTACCTTCATAGCACCCATCCAATGAACTCCTCTTACTGGATACTCATGTCCGTGGTTTCTCTCTACCCTCATAGCACCCATCCAACGATCTCCTCTTACTGGATACTCATGTCCGTGGTTTCTCTCTACCCATGTAGCACCCATCCAGTGGTCTCCTCTTACTGGCTACTCATGTCCGTGGTTTCTCTCAACCTTCATAGCACCCAGCCAGTGATCTCCTCTTACAGGATACTCATGTCTGTGGTTTCTCTCTACCCTCATAGCACCCATCAAATGATCTCCTCTTACTGGATACTCATGTCCGTGGTTTCTCTCTACCCTCATAGCACCCATCCAATGATCTCCTCTTACGGGATACTCATGTCCGTGGTTTCTCTCTACCCTCGTAGCACCCATCCAGTGAACTCCTCTTACTGGATACTCATGTCCGTGGTTTCTCTCTACCTTCGTAGCACCCATCCAGTGAGCTCCTCTTACTGGATACTCATGTCCGTGGTTTCTCTCTACCCTCATAGCACCCATCAAATGATCTCCTCTTACTGGATACTGATGTCCGTAGTTTCTCTCTACCCTAGTAGCACCCATCCAATGATCTCCTCTTACTGGATGCTCATGTCCGTGGTTTCTCTCTACCTTCATAGCACCCATCCAATGATCTCCTCTTACTGGATACTCATGTCCGTGGTTTCTCTCTACCCTCATGGCACCCATCCAATTATCTCCTCTTACTGGATACGCATGTCCGTGGTTTCTCTCTACTCACGTGGCACCCATCCAATGATCTCCTCTTACTGGATACTCATGTCCGTGGTTTCTCTCTACCCTCATAGCACCCATCCAATGATCTCCTCTTACTGGATACTCATGTCCGTGGTTTCTCTCTACCCACGTAGCACCCATCCAATGATCGCCTCGTACTGGATACTCATGTCCGTGGTTTCTCTCTACCCTCATAGCACCCATCCAATGATCGCCTCTTACTGGATACTCATGTCCGTGGTTTCCCTCTACCCTCGTAGCACCCATCCAGTGATCTCCTCTTACTGGATACTCATGTCCGTGGTTTCTCTCTACCCTCATAGCACCCATCCAGTGATCTCCTCTTACTGGATACTCATGTACATGGTTCTCTCTACCCTCATAGCACCCATCCAATGATCTCCTCTTACTGGATACTCATGTCCATGGTTCTCTCTACCCTCATAGCACCCATCCAATGATCTCCTCTTACTGGATACTCATGTCCGTGGTTTCTCTCTACCCTCATAGCACCCATCCAATGATCTCCTCTTACTGGATACTCATGTCCGTGGTTTCTCTCTACCCTCATAGCACCCATCCAGTGATATCCTCTTACTGGATACTCATGTCCGTGGTTTCTCTCTACCCTCATAGCACCCATCCAGTGATCTCCTCTTACTGGATACTCATGTCCGTGGTTTCTCTCTACCCTCATAGCACCCATCCAATGATCTCCTCTTACTGGCTACTCATGTCCGTGGTTTCTCGCTACCCTCATAGCACCCATCCAGTGACCTCCTCTTACTGGATACTCATGTCCGTGGTTTCTCGCTACCCTCATAGCACCCATCCAGTGGTCTCCTCTTACTGGCTACTCATGTCCGTGGTTTCTCTCAACCTTCATAGCACCTAGCCAGTGCTCTCCTCTTACAGGATACTCATGTCTGTGGTTTCTCTCTACCCTCATAGCACCCATCAAATGATCTCCTCTTAATGGATACTCATGTCCGTGGTTTCTCTCTTCCCTCATAGCACCCATCCAATGATCTCCTCTTACGGGATACTCATGTCCGTGGTTTCTCTCTACCCTCGTAGCACCCATCCAGTGATCTCCTCTTACTGGATACTCATGTCCGTGGTTTCTCTCTACCTTCGTAGCACCCATCCAGTGATCTCCTCTTACTGGATACTCATGTCCGTGGTTTCTCTCTACCCTCATAGCACCCATCCAGTGATCTCCTCTTACTGGCTACTCATGTCCGTGGTTTCTCTCTACCGTCATAGCACCCATCCAATAATCTCCTCTTACTGGCTACGCATGTCCGTGGTTTCTCTCAACCTTCATAGCACCCATCCAGTGATCTCTTACTGGATACTCATGTCTGTGGTTTCTCTCTACCCTCATAGCACCTATCCAGTGATCTCCTCTTACTGGATACTCATGTCCATGGTTCTCTCTAACCTCATAGCACCCATCCAATGATCTCCTCTTACTGGATACTCATGTCCGTGGTTTCTCTCTACCCTCATAGCACCGATCCAATGACCTCCTCTTACTGGATACTCATGTCCGTGGTTTCTCTCTACCCTCATAGCACCCATCCAATGATCTCCTCTTACTGGATACTCATGTCCTTGGTTTCTCTCTACCCTCATAGCACCCATCCAATGATCCCCTCTTACTGGCTACTCATGTCCGTGGTTTCTCCCAACCTTCATAGCACCCATCCAATGATCTCCTCTTACTGGCTACTCATGTCCGTGGTTTCTCTCAACCTTCATAGCACCCATCCAGTGATCTCCTCTTACTGGACATTTATATCTGGATATCTCTCTATCCTTATGGCACCCATCGAGTGATCGCCTCCTAAAGGATACACGTGTCTGGATCTTCTCTCCACCTCTACATAACACCCATTGAATGGTCACCTCTTACCGGACACTCATGTCTGGAGCTTCTCTCTATCTCTACATGTATATAGCACACATCCAGTGAGCGCCTCTTACATGATACTCATGTCTGGTGCGTCCACATAGCACCCATTCAATGGTCACCTCTTACCGGACACTCATGTCTGGTGCTTCCACATAGCACCCATTCAATGGTCACCTCTTACCGGACACTCATGTCTGGTGCTTCCACATAGCACCCATTCAATGGTCACCTCTTACCGGATCGTCATGTCTGGTGCTTCTCTCTAACCTGATAACACCCATCCCGTGATCGACCCATGTCCGTGGCTTCTCTATACCCATATAGCACCCATTCAGTGGTCCCCTATTATCGGATCGTCATATCTGGAGCTTCTCTCTACCCTTGTATAGCATCCAACCAGTGATCACCTCTTACCGGATTCTCATGTCTGGTGCTTCATTCTAACCTAATAACACACACCCAGTGATCTCCTCTTACCGGACACACATGTATTGTTCTTCTCTCTACCCTTGTATAGCAACCATCCAATGATCGCCTCATACCTCATACTCATGTCTAGTGCTTCTTTCTAACCTAGTAACACCCATCCAGTGATTGCCTCTTAAGGGATACTCATGGGATGTGCTTCTCTACCCATATAGCACACATCCAATGCTCGCCTGTTACCGGGTACTCATGTCCGTGGCTTCTTAATAACCATATAGCAACCATTCAGTGACCACGTCTTACCGGATCATGTCTGGGGCTTCTCTCTACCCTTGCATAGCATACAACCAATGATCGCATCTTACCGGATGCTCATGTCTGGTGCTTCTCTAATCTAGCAACACCCATCCAGTGATCGCCTCTTACCGGATACCCATGTCTGGTGCTTCTCTCTAACCTAGCAACACCCACCCAGTGATCGCCTCTTACTGGATACCCATGTCAGGTGCTTCTCTCTAACTTAGCAACACCCATCCAGTGATCGCCTTTTACTGGATACCCATGTCGGGTGCTTCTCTCTAACCTAGCAACACCCATCCAGTGATCGCCTCTTACTGGATACCATGTCTGGGGCTTCTCTCTAACCTAGCAAACCATCCAGTGATCGCCTCTTACTGGATACCCATGTCTGGTGCTTCTCTCTAAACTAGCAACACCCATCCAGTAATCGCCTCTTACTGGATACCCATGTCTGGTGCTTCTCTCTAACCTAGCAACACCCATCCAGTGATCGCCTCTTACCGGATACCCATGTCTGGTGCTTCTCTCTAATCTAGCAACACCCATCCAGTGATCGCCTCTTACTGGATACCCATGTCAGGTGCTTCTCTCTAACTTAGCAACACCCATCCAGTGATCGCCTCTTACTGGATACCCATGTCTGGTGCTTCTCTCTAACCTAGCAACACCCATCCAGTGATCGCCTCTTACTGGATACCCATGTCTGGTGCTTCTCTCTAACCTAGCAACACCCATCCAGTGATCGCCTCTTACTGGATACCCATGTCTGGTGCTTCTCTCTAAACTAGCAACACCCATCCAGTAATCG
>CM026396.1:14016255-14293469 GCA_014843695.1 Archivesica marissinica | reverse complement strand
GGTAACTTTGCCCCCGGACAATTCTTATTTTGTCAACCATTTTAGTTTTATTTAAGCAATTTACATCAAATATGGCTAGTTGTATACATTTATGCGTATGTAAAGAACATCTAGCAAATTGAAATAGCAATGTTACGACATGCTTTTATTGCACACCAAATGCACAGAATAAATTACCCATTATTTCGTCAGTTGCCTCTTTCTTGGACATTTTTTGCCCAGTGTTTGCTAATAATACAGAGTGTAACTTTTAGTATCCAGAGCTTCACATATTATCATAGTCATAACTGCTAAAATAAATTAGTTTGCACCTAGATGACAATTCCAGCTACCTTGACTGGAGTAAATAGCACCCATCCAATGAACTCCTCTTACTGGATACTAATGTCCGTAGTTTCTCTCTACCCTCGTTTGTGGAAGTCGTGATAGAGCAGTGGATGCGCGTTCGCTTCAGGTGCGAAAGGTCCGGAGTTCGAGCCCCACTGGAGCCGTTACGATTGTGCCCTTAGGCAAGGCATTTAAATTCCACATTGCCTCTTCTCTCTCCCTCGTGGCGATGGATTACATCAGGAATGAGGTCTCGAGAGTGATTTATATAAGTTGAAATAACTTGTTTCGCAATCGAGTTAAAATAAATTTGCATAAACTACCCTCGTAGCACCCATCCAATGATCTCCTCTTACTGGATACTAATGTCCGTAGTTTCTCTCTACCCTCATAGCACCCATCCAATGATCTCCTCTTACTGGATACTCATGTCCGTAGTTTCTCTCTACCCTCATAGCACCCATCCAATGATCTCCACTTACTGGATACTCATGTCCGTAGTTTCTTTCTACCCTCATAGCACCAATCCAATGATCTCCTCTTACTGGATACTCATGTCCGTGGTTTCTCTCTACCCTCATAGCACCCATCAAATGATCTCCTCTTACTGGATACTGATGTCCGTAGTTTCTCTCTACCCTAGTAGCACCCATCCAATGATCTCCTCTTACTGGATGCTCATGTCCGTGGTTTCTCTCTACCTTCATAGCACCCATCCAGTGATCTCCTCTTACTGGATACTCATGTCCGTGGTTTCTCTCTACCCTCATAGCACCCATCCAGTGATCTCCTCTTACTGGATACTCATGTCCTTGGTTTCTCTCTACCCACGTAGCACTCATCCAATGATCGCCTCGTACTGGATACTCATGTCCGTGGTTTCTCTCTGCCCTCATAGCACCCATCCAATGATCGCCTCTTACTGGATACTCATGTCCGTGGTTTCTCTCTACCCTCGTAGCACCCATCCAATGATCTCCTCTTACTGGATACTCATGTCCGTGGTTTCTCTCTACCCTCATAGCACCCATCATTGATCTCCTCTTACTGGATACTCATGTCGTGGTTTTCTCTACCTCATAGCACCCATCCAATGATCTCCTCTTACTGGATACTCATGTCCGTGGTTTCTCTCTACCCTCATAGTACCCATCCAATGATCTCCTCTTACTGGATACTCATGTCCATGGTTCTCTCTACCCTCATAGCACCCATCCAATGATCTCCTCTTACTGGATACTCATGTCCGTGGTTTCTCTCTACCCTCATAGCACCCATCCAATGATCTCCTCTTACTGGATACTCATGTCCGTGGTTTCTCTCTACCCTCATAGCACCCATCCAGTGATATCCTCTTACTGGATACTCATGTCCGTGGTTTCTCTCTACCCTCATAGCACCCATCCAGTGATCTCCTCTTACTGGATACTCATGTCCATGGTTTCTCTCTACCTTCATAGCACCCATCCAATGATCTCCTCTTACTGGCTACTCATGTCCGTGGTTTCTCTCTACCCTCATAGCACCCATCCAATGATCTCCTCTTACTGGATACTCATGTCCGTGGTTTCTCTCTACCCTCATAGCACCCATCCAGTGATATCCTCTTACTGGATACTCATGTCCGTGGTTTCTCTCTACCGTCATAGCACCCATCCATGATCTCCTCTTACTGGATACTCATGTCCGTGGTTTCTCTCAACCTTCATAGCACCCATCCAGTGACCTCCTCTTACTGGCTACTCATGTCCGTGGTTTCTCGCTACCCTCATAGCACCCATCCAGTGGTTTTTTGGTTTGTTGGTTTTTTGTGTTTTTGGTTTGTGTTTTTTTGTATGATCTCCTCTTACTGATACTCATGTCCGTGGTTTCTCTCTACCCTCATAGCACCCATCCAATGATATCCTCTTACTGGATACTCATGTCCGTGGTTTCTCTCTACTCTCATAGCACCCATCCAGTGATCTCCTCTTACTGGATACTCATGTCCGTGGTTTCTCTCTACCCTCATAGCACCCATCCAGTGATCACCTCTTACTGGATACTCATGTCCGTGGTTTCTCTCAACCTTCATAGCACCCATCCAGTGATCTCCTCTTACTGGATACTCATGTCCTTGGTTTCTCTCTACCCACGTAGCACTCATCCAATGATCGCCTCGTACTGGATACTCATGTCCGTGGTTTCTCTCTGCCCTCATAGCACCCATCCAATGATCGCCTCTTACTGGATACTCATGTCCGTGGTTTCTCTCTACCCTCGTAGCACCCATCCAATGATCTCCTCTTACTGGATACTCATGTCCGTGGTTTCTCTCTACCCTCATAGCACCCATCCAGTGATCTCCTCTTACTGGCTACTCATGTCCGTGGTTTCTCTCTACCTTCATAGTACCCATCCAGTGATCTCCTCTTACTGGATACTCATGTATGTGGTTTCTCTCTACACTCATAGCACCCATCAAATGATCTCCTCTTACTGGATACTCATGTCCGTGGTTTCTCTCTACCCTCATAGCACCCATCCAATGATCTCCTCTTACTGTATACTCATGTCCGTGGTTTCTCTCTACCCTCATAGCACCCATCCAGTGATATCCTCTTACTGGATACTCATGTCCGTGGTTTCTCTCTACCGTCATAGCACCCATCCAATGACCTCCTCTTACTGGATACTCATGTCCGTGGTTTCTCTCTACCCTCATAGCACCCATCCAATGATCTCCTCTTACTGGATACTCATGTCCGTGGTTCTCTCTACCCTCATAGCACCCGTCCAATGATCTCCTCTTACTGGATACTCATGTCCGTGGTTTCTCTCTACCCTCATAGCACCCATCCAATGAACTCCTCTTACTGGATACTCATGTCCGTGGTTTCTCTCTACCCTCATAGCACCCATCCAGTGATATCCTCTTACTGGATACTCATGTCCGTGGTTTCTCTCTACCTCGTGCACCATCATGATCTCCTCTTACTGGATACTATGTCCGTGTTTTCTCTACCTGTAGACCCATCCATGATTCTCTTACGGTTCATGTCCGTGGTTTCTCTCCTAGCACATCCAATGATCTCCTCTTACTGGATACTCATGTCCGTGGTTTCTCTCTACCCTCATAGCACCCATCCAATGATCTCCTCTTACTGGATACTCATGTCCGTGGTTTCCTCTACCCTCGTAGCACCCATCCAGTGATCTCCTCTTACTGGATACTCATGTCCGTGGTTTCTCTCTACCTCATAGCACCTATCCAGTGATCTCCTCTTACTGGATACTCATGTACATGGTTCTCTCTACACTCATAGCACCCATCCAATGATCTCCTCTTACTGGATACTCATGTCCATGGTTCTCTCTACCCTCATAGCACCCATCCAATGATCTCCTCTTACTGTATACTCATGTCCGTGGTTTCTCTCTACCCTCATAGCACCCATCCAATGATCTCCTCTTACTGGATACTCATGTCCGTGGTTTCTCTCTACCCTCATAGCACCCATCCAGTGATTTCCTCTTACTGGATACTCATGTCCGTGGTTTCTCTCTACCGTCGTAGCACCCATCCATCCAGTGACCTCCTCTTACTGGATACTCATGTCCGTGGTTTCTCGCTACCCTCATAGCACCCATCCAGTGGTCTCCTCTTACTGGCTACTCATGTCCGTGGTTTCTCTCAACCTTCATAGCACCTAGCCAGTGCTCTCCTCTTACAGGATACTCATGTCTGTGGTTTCTCTCTACCCTCATAGCACCCATCAAATGATCTCCTCTTAATGGATACTCATGTCCGTGGTTTCTCTCTTCCCTCATAGCACCCATCCAATGATCTCCTCTTACGGGATACTCATGTCCGTGGTTTCTCTCTACCCTCGTAGCACCCATCCAGTGATCTCCTCTTACTGGATACTCATGTCCGTGGTTTCTCTCTACCTTCGTAGCACCCATCCAGTGATCTCCTCTTACTGGATACTCATGTCCGTGGTTTCTCTCTACCCTCATAGCACCCATCCAGTGATCTCCTCTTACTGGCTACTCATGTCCGTGGTTTCTCTCTACCGTCATAGCACCCATCCAATAATCTCCTCTTACTGGCTACGCATGTCCGTGGTTTCTCTCAACCTTCATAGCACCCATCCAGTGATCTCTTACTGGATACTCATGTCTGTGGTTTCTCTCTACCCTCATAGCACCTATCCAGTGATCTCCTCTTACTGGATACTCATGTCCATGGTTCTCTCTAACCTCATAGCACCCATCCAATGATCTCCTCTTACTGGATACTCATGTCCGTGGTTTCTCTCTACCCTCATAGCACCGATCCAATGACCTCCTCTTACTGGATACTCATGTCCGTGGTTTCTCTCTACCCTCATAGCACCCATCCAATGATCTCCTCTTACTGGATACTCATGTCCTTGGTTTCTCTCTACCCTCATAGCACCCATCCAATGATCCCCTCTTACTGGCTACTCATGTCCGTGGTTTCTCCCAACCTTCATAGCACCCATCCAATGATCTCCTCTTACTGGCTACTCATGTCCGTGGTTTCTCTCAACCTTCATAGCACCCATCCAGTGATCTCCTCTTACTGGACATTTATATCTGGATATCTCTCTATCCTTATGGCACCCATCGAGTGATCGCCTCCTAAAGGATACACGTGTCTGGATCTTCTCTCCACCTCTACATAACACCCATTGAATGGTCACCTCTTACCGGACACTCATGTCTGGAGCTTCTCTCTATCTCTACATGTATATAGCACACATCCAGTGAGCGCCTCTTACATGATACTCATGTCTGGTGCGTCCACATAGCACCCATTCAATGGTCACCTCTTACCGGACACTCATGTCTGGTGCTTCCACATAGCACCCATTCAATGGTCACCTCTTACCGGACACTCATGTCTGGTGCTTCCACATAGCACCCATTCAATGGTCACCTCTTACCGGATCGTCATGTCTGGTGCTTCTCTCTAACCTGATAACACCCATCCCGTGATCGACCCATGTCCGTGGCTTCTCTATACCCATATAGCACCCATTCAGTGGTCCCCTATTATCGGATCGTCATATCTGGAGCTTCTCTCTACCCTTGTATAGCATCCAACCAGTGATCACCTCTTACCGGATTCTCATGTCTGGTGCTTCATTCTAACCTAATAACACACACCCAGTGATCTCCTCTTACCGGACACACATGTATTGTTCTTCTCTCTACCCTTGTATAGCAACCATCCAATGATCGCCTCATACCTCATACTCATGTCTAGTGCTTCTTTCTAACCTAGTAACACCCATCCAGTGATTGCCTCTTAAGGGATACTCATGGGATGTGCTTCTCTACCCATATAGCACACATCCAATGCTCGCCTGTTACCGGGTACTCATGTCCGTGGCTTCTTAATAACCATATAGCACCCATTCAGTGACCACGTCTTACCGGATCATGTCTGGGGCTTCTCTCTACCCTTGCATAGCATACAACCAATGATCGCATCTTACCGGATGCTCATGTCTGGTGCTTCTCTAATCTAGCAACACCCATCCAGTGATCGCCTCTTACCGGATACCCATGTCTGGTGCTTCTCTCTAATCTAGCAACACCCATCCAGTGATCGCCTCTTACTGGATACCCATGTCAGGTGCTTCTCTCTAACTTAGCAACACCCATCCAGTGATCGCCTTTTACTGGATACCCATGTCGGGTGCTTCTCTCTAACCTAGCAACACCCATCCAGTGATCGCCTCTTACTGGATACCCATGTCTGGTGCTTCTCTCTAACCTAGCAACACCCATCCAGTGATCGCCTCTTACTGGATACCCATGTCTGGTGCTTCTCTCTAACCTAGCAACACCCATCCAGTGATCGCCCCCCCCAGTGATCGCCTCTTACTGGATACCCATGTCTTGTGCTTTCTCTAACCTAGCAACACCCATCCAGTGATCGCCTCTTACTGGATACCCATGTCTGGTGCTTCTCTCTAACCTAGCAACACCCATCCAGTGATCGCCTCTTACTGGATACCCATGTCTGGTGCTTCTCTCTAACCTAGCAACACCCATCCAGTGATCGCCTCTTACTGGATACCCATGTCTGGTGCTTCTCTCTAACCTAGCAACACCCATCAGTGATCGCCTCTTACTGGATACCCATGTCTGGTGCTCTCTCTAACCTAGCAACACCCATCCAGTGATCGCCTCTTACTGGATACCCATGTCTGGTGCTTCTCTCTAACCTAGCAACACTCATCCAGTGATCGCCTCTTACTGGATACCCATGTCTGGTGCTTCTCTCTAAACTAGCAACACCTATCCAGTAATCGCCTCTTACTGGATACCCATGTCTGGTGCTTCTCTCTAACCTAGCAACACCCATCCAGTGATCGCCTCTTACCGGATACCCATGTATGGTGCTTCTCTCTAACCTAACAACACCTACCCAGTGATCGCCTCTTACTGGATACCCATGTCTGGTGCTTCTCTCTAACCTAGCAACACCCATCCAGTGATCGCCTCTTACTGGATACCCATGTCTGGTGCTTCTCTCTAATCTAGCAACAGCCATCCAGTGATCGCCTCTTACCGGATACCCATGTCTGGTACTTCTCTCTAACCTAACAACACCTACCCAGTGATCGCCTCTTACCTGTCTGAGACATGATTCTGTACCGTAATCGTATAGTATTTCTGGTGTTATAGTAATAAGTTTCAAGTCCATTTGACAACATAACTATTTATTTTACATGCATAAGCACCATACGACGCTTTCAAAATCCCAGTTCGTCTCCCTCTAATCTAAATGATCTCATTTATTTTATAGAGAAGCAAGCTTGGACATGTATTCCATAAAGTGTCGAGCTACAGGTGTTCCAGTAAACATGTTTGGTATAACTGTCACTCAATATATCAATTGGGATATATTGTTTTGGTGCAAACACCCGATTGTACGGACAATAACCAGTTAACATTTTAGAATTTAAACTTAAACATTAGAATACATTTCTGATGTAATAGCACACATGTGTGGGAAAACCTGTTATACAAATG
Organism: Archivesica marissinica; assembly: GCA_014843695.1. Classification (NCBI taxonomy): domain Eukaryota; kingdom Metazoa; phylum Mollusca; class Bivalvia; order Venerida; family Vesicomyidae; genus Archivesica; species Archivesica marissinica. The sequence continues at coordinate 14,286,089 of CM026396.1, read as the reverse complement.
TATTTTAGCTCGATTGCGAAACAAGTTATTTCAACTTGTATAATCACGCTCGAGACCTCATTCGTGATGGAATCCATCGCCATGAAGGAGAGAGAAGAGGCAATGTGGAATTTAAATGCCTTGCCTAAGTACACAATCGTAACGGCTCCAGCGGGGCTCGAACTCGAATGCCGCTGGTTATGTTCACTACAAGAGGAATTATGTCAAACAATTATGCATTTTTATAAGGGTCACAGGGGGCTTGAAAGGTCACGCGGTCCTGCAAATCCTTAAATATCACGGAATTTTCAAAAATAACACCCAAACACAATGTTGTACCTAAAACTAAATCATTTTACACTTGATTCACATAATATCCATATCAAGGCAATTTCTTAAAACAAATGAATCTGATATGGGCATTAGGGTACGAATAGTGGGGGATTCAATCTGATATGGGCATTAGGGTACGAATAGTGGGGGATTCAATCTGATATGGGCATTAGGGTACGAATAGTGGGGGATTCAAACAGGACCGTTTTGCTCAAATTGGTAAAAAATGACGATTAATTAGTCTATTATAGGTGCGGGGAGGAGAAACTCGTATTAAGCGGTAAGTATTCATGATAGAGATATGACACCTGGATATGAACGGTTTCATGGCATCAACAAATAAAATATTCCAAACAATTATGGATTGTTTCTAATGGTCACAGGGGGCTGAAATGTCACTTGAGCCTGCAAATCCCAAAAATTCACAGAATTTTCAAATTTAACCCGTACTCACAATGTTGTACTGTAAAATAATTTGTTTTCCACTTGATTCATACAGTTCCATATCAAAGAGGTTTTTGAAAATTAAGTGATCCAGATATGGCCTTTTGGATACGAATAGTGGGGCTTCTAAATATGTTTGCTAAGCATGACCAAACATGTTGATAATAGATGGGTGGATGAGAAACTGCTATTAAACGATAAGTATTCCTCATAGAGTAATATATAACCACTCAAAACGAAGAGCTTAATGTCCTCAACTAGATGAAACCTTCAGAAATTGATATATTTTAAGGGACACAATGATCAAAATTCATTGTACATTGCACCCCCCCCCCATTTAACATTAACTTATATAATAAAAATACAGTATTTTAATTACATACATTTCACAATTGATTCATTGAGACTAAATATACAATGTATATACTATCAATGGAAGCATTAGTGAACAAATGAACATACTATTGTTTCCGTGGTACGAACAATGATTGCTTCGGCGAGGTCAACTAATGCTTAAGATCGATATAAATATTTTACGTGGACCATTTTTCAACTACGATGAATTGACATGTCATCAATGAGGATGTACACTCAACAAAATTCCTAACCGGTTACTGGTGTTTTACAGTATTAAGAGCAAATTAATAACCATATACTATTAATAGGATCGTATGTGATACATTTTTATGCAATAAATTGTTGTATAATGATGTGGTATAAATTGCATTAAATAACAATATGAAAATATTCATAATGTATGATTATTAGTTGGCTACAAATGGTATAAAATACCATGTGACCGATTATAAATTTTGTTGAGTTTTGTGTTCATCTCACTGCTATGAAGTACATTCTAGATAAAAAAAAATGTTGTGTTAACAACTCAACAAATTCAGCATTGTTTGTAGAAAGTGTTTTGTTCCAGCAAGTGCTAGTGAAACAGTTCAAGTCCATGCTGTATAATGTTGTCACTATTTGCAGCAACCTTCTTAAAAGTTCTCGGTCGGCTTTCGACTTATCCTATGCCATTGGAACATTCCATTGTATATCGAACAAAGAGATTTGGTCTTGTTCTGAGGACTTTTTCAACAATAGTATACACAATACGTGAAGCTGATTCCTGAACAAGTTTCACACTTTTGCCAGGCAGTTAAAAGTTCAGTCTTCACTTCCTCTTGTGTCACATCATTAATGTTGTGGACAGACCGTTCATCACCAACATGGGAAATAAACTCCAAATCGTTGGGATTCAGAGATAAGCGTTCATGCATCCTGTTAATCGCGCTTTCGACCAGCGTAGCTGCATCTCTGTGATCCCAACCGTCCTTTACGTTCTCCAGTTGATTACAAAGCATTGGATGGGTATCATCCGATAGTTGAACTCTTTCTCTGTATGGTAAGCACCACTGTTCCCTAATTGAATCTCGCTGTGTTTACGATGCAACCACTTACGTTGGCTATTTTGTCAGTCAATATGCTCAAGATTTGTCCATCGCCACTTGTCAACATGGCCTGTTTGATCGAGAACCGCCCTGCCAAGAACTCCATGTGCACATCAGTATCAGTACCGTCTAGCTTGTTCAGGTCTACCACGTAAACTGGACCCCAACAAGCATAATGGGTGTGATTATAGAGTACAAACCATGGTAGCATATGTGCAAAATGTTCAAGGTATAGTACCAAGTTTCCTTCCCGATCAGCACGAATGAATCTCATGAGGATTGAGACCATCTCCATGCAATGTCTCTATATTTATTCCGATTACCACACTTGGAAGATTCCATGCACTGCTACTAGTTGTATCAACTAGCATTTCAAACGACTTTGTCATCTTTTCAGCTTTATGGTTTATAAAGTGTGATATGACTTACTCAATATGTTCCTTGAGTTCTTCATCAAATACTTTCCCATATTCCTTCGTCGCCCAGAACAGAAACATTACCAAAGTATCCACCAAAGAGTTTCGAGAGTTAGTTTGTGACAACGCACATCCTTGCTGTAGGCATTATGCTTCATATTGGTAGTCGTATATCCCCAAACATAGCAATATATCACTCAGAACTGATGCTTCTAGGTGCTGTCCTATGACCTTCATAACGTTCTTTGTAGCATGGAAACATTCAGAACATCTTTCTTTATCCACGCGAACTTTACCCAAGCATATTCCTTTGTTTGCACCACAATGCATTGTCAAAGGTTATATCTGTAGAGTGCTATCCCAGCTTTTCAGACACCAATATTGATCTTGCTAGGAATGCGTCTAATGTAAACACAACTATTTAAATATAAGTTGAATTTTAAAAGAATAAGTTGGGATATGAGTACAGGCTCTATTGATCAATTTCTGGATATATTGCATTGTTGAAGACTTGAAATCTTTCATTTGAAGTGGTCATGTATTACTCAACATCAACGAGATACTCCCTAACGCCATTGACGACATATACTGAAGAGGGTGAAAAGAACGCGCACGGCAGAGTGTAGAGTGCACACAACGCGAACGATACAAATACGGTATATATTATTCATCACTAGGCTCGGAATGCCGGGGAGTGACTGGACAATTAACGTGAATGTTTCCGGAGCAGTCACAACAGTGTTCCATATTTGTATTGTACTGGTAGACATTCAGGCAGCAATGAGGTTGTAGAAACGTCATCTCGTTACTATGACTAGTTGAACGAATGAGAAAATACGAGACAGGCACTGCAACACGTCCATGAAAACCTTTGTAGAGCAGAACCAAATCAGAGTGTTGGCTTCGTTGTTGTCAAGATGGTTAATGGAGAGATGTATTGATGGAAGAGACCCTGTCTGGTTTATGTGGATTGAATGGTTTGTTGGCAACACATCTAGCCGCATTACTTATGATCTGTTCAATGTGCATTAATTGGGTGTGTTGTTGTGGATTCCATATTGGAAAAGAGTATTCTAACTTGGGGAGAACCATCACTTGATAACCTCTTTGACAGTAGATGGACACACATTCAAGTTAGGGTTTAATAAATGCCAGTGTCCGTTAGGCTTGCCTGTAATGTTATCACCTCTATGATGAATAATTCCCGTTTGATAGGAGTCTCTCCTTCCCCACCTCTACTCGACCTATCAACATGTTTGTCAATTGAAGGCCAGTTTGTCTATTCGTATCCCAATGGCGACATCAAGTTATTTTCTTACATCAAAACATTCCTTGACATGAACACAGTATGAATCAGGTGTAAATTGGGTTGATTATCAGTACAACATTGTGATTATGGCCACATTTGAAAACTATCCGAAATTGCGGGTGTGCAGAGTGCAGACTCAGTCAACCCCCCCAGAAGCCCTTAGAACAAATCCATATTTGATGGCATATTGTATCTGTTGACGACATGCCATCCTTCATTTTGAGTGGTAATTTATTACTGATGATGAATACTTTACCGTTTACTGACCTATAATCGACGTAATATTTTGCAATGTCTAGCACAACATGCCCGTTTATAACCACCACTAGTCCTACCCTAAAGGCGATATCAAGTTGATGTCCTCCTTGATATCAACACTGTATCAAATGTAAATAGGATTTATTTTACAGTACAACATTGTGCTTGTAAATGGACAAATTCGAAATAGTTCCGAAATGTCGGGGTTTGCAGGCTCACATGACCTTTCAACCTCCTGTGACCATTAGAAATAATCCATAATTGTTTGGCATATTTAATCTGTTGAGACATGACACACTTCATTTTGAGTGGTCTTTATTACTGATGATGAATACTTACCGTTTGATAGGAGTTTCTTCTATGCAAATTTTAGCACAACATGCCCGTTTGGAACCCCCACTATTCATACCCTAATGGCGATATGAAGGTGATTACCCCCTTGATATCAACACTGTATCAAGTGTAAATAGGATTTATTTTACAGTACAACATTGTGCTTGTACACATTTGAAACATTTCCGAAATGTCAGGGTTTGCAGGCTCACATGACCTTTCAACCTTCTGTGGCCATTAGAAATAATCCACAATTGTTTGGCATATCTAATCTGTTGAGGAAATGACACACTTCATGTTGAGTTGTCAATAATTACTATATGATGAATACTTAGAGTGTTGATAGGAGTTTCTCCCCCCCCCACCTATAGTTGGCGTATCACCACTTTTGTGCCAAATTAAACAAAACGGGCCTGTTTGAAAAGCCCCACTATTCGTGCCCCATTAGTCATATCAGGGTCACATATTTTTCAAAAACATCCATGATATGGTTACTGGTTTATTTTACATTATAACATTGCTCACTTGACCTTTCAAGCCCCTGTGTGACCATTACAGAGAATCCATAATTAGGTGGCATATTTGATCTTGTAGTGCTCATAAAAACCTTCATTTTGAGTGGTCATGCAATATGTTATATTGAAAACTTACCGTTTTATGAGCAATTCGTCTCCCCCTACACTTAAATTTCAAATGTCACATTTCAGAAAAGTGTTAAAATATATAGATTCTGGAAACATATTTTTATACATTCACCCTGGGCTTGTGTAGCACACTATGTACAAGCCATCTGGGGTGGATGTACCTCTCTTTCACAACATGATTTTGATTTTGTCATTTTGAGATCCTGCACGTTATTATGCTATACGACTAATTATGGAGGTCATTAATTAACATAATCAACATATAGCCCAATTATGTTACATTTCTACCCTTATAACACCCATCCAGTGATCGCCTCTTACCGGATACTCATGTCTGAGACATGTCTCACCCTTATAACACCCATCCAGTGATCGCCTCTTACCGGATACTCATGTCTGAGACATGTCTCACCCTTATAACACCCATCCAGTGATCGCCTCTTACCGGATACTCATGTCTGAGACATGTCTCACCCTTATAACACCCATCCAGTGATCGCCTCTTACCGGATACTCATGTCTGAGACATGTCTCACCCTTATAACACCCATCCAGTGATCGCCTCTTACCGGATACTCATGTCTGAGACATGTCTCACCCTTATAACACCCATCCAGTGATCGCCTCTTACCGGATACTCATGTCTGAGACATGTCTCACCCTTATAACACCCATCCAGTGATCGCCTCTTACCGGATACTCATGTCTGAGACATGTCTCACCCTTATAACACCCATCCAGTGATCGCCTCTTACCGGATACTCATGTCTGAGACATGTCTCACCCTTATAACACCCATCCAGTGATCTCCTCTTACCGGATACTCATGTCTGAGACATGTCTCACCCTTATAACACCCATCCAGTGATCGCCTCTTACCGGATACTCATGTCTGAGACATGTCTCTACCCCTATAACACCCATCCAGTGATCGCCTCTTACCGGATACTCATGTCTGAGACATGTCTCTACCCTTATAACACCCATCCAGTGATCGCCTCGTACGGGATACTCATGTCTGAGACATGTCTCTACCCTTATAACACCCGTCCAGTGATCGCCTATTATCGGATGCTCATGTCTGGGCTTCTTTCTGCCCTTATATCACCCATCCAATGATCGCCTCTTACCGGATACTCATGTCTGAGACATGTATCTACCCTTATAACACCCATCCAGTGATCGCCTCTTACAGGATACTCATGTCTGAGACATGTCTCTACCCCTATAACACCCATCCAGTGATCGCCTCTTACCGGATACTCATGTCTGAGACATGTCTCACCCTTATAACACCCACCCAGTGATCGCCTCTTACCGGATACTCATGTCTGAGACATGTATCTACCCTTATAACACCCATCCAGTGATCGCCTCTTACAGGATACTCATGTCTGAGACATGTCTCTACCCCTATAACACCCATCCAGTGATCGCCTCTTACCGGATACTCATGTCTGAGACATGTCTCTACCCTTATAACACCCATCCAGTGATCGCCTCGTACGGGATACTCATGTCTGAGACATGTCTCTACCCCTATAACACCCATCCAGTGATCGCCTCTTACCGGATACTCATGTCTGAGACATGTCTCTACCCTTATAACACCCATCCAGTGATCGCCTCGTACGGGATACTCATGTCTGAGACATGTCTCTACCCTTATAACACCCGTCCAGTGATCGCCTATTATCGGATGCTCATGTCTGGGCTTCTTTCTGCCCTTATATCACCCATCCAATGATCGCCTTTTATAGGATACTAATGTCTGGAGCTTCTCTCTACATCTATATAGCATAAATCAATGACCGACTTTCACCGGACATACATTTGTAGGTTTTCTCTCTACCATCAACAAGGAAGCCATTTCATATTGTTTATGCACAACAAACCCAATTAGTTTATTAATAATTTATTATCAAATCAATGGATTCATGAAATATAGCATTTTTGTAAACACATCTTGGCCAGTTATGCCAGTCTGGTCTAGTCACTGTCCGTCTAGCGTAGTCATGGTCAGTCTGGTTTAGTCATGGTACATCTAGTCGAGTCAATCTGGTCTAGTCGTTGTCAATCTGGTCTAGCTATGATAAGTCTGGTCGAGTCATGGTAAGTTTAGTCTAGTCATGGTCAGTCTGGTCTAGTCATGGTCAGTCTGGTCTCATGGTCAGTCTGGTCTAATTAATCATGTCCATTCTGGTCTTGTCGTGGTAAGTCTAGTTGAGTCATGTCCAGTCTGGTCTTGTCGTGGTAAGTCTAGTTGAGTCATGTCCAGTCTAGTCTAGTAATGGTAAGTCTAGTAGAGTCATGGTTCATCTGGTCTAATGAGCATGGTCTACTCATTGTCGGCTTAGTTGAGTCTAAATTGTCTGGTCTATTCATGGTCAGTCTGGCCTAGTTATTATGGTCAGGATGGGTCAGTCTAGTCGAGTCACAATCAGTCTAGTTTAGTTATGTTCAGTCTGGTCCAGACATGGTTAGTCTGGTCTAGTCAGTCTAATGGAGTCATGGTCAGTCTGATCTAGTCAGGGTTCGTGTAGTCGAGTCGAGTTGTGGTATGTATAGTCTAGTCATTGTCAGTATGTTCTAGTTATGGTATGTATAGTCTAGTCATTGTCAGTCTGGTCTAGTTATGGTATGGCAAGTCTAGTCATTGTCAGTCTGGTCTAGTTATGGTATGGCAAGTCTAGCCATTGTCAGTCTGGTCTAGTTATGGTATGTATAGTCTAGTCATTGTCAATCTGTTCTAGTTATGGTATGGCAAGTCTAGCCATTGTCAGTCTGTTCTAGTTATGGTATGTATAGTCTAGTCATTGTCAGTCTGGTCTAGTTATGGTATGGAAAGTCTAGCCATTGTCAGTCTGTTCTAGTTATGGTATGAATAGTCTAGTCATTGTCAGTCTGTTCTAGTTATGGTATGGCAAGCCTAGTCATTGTCAGTCTGGTCTAGTTATGGTATGGACAGTCTAGTCATTGTCAGTCTGGTCTAGTTATGGTATGTCTAGTCTAGCCATTGTCAGTCTGTTCTAGTTATGGTATGTATAGTCTAGTCATTGTCAGTCTGGTCTAGTTTTGGTATGTCTAGTCTAGCCATTGTCAGTCTGATCTAGTTATAGTATGAATAGTCTAACCATTGTCAGTTTGGTCTAGTTATGGTATGTATTGTCTAGCCATTGTCAGTCTGGTCTAGTAATGGTATGTATAGTCTAGTCATTGTCAGTATGTTCTAGTTATGGTATGTCTAGTCTAGTCATTGTCAGTCTGGTCTAGTTATGGTATGTCAAGTCTAGCCATTGTCAGTTTGGTCTAGTTATGGTATGTATAGTCTAGTCATTGTCAGTATGTTCTAGTTATGTTATGTCTAGTTTAGCCAATGTCAGTCTGATCTGGCTATGTATGGTATGTCTAGTCTAGTCATTGTCAGTCTGTCCTAGTTATGGTATGTCTAGTCTAGCCATTGTCAATCTGGTCTAGTTATGGTATGTCTAGCCTAGCCATTCATTGCCAGTCTGTTCTAGTTATGGTATGTCTAGTCTAGCCATTGTCAGTCTGGTCTAGTTATGGTATGTCTAGTCTAGCCATTCATTGTCAGTCTGGTCTAGTTATGGTATTTCTAGTCTAGCCATTGTAAGTATGGCATAGCTATGTATGGTATGTCTAGTCTAGCCATTGTCAGTCTGTTCTAGTTATGGTATGCATAGTCTAGTCATTATCAGTCTGGTCTAGTTATGGTATGTCTAGTCTAGCCATTGTCAGTCTGTTCTAGTTATGGTATGTCTAGTTTAGTCATTGTCAGTCTGGTCTAGTTATGGTATGCATAGTCTAGTCATTATCAGTCTGGTCTAGTTATGGTATGTCTAGTCTAGCCATTGTCAGTCTGTTCTAGTTATGGTATGTCTAGTCTAGCCATTGTCAGTCTGATCTAGTTATAGTATGAATAGTCTAACCATTGTCAGTTTGGTCTAGTTATGGTATGTATAGTCTAGCCATTGTCAGTCTGGTCTAGTAATGGTATGTATAGTCTAGTCATTGTCAGTATGTTCTAGTTATGGTATGTCTAGTCTAGTCATTGTCAGTCTGGTCTAGTTATGGTATGTCAAGTCTAGCCATTGTCAGTTTGGTCTAGTTATGGTATGTATAGTCTAGTCATTGTCAGTATGTTCTAGTTATGTTATGTCTAGTTTAGCCAATGTCAGTCTGATCTGGCTATGTATGGTATGTCTAGTCTAGTCATTGTCAGTCTGTCCTAGTTATGGTATGTCTAGTCTAGCCATTGTCAATCTGGTATAGTTATGGTATGTCTAGCCTAGCCATTCATTGCCAGTCTGTTCTAGTTATGGTATGTCTAGTCTAGCCATTGTCAGTCTGGTCTAGTTATGGTATGTCTAGTCTAGCCATTCATTGTCAGTCTGGTCTAGTTATGGTATTTCTAGTCTAGCCATTGTAAGTATGGCATAGCTATGTATGGTATGTCTAGTCTAGCCATTGTCAGTCTGTTCTAGTTATGGTATGCATAGTCTAGTCATTATCAGTCTGGTCTAGTTATGGTATGTCTAGTCTAGCCATTGTCAGTCTGTTCTAGTTATGGTATGTCTAGTTTAGTCATTGTCAGTCTGGTCTAGTTATGGTATGTTTAGTCTAGTCATTATCAGTCTGGTCTAGTTATGGTATGTCTAATCTAGTCATTGTCAGTATGGTCTAGTTATGGTGTGTCTAGCCTAGTCATTGTCAGTCTGGTCTAGTTATCGTGTGTCTAGCCTAGCCATTGTCAGTCTGGTCTAGTTATGGTAGGATAGTTTAGTCATTGTCAGTCTGGTCTAGTTATGGTATGTCTAGTCTAGTCATTGTCAGTTTGTCCTAGCTATGTATGCTATGTCTAGTCGAGTCATTGTCAGTCTGTTCTAGCTATGTATGTTATGTCTAATCTAGCCATTGCCAGTCTGGTCTAGTTATGGTATGTCTAGTCTAGTCATTGTCAGTCTGTTCTAGTTATGACATGTCTAGTCTAGCCATTGTCGGTCTGTCCTAGCTATGTATGGTATGTCTAGTCTAGTCATTGTCAGTCTGTTCTAGTTATGGTATGTCTAGTCTAGCCATTGTCGGTCTGTCCTAGTTATGGTATGCATAGTCTAGTCATTGTCAGTCTGGTCTAGTTATGGTATGTCTAGTCTAGCCATTGTCAGTCTGTTCTAGTTATGGTATGTCTAGTCTAGCCATTGTCAGTCTGTTCTAGTTATGGTATGTCTAGTCTAGCCATTGTCAGTCTGTTCTAGTTATGGTATGTCTAGCCTAGCCATTGTCAGTCTGGTCTAGTTATGGTATGTTTAGTCTAGTCATTGTCAGTCTGGTCTAGTTATGGTATGTCTAGTCTAGTCATTGTCAGTCTGGTCTAGTTATCGTGTGTCAAGCCTAGCCATTGTCAGTCTGGTCTAGTTATGGTATGTCTAGTCTTTGTCAGTCTGTCCTAACTATGTATGCTATGTCTAGTCTAGTCATTGTCAGCCTGTTCTAGCTATGTATGGTATGTCTAGTCGAGTCATTGCCAGTCTGTCCTAACTATGTATGGTATGTCTAGCAGAGTCATTGTCAGTCTGTTCTAGTTATGCTATGTCTAGCATAGCCATTGTCAGTCTGTTCTAGATATGGTATGTCTAGTCTAGCCATTGCCAGTCTGGTCTAGTTATGGTATTTCTAGTCTAGCCATTGTCAGTCTGTTCAAGTTATGGTATGTCTAGCCTAGCCATTGTCAATCTGTTCTAGTTATGTTATGTTTAGTCTGGCCATTGTCAGTCTGTTCTAGTTATGTTATTTCTAGTCTAGCCATTGTCAGTCTGTTCTAGTTATGGTATGTCTAGTCTAGCCATTGTCAGTCTGTTCTAGTTATGGTATGTCTAGCCTAGCCATTGTCAGTCTGGTCTAGTTATGGTATGTTTAGTCTAGTCATTGTCAGTCTGGTCTAGTTATGGTATGTCTAGTCTAGTCATTGTCAGTCTGGTCTAGTTATCGTGTGTCAAGCCTAGCCATTGTCAGTCTGGTCTAGTTATGGTATGTCTAGTCTTTGTCAGTCTGTCCTAACTATGTATGCTATGTCTAGTCTAGTCATTGTCAGCCTGTTCTAGCTATGTATGGTATGTCTAGTCGAGTCATTGCCAGTCTGTCCTAACTATGTATGGTATGTCTAGCAGAGTCATTGTCAGTCTGTTCTAGTTATGCTATGTCTAGCATAGCCATTGTCAGTCTGTTCTAGATATGGTATGTCTAGTCTAGCCATTGCCAGTCTGGTCTAGTTATGGTATTTCTAGTCTAGCCATTGTCAGTCTGTTCAAGTTATGGTATGTCTAGCCTAGCCATTGTCAATCTGTTCTAGTTATGTTATGTTTAGTCTGGCCATTGTCAGTCTGTTCTAGTTATGTTATTTCTAGTCTAGTCATTGTCAGTCTGGTCTAGTTATGGTATGTCTAGGCTACTCATAGTCAGTGTCACAAAGTTGAGATACGGGCCTCTATTTTGCCATATTTGTATGCTAAGATTTTTGTACATTTTTGCGTTCATGTGTAATTCTTTAAAGTTTTCGTTTAAAACTTAGTGCATTAATTTCGGCATTAGAAATCGTAAATATCCATGTACATTTGATCAAATTCGGTTCAGAAATGACAAAGTTATCATTTTTATAACTTTTGACTTATTCGAAATAAACCCACTAGGATCAAATAAAATTATAGCGATGGAAATTTAATACCGTGGACTATATGGAATCAGGTGGTAAATATGAATGGGGCAATTTTGTTGACATTGTGAATTTATAAAAAAGTATATACCACGCTTACTTCTATAAGGAGGGTGGGGTGATAAAATTTAAATTTGGTATCACCCGGGTAAACACTGGAAAATCGTCACGCATGACTAACTATGCATAATGGACTATATGCAGTATCGAACAGTTATTAATAGTTTTACCTGTACACCTGTTTAAATGAACAATGAACTCGATTGCGAACAAAAGAGCGTATTCATCCACGTCCAGTGAACACGAAACAAGTGCGAGCGCGCTTGATGCATCTGTATTTAACGCAGATATCTCAGCAAAGTAGGAATTGAAAAAAAAGAAAAAGAAAAGCAAAAAACAAAATACCATGACTGAATGTATTACAAAGAGCGCCCCAGATACCCTGCCAGAAGAGTCTACGATTGAGAAAACGCTCGATGAAATAAGCGAAATATTATCGAATGTATTAACAAAATCTGACAGGGTCTTCATTAAAGACTTAATTAAAGACACGGTTAACGAGATGAAAGAACAAATATTAGCTACTGTGTCACATAGACTAGATATTTTAGAGGGCGAGCTGCATGAACTAGTTATAGAAAATGACAATATCAAGAAAGAGCTTCAAATCAAGAAGAAAGATATTGTTGATCTTCAAGAAAAAACCTCAGAGGCGAGATCAAAAGAGAAGCTCAATACAATGAATGCATTGCGAATGATCTCGAGCAATATAGTAGACGGAACAACATACGTGTGTTCGGAGTTCCGGAAGACGACAAAAAGCAATCGTCACAAGTACAGTTCAAGTAGTGAAAACACTAAATGAAAAATTGCAACTCGGTTTACAAGGAAGCGACATCGATATTGCGCATAGATTAGGCACATTCAATGAGAAGAAAAACAGGCCTATCATTGTAAAATTCGTTTGAAGACAAATCAAGCATAGTGTATTTAAAAATGTGAAAGGCCTAAAAGGAAGCCAAGTGTCCGTAAGCCACGACTTAACTTGGCTCAATCAACAGGTATTATCGTCACTACGATACAAAGACAAACAACACGTAGACCAAGCTTGGTACTACGAAGGTAAAATCTTCGCGAGTTTCAAGGAAACAAGTAACCGAGGAAAACAAATCATCAGAACAAGACTGATTAATCACAGTGAGTTTTCTCACTGGTTGGACCTACCCTGGACAAACAAGGACTCGGAAAAATATATGTAAAAATAGACTGAGTCTGTCACTTTAAGTGACAGTAAAACTGTCGAAATAGCCTGAATAAGTGTGCACCGAACTCTACTGATAAAATCTACGTAAGCTTATTCCGGCTATATAGTTATATAAGCATATCAGATATCTTTGTATATTATTAGTTTATTTGTGTATTGGGTGTTCGCTACTATGAAGCTATGCAATTGAGTTGGGTTATGTCCCCATGTGACCGGCCATTAATTCAATATTGAATGTGTATTCCGGATTTTGCTGCATATATGAAAGCTGGTTTTGTTAGGTTATCTCCCCTATAAGGAACATGCCATTTGTAATGCTCCAAACCTTTTTCGAATGCCAAATCGTGTTAATCATTTTGTAATTAGTGGTAGAAATAGTAGTAGCTCGACTCAATCGACGACTATGTTTTCTTCTTTCGGGTAGATCCATATATATGTTCAAACAATTAGGACACACTATCAAAAGGTCCACATTACAAAATCATAGCCTGTAAGTCAAACATAACTTTTTAACTGTAAAATAAAATATATCAATCGCAATGTGCATTTATTTTCCCGCCAGCGTGGCATATGTCTGTAGATCTAGTGTTCTTTATAATGTTGGTTTGGTCAAGTTTACCAGTTTGATATTATCGATATACACTTCATGCTAACAACGTAATTTGCAGGTTTATGTTTCTAACGTCCAGGCTGTCTATTTTCGTATCTGGAATAGCTTAGGAAGGATATACACGGTAAATATTCTTTATAAGCAATTAATTTGGTAGAACACTTGTAAAGACTTGTGATAATCCATACATGTTCAAATATATAACATATAGAAAAGTAGCATACAACTATTGTAATGGTAGTCTATAAGTCCAGCATAACGTTTTATAGACTTAATTAAGTTCAGAGGAATATAGAAATTCAAATAATTATTTTGGGCACGATTTTGTCACACAGTATTATTTGACTAAATTATTTATGTTTGGTCGTTTACAATCACATACTGGCACTTTCGTTTCTTAAACTTTGGCACATATTTAAGTATCTAGATAACCTTGTGCGCTGGCTCTATGGTGACTTATTTTTAACTACTGACGTTATTGGATAATGTGTATTGATTGGTCAACACATTTTTACCGACAGTTTTCCTGATGATGTCAACAGTTACCGCGCATTGCGAGGGTCCGTGAGTAATTACAACTGAAAATAGATGGATCTATATGAACCACGGCTTCTTCTGAGTAGAACTGGGAACGTACGTATTCGGAATTGTATTCGGATCTGACACTTTCAGATAGTAAATTAGGATTTAATATTACGTTGTAATAGACGTTTTTAACCCAATTGATTCTTATAATATGAAAATAACGAATGTAAATGTCTTCCTGCGAACTTTATAGAATTGTACCCATATACCAGCCTTTACAATATTAAAGAAGCGTATTTCATGAAAACAGTACCATGTATAATAATGTGTATAAAACATATTGATCGTAAGGTGGATTTATTTCGTGTGTGTTGTGCATATTTGTAAGAATCTCATTGTTGTTTCATATTTTCTTTACTTTTCTACATTTTATTGGTATGAGCCGACATCACCAACCATATTTAGGTAACATCTCTCATCTGTGTGGAAGGTTGACTAAATACAATATTAAGTGCATGCATATGGTAGCATTATGTAGAGCGGAGCTTTGGATTTGTTCGGTCTTACGTCAACTTACACAAAATGTCTATAAGCATATGTAGTTTTAATGTCAAGGATTTAGCCGCAAATCCTAAACGAGATCAAGTGTTCGAATGGCTGAGAAGCAATGGATTTTGTATATGTCTGCTACAGGAAACACACTGTAAACAAAATCTGGACACTAATAGATGCAAAACACAGTGGAACGGAGATATATTTTTAAGTGGTAATAGCTCGAATAGCTTAGGCATTGGAATTCTTATAAATAGTAAATTAGCATATACACTGTTGGATTATAAAGAAATAGTAACAGGTCGTTTCCACAATACTTACAATAGAAGTCGAAAGCAAAATCTCTGTATTAATGAATATATACGCACCAAATAATGATGATGTCAATTTTTTTAAGTTAATTGAAACAGCCATATCTGATAACAATGATCATACTTTTATTCTAGGTGGTGATTTCAATACAGTTATTGACCATAGCACGGACAAACTAAATGGCAGAACTGATACAGGGAAAACAACTTCTCAAATTCTTAATAACTTGATAGAGTTAGAAGAAATTATTGATATATGGCGCTTAAAACAACCGGATAAGAAAATGTACACCTGGCACTCCAATACAAAACCACCGATATTGTGTAGACTAGACTACTTATTTATATCTCTTGAACTTTACAACAGACTGTATTATCAGACCAGGCTTTAAATCTGATCACTCGATTGTTGTGTTAAAATTAGAAATAAATAAAACTCATAGAGGTCCTGGATTTTTTTAAATTAATAACTCTTACCTTCTGAATGTGGACTATCAAATGATAATCAGACGCAACATAACCGAACTAGCAACAGTAAATCACGAAGCTAATCCTAAGGCATTGTGGGAAGTAGTTAAAGGCGGTATAAGAGATGAAACAATCAAATATTCAATCCGCAAAAAGAAAGAAAACCAAAAATATGAAACAGTACTACTTAATAATATTGAAAATATAGAAGATGAAATGAACGCAAAGCCAAACGAGGAACATTTAATTAAAAGACGAAAAGATGAAAAGGATAAACTAGAAAATTACACAGAAGAAAAAATTAAAGGTATATTACTGAGATCAAAAGCTGAATGGGTAGAAGGAGCGAAAAAAAATCCATTTTTTTTTGCTAACCTAGAAATTAAACGAGCAGAACAAAAAACAATACAACAGCTTAATACACACCAACATAACATCGAGAAAAACCCTAAGACAATACTCAAATATATAAAAGATTTTTACGAAGAATTGTACAAGCAAGACGCGATGATTGACAACTGCAACAGCAACAACAACACATTCTTTAACAACCCACATACAACATTGTCAGAAGAACAGCAACACTCGCAAAGAACGTTAACCGAATATGAATGCGCCACTGCACTTAAGGATATGACAAACAACAAAAGCCCAGGCTCAGACGGCTTATCAACTGAATTCTATAAAGTTTTCTGGTCAGATGTAAAAACGTTCCTAGTTAACTTTTTGAATAATTCTTTAGAAAATAACGATATGTCGGAACTCCAAAAACAGGGTATTATTACACTCATACCAAAAAAGGATAAGGACATTTGATCAATTAACAACTGGCGACCTATATCCCTTTTAAATGTAGATTATAAAATAGCAACTAAGACCATTGCTAACAGAATTAAACCAGTTTTAGATACAATTATAAGTACTGACCAAACCGGATTCATAAAAGGGCGATACATCGGTGAAAATGTCAGAACCATTGAAGAGGTAATTAATTATGTTAATAAAAACAATGAACCAGGCTTAATATTCTTTTCAGATTTTAATAAAGCATTCGACAGCATTGATCATAGTTTTATGTACAAGTGTCTTGAACATTTCGGTTTTAAAAATGACACAATTGACTGGGTTAAATTATTTTACAGAGACTCTCAATCCTGCATAAGTAATAATGGACATATGTCTGAATATTTCAAAATTAAAAGAGGACTACGTCAAGGATGTCCACTTTCACATTACCGTTTCATTATTTGTATTGAATTGCTATCCATAGAAGTCAATACTAACAATGAAATATCTGGAATTAAAGCACACGGAATAGACACAAAACAAACCCTTTTTGCAGACGACGCTAGTTTCCTTTTAGCTGGCAGTGAGAAATCATTTATAACATTAATTAATGCACTTGATGACTTTGGAAATGTATCCGGTTTAACCTTAAACAAATCCAAATGCACCTTTCTCCGAATAGGATCATTGACTAATAATGAAACTATATTCTGCAAATGAAAGACATTTATTTGGACGTCAAAGTATTCAACTACTTTAGGAATAACATTCAGTAATAATGTAAACGATATGCAACATCTTAATATAACAAATAAGATTTTATCGTTCGAAAATGACGGAGAATTGTTTGTCGGGTGAGTGAAGACTTTGTTGCATTTAGAGCAGCTAAACGTAATATTAATGTGCGCCGATTTCGCGTGCTGTACCATGCTTTGCACTGATCGCAAGCAACGCCTTAAGCATCAGGCTGAACATTGGTATCTACCTCATTCCTAAAATAAATAAAGAATAAATAAATAAATAATCTTGAAATTAATAGAATGTATTGGCTGTGGTGTCTATGGATGTGTATTTGTAAAAAGTCAAATCCTTTGTTAAGTTGATCGGTGTGTTGAAAACCCTCTACAAATAATTATAATAATGATACTTACAAAACAGGCCGTTCTTGAGGTTTTACCGGATATTTCAACATGTCGGCCTCTGCAGAGGACCATAATCTTGGACTGGCGCGAGTCATCTTCGCGACTAATAGATACACTGTTTCCTGCACAAAAGGATCATCTTGGATACCGTAGTATGTTACAAAGGATAATAACTGATCAGCCGACACACCTTCCTCCACCATAGCTTTAATAATCGCTTCCATTTTCAATAGTCAAGCCATTATCTATGAAAACAGAACGCAGTATAACAAGTAGTACAAACTAACGTTTCAAACGCAATAAACCTCGACTCTATCCGACTCTCATTAAGCGAGATATCGCGATTTTAAAATGTGTTCTTGCGTGACCCAAGCCAAAAGACACACAACGTCTTCCAGTCTAGAGTTCGAATAAACAAATCCCGGTTCGATACGACCCCTAATAAGCGAGGTACGGCGAATTAAAATTGCTCCGCCATTTTCTAGTCGCCATTTTGGAAACATAAATTTTGAATAAGTCCGAGCCTAAGTATATTTCCTGAATCGTCGTGCGGTAACTATACTTTTGAGATAGTAAACACAAATGTGTTACGACATTGCGCTTTAACGTAAAGAAATATATAGTACCATTTTAATGCAACATCTTAAAATCGATATATCTCGAAAAGTATTGATGTTAGATATATAAAGTATACAATTTCTGAATCTAGAAAAGCGGAGCTAGCGATTGGTCATGGTCATTGGACATACCGATTGCGACTGGCAATTAAGTACGAAATATCAGTTTCAGTTTATTGGCCATATATATCGCATTTGGACATTTACAAAAGCGTAGGAAGAATAATATTATGACGATCACATACTCTTAAACAGAGTGTATTTTTTTATTGTAGGGGTATAGTACACTTTGGAATAAATTATTGTCCACTAGTATATTTTAAACGTGTACATATTACTTGTTTATTGGGATAACGGTTAACGGTATTTTAATAAAGAGGGTGACCAGAATAAAAACCATGATATGTAGGAAATGCTATACTCTGTTTACAAATGGAACACATAATAGTGCCTTATCGCGCGATAGTACTAAAGATAAATATATTCATGTCCAAAACGTTTTCGTACACATACGGAGTTACGGACTTACCTGGTAAAGATGTATTGTAAAATATTCCTTATAGTTTAATCCTCGATTCAAATGTCACTAAAATGTCATGCTGATGTAAAAACGCACGTTTAAACAATTCCAGTATACTAATTTTCGCTGAACTGACTCGCAGCTGTTGTCCAGCTATATCAAGTTGGCCGAATAACCTGACATTAAAACAACGCTTCCGTCCAGTTGCGAAACGCTGACTATAATGGAATAATTTAGGCGAGCTTCTCTTTTATACGAAATAAAGCCCCATTATTATGTGAACAATAGGCGACTGCTCCCGATTTAACATTCTTAAAGCGGGCGCAGCATTATTATAATTGCATCTAAGAATATCGATCGAAGAACCGGATATTAAATTATAGGAAACACCACGAATATGATATACGATTGTATTATTTCTATTGTCTCGAAAGAGTGGCGCAAGGAATCGTGATTATAATGTCATTGGATATCGATTGGATATTCTGGGTCCATGAAGATTCAAAATTCACCCATTGGCTGCCCAATCTGGGTAGGTGTGCGTTCGAATCCAGCACTAGCTTATATACCCCGAGATTCTGGCTGCATTACGCTAATCCAGAATCTGAACCAGGTTAAATAAATAAGAATTAAACTTTTCGTAAAATATAAATTGTGAATTGGATCTTTTAATTATAGCCCGACCCGCCCCGGTACCTCACGCCAAGCGAGTTCCCCAACTGCATATACTACAACAGAACCGTAGACCAACGACAAAATAAGCCGGGTCGGCCTAAATATACAAACTAAAAAAGTAGACATGCATGGAAATACAGATAATACTATACAAATGATTTTCTTGTGAAATAAAGTTATCTTCTCAGAAAAAATGCTTAGTAAATAAATTTGGACAGACTTAATAATAATGCTTTTGAAACGACCATTAAAAGCAAAAAGGTAGGTCAGATGCGTATATCTTGTTTATATATATAGTAAAATAGCTGTGTCTTAGATCAGTATACTTAGGACATATATTAGGAGGAAATGAAATTCACTTTCTACTATATTCATATTGCACAGTGTACATCATCGATGTAACCCATCTAAGCTACCTATTGTAGTGAGAGGTAGTCAATTTTATTTAAGAAATAATAAGTATTCGGCCTTCGTGATATATTTCTACGCATAAGAACGACAAACGAGGGTTATTCTGCGATACACCACGGTTGATACTTATTATTTCGATTCTAACACGACTTACTTCTAATAATTTTAGACGAGAATCAAAGGAGTATTTTCGTCAAACGTGGTGCTACTCCGTTGCATTTGGCTTTCGAAATTTCCTCCCGCGTAAGGGGTGATGACGTTATTTTTTATGGAAAATATCAATCTAGTGCATAAATGAACAAAAGTTGTAACTGATCAATAATTTTATTTATTTTGTCAAACAAAACTGTACAGAAACGTTACTTAACAGAAAAACAAGACGGACAAGAGATTTTCTGATTCTAAAAATAGCTTACTTCCGCAAATTCCCACGGTAGTATTTACAAACATCACGTGACTTTCATTCATAACACTTTACACGCATTGTATAAATGGAATAGACAAAACACGGTGCGCGCGCAGCATAGTTCAAGGTAGGTATATCGCAGAATAACCCGAGGTAGATTTTACTCTAGAAGTATGTATGTTATTAGCTGGGTCGTGTTAGAATAAACAATAACGATAAACGCCACGAGTATGATATAGAGTGTTCACAAGTAATAAACTGCCCCCGGGCCGCACCAAAACGAATAAAATACAGACGGGTCAGTAGTCCAGTGGTTAACACGTTGGACTGTGAATCCATGGATCGCAGGTTCGAATCCCCTTCCGACCCTCACTCACTTACTCATTCACTCACTCACATTTTACACAGGGCACTGACAGTGTCATTTTACATCGAGGCGATAAAGTCTGTAATAAGTGTTTAGTATATCTTAAACTTTGATGTAAACAAATTGAAAAGGGTGTTATTGGATCCGTTGGTTTAAATTATTATATTTGGTATTGTTAAAAATAATGAAATGAATAGATATTAATTTTATATCGAGTTAATATAGAACCATTGTTCGAACGAATCAATATTATCTTTGGGAGTGGCCTCATAAGTGCCTTTTGAGTTCATCTCCAAACAAAAACTCACCAATTGGCTCTGGGTGAAATACTTATACGCGAAGTTAATTGAAACGAATTTGAGTATTGTTGTAAACTTTTATATCGATTGGATTATTGGGCGCGGGCTATGACGCGTTGCCATTGTTTTAATAATGGCAATGTCTTACTGAATAATAATAATAGGAAGAATGTCTACACATTAGGGTCGGGCCGTGCGGGATTGGTGCTATAATGGTAGAGAGAAGCCCACTACATGAGTATCCTGGTAAGAGGCGTTCACTGGATTGGTGCTATAATGGTAGAGAGAAACCCACTACATGAGTGTCCTGGTAAGGGGCGTTCACTGGATGGTGATGTACCGGTAGAGAGAAGCCCACTACATGAGTATCCTGGTAAGGGGCGTTCACTGGATGGTGATGTACCGGTAGAGAGAAGCCCACTACATGAGTGTCCTGGTAAGGGGCGTTCACTGGATGGTGATATACCGGTAGAGAGAAGCCCACTACATGAGTATCCTGGTAAGGGGCGTTCACTGGATGGTGATATACCGGTAGAGAGAAGCCCACTACATGAGTATCCTGGTAAGAGGCGTTCACTGGATTGGTGATGTAATGGTAGAGAGAAACCCACTACATGAGTATCCTGGTAAGAGGCGTTCACTGGATGGTGATGTACCGGTAGAGAGAAGCCCACTACATGAGTATCCTGGTAAGAGGCGTTCACTGGATTGGTGCTATAATGGTAGAGAGAAACCCACTACATGAGTGTCCTGGTAAGGGCGTTCACTGGATGGTGATGTACCGGTAGAGAGAAGCCCACTACATGAGTGTCCTGGTAAGAGGCGTTCACTGGATGGTGATGTACCGGTAGAGTGAAGCCCACTACATGAATATCCTGGTAAGAGGCGTTCACTGGATGGTGATGTACCGGTAGAGAGAAGCCCACTACACGAGTATCATGGTAAGGGGCGTTCACTGGATGGTGATGTACCGGTAGAGAGAAGCCCACTACATGAGTATCCTGGTAAGGGGCGTTCACTGGATGGTGATGTACCGGTAGAGAGAAGCCCACTACATGAGTATCCTGGTAAGGGGCGTTCACTGGATGGTGATGTACCGGTAGAGAGAAGCCCACTACATGAGTATCCTGGTAAGGGGCGTTCACTGGATGGTGATGTACCGGTAGAGAGAAGCCCACTACATGAGTATCCTGGTAAGAGGCGTTCACTGGATGGTGATGTACCGGTAGAGAGAAGCCCACTACACGAGTATCATGGTAAGGGGCGTTCACTGGATGGTGATGTACCGGTAGAGAGAAGCCCACTACACGAGTATCATGGTAAGGGGCGTTCACTGGATGGTGATGTACCGGTAGAGAGAAGCCCACTACATGAGTATCCTGGTAAGGGGCGTTCACTGGACGGTGATATACCGGTAGAGACATTTTGATCCATGAAGTTCATGCACCGCGTGTCATTTTCTCTACGAAGTATATGAGCTGATCTAGTTCTACACTATGTCCGTATTTAATAATTCTACATGAATAATGAATTGAGCATGTTCTACCCTGAATATACATGTAGCATTTCTAATTTTGTTCCGTTATGTCTATTGTTCTAAGTAGATCATTGCTGTCCCCCAGATAAGAAAAGATCATATGTGTATATATATGCCCACAATATCATAAAGCTTAATTAATCATGTTGTTATATATGTAATAAGTTAATAACCTGAATTATTTTTTTACATGGTTCATGATTTTTCATCTTGAGAAATCTACACGTTTCCATTTTCAGTTATTTATTTCTATATTTAAGAAATAAATATATAATACAAATAAAGAGATGGGCAAAACCGATATGAATTACGTTTCACTCCATCGTGATGGAATAATTAACGATCAACAATTATGAAAAACGATTGCATTAAAACCATAAAACAATTTGTAAATAAGCATTCTGAAGTGAAAATAACACCTAAGATGATATCTAAAACAATACCAAAAACAACAGAATTACATTAGTAAATAATTGAAAATGCAACTACTCCAAAGTTTATCAATTATATGTGAACTACAAAGATCCACTAACAGTATTATCTGATAAATAAATAACAGCAGAACTAAAAGAATACAAAGCTTTAAAATTCCAAGTAAGCATTATTGTTGAAATGTTTAAAGATGATGAGAAAGAAAAAACAGCAACATGCGTGATCAATATGCTTTGCTGGATTCCAGTAGAATAACTGAGTTCTATTTAACTATCAGTGAAAGGCTTCAAGTATTCATTGAAACATTCATCAATACAGCTTCTGGTTTGGAAATCGATAAATGCATCAATATGTATCTTAACTTTGCAAAGTATGAACCACTAAAATGGGCTTCATACATAGAATTACCCAAGGCATTGGAAGACAAAAAAGCGTATGTCAACGTCAAAAATAATGATAACAGATGTTTAGAGATTCAGCTATGTACCCAGCAACGAGTAATGTTAATAATCCATAGAGTTATTCAAAGTGCCCAGATTATTTGATTATCCCACACCAATAGCCCAACTACCAAAGGTAGAAAAGAAAGGCAACATCCCCATAAATGTATATGGTTACACCATGTCAAAGAAAAACTAGAAACAAACCATATTTCCATATTACATATTAGAACAACCTGAAGCTCTAACTAGAATCAATCTACTTTTAATTACTGAAGATGCAGATATTGATCATATTGATGATAGAGATGATAATACTGAGGACAATGCAGGTATAGTAGATAATGACTATGATCCAGATGACTATGAAGAAAACATAGGTGATGACTATGAACCTGATGAACATACAGATGAGCAAGTAACAGAAATAACAAAAACAACACATTGTCACTACTGCTGGATTACAAATATAGATAGACTCTTACATAATTAAAACAAACGCAAATGTCGTACTTACTTCTGTGAGCGATGTCTCAAGGTTTCACAAAAGAAAGTATCTTAACCAAACATAAATAAAATTGCAAAAACATCAACAGAAGTCCTTTAAGAATAGAAATTCCTGATCCCAAGTCAATGGAATTCAAAAACCACATGAAGCTAAAAATAATATCTGGCAAAACTCCAATCCCGATTGTCTTCCACAATCTAAGAGGATATGTAGCCATCTCATCAGAAGATAGCGGGAGCAACAGGCACTATTACATGCATCCCACATAATGCAGAAAAATAGTTCATCTCTAGACAAACTAGTGCAAGCAACAAACACACATGATTTTATAAATACTAAAGCAGAATTCAAAGATCAAACTGATTTGATATGCTGGAAATGTATATACCATATGAATAGTTTTGAAAAGTTCGAAGAAGCCCAAAAAGTATGGGAATAATTAAATTGTGAAACGTTAGGGGGTTATCATTATCTATGCTTGAAGACTGACATTATACTGCTAGCTGACGTGTTTCAGACATTTAGAAAACATGTATGAATACATACAAGCTTGACCCACTGTATTACTACACATCTCCTGGATTACCATTGGTGCTCTACTGAAAAATACTGAAATAGAATTATAACTCTTATCAGATATCAACATGCTCAGAGATAAAATAATGCGTGGTGGTATGAATATAGTATCTAAAAGATAAATAATAAGATAAAGCAAATAATCCTAATGTTGCAGATTACAATCCTGAAGAACAATCAAATCACAAGGAACTGCATTAACATCACAATGAGTATCCACTTGCATCAGAAGAACTAGCAGTGACAAAGAATGGTTATCTGAATACCAAACAGATATATTGGAAAGCAATGCCATCCACCCAAAACTAGTACCCAATCTGATGAACAAAGAAAAATAAATACTACATTATAAAAATCTAAAGCTATACAAGTCATTAGGCATGAATGTTACAAAAGTACATCGTATCTTAGAGTTCAATGAAAAACCATGTATGGAACCATACATCAATATGAATACGGAATTCCACAAGAACGCCAATACTCAGTTTGTAAAAGACTTATATAAACTGATGAATAAGTCTGTGTTTGGCAAAATAATGGAAAATATACGTAAACGAGTGGATATAAAAATAGTGAGAACTGAGGGCACTGGAAATGAAAGACAAAGAAAGATCATAGCCAAACCAAACAGAAGAGTCAATTTCTCAGATGACTTACATGTAAACAAAACAAAACTGACACTTTACAAACATATGTGTGTGGGCATGGCTATTCTGGATATATCAAAGCACCTAATGTATGACTGGTATTATAATACTTTGAAAAATAAGTATGACGAGAACTGCACATTCTATACACTGACACATATTCATTATTAGTAGATATAAAAATATAGAAACTAACAATAAACAAGAAATCACTGTCACCATTAGACACAAACAGATACATAGGACCAGATGGTATTACAACATACGTGTTTGGGTATCAACAGGAACAATAAGTAATTCTTCTTTAACTCTTTGTGCTGGTGCTTTCAAATAATAAACCCTGATGCCTTGCGTTATAATATGATATAATTAATCTTGTGAATATCCACAATCCATTTTGGGTCTGTGGCTCTGCGTTTTTCACCTTCTTGTTCCCCTGGTTGGTATATATAGCTCACACTGGCATTGGAACTAACAGCTGCATCAACAGTTCGTGTTACAACAGGTGGTGGTTTTGTCTCTGAATTGATTACAGTAATTACACAAGGTAATTTCTTTACCCATGCTCTGTTGCTTTTGTGTGGTGTTTCCTTTTGCTTGGCATACTGGTATACAAACAATATGTCAGTCAGTGTCATGTTGAATCTTTCCACGATAGTGTTGTGCGCCAAACAAATATAAAAATATAATTTAAATTAAATATGAATTTTAAATACGCATTTTGTTATAAAATATTGGTGTATCTTCCAATTTGAAGAAAAGCCATCAGACATTATAATTGTACAAGAAAATCCTTAAGGATTGCAAGGTATGTAGTCTGTGATTACAACAGATTGCCTATCATGTCAGAAATATTACATGGGCTTCTAGGTGCTAAATACCATATTGCTGTAACAGCTTCTTAGTGTCAAATAGTCAACACCTTATTGTACAAGCATTACAGTCTGGATAACACTTCAAACAAACATGTTTTGTTTTCACAACATGGTACAAGCAAAGTTGAACACTGGTCAACATTCTAATATCATCCAGTCATTCTCATTGGATGAAATAACTCAGTATTACTTATAATGCCACCTTTCTATTGGTCAAGGCAGATTCTGAGTAGAAATTATTACTTCCTTAAAAAGGTGTGTCCATCCATTATACGACATTCTTATACTTTTAGTATTTTGGACAACATTTATTGTGATAAATAAATTAGACTGTTGTGGATTGGAACACATCTTTATTCTTTTATAGATCCCATATGTGTTAAGCACACAAATAGCTTGATCTCTGTGGATGTCTCCTGCTCGTCTGATTTTCACGTTGTGCTTATCCATTAGCTGTGTCACTGATCCCATACACTATCTTCCTGGGTCAACTTGCAATAGTTTCGTCTGTCCGATTAGCGCAGTGGTTAGCACGCTCGAATCTCACCAATGCAACCTGGGTTCGATCCTCGGACCGAGAAATATGTGAGATGGTACGGTGGTCGCCAGATCGGAGAGGTGTGTTTTCTCCGGGTACTCCGGTTTCATCCCACACGAATTACCACATATACGCTTTCATCCGCGCCAACGAGAGTGATTAATATAAGTTGTTAGAACTTAATATATAATTTAATA
This sequence comes from Archivesica marissinica, assembly GCA_014843695.1. Classification (NCBI taxonomy): domain Eukaryota; kingdom Metazoa; phylum Mollusca; class Bivalvia; order Venerida; family Vesicomyidae; genus Archivesica; species Archivesica marissinica. Next base: position 14,259,498 of record CM026396.1, on the reverse strand, counting down.
AGAATAAATAAAGTTTAAAATTTAAATAGTTTCGGATATGCTACTTTTCTCTTAAATATTTTATCAAATGCCTGTGCGACTGCTTCTTTATACCTGCTTGCTATATCAACTACAGTCAAAGCATATTTATATTTTTATCACTGACCGTTGCCTCTTTTGGTAATATTTTAACTGCATAATGAGCTCTCTATAATCCCCATCGGACTCTAATATATCTTTCCCATTTTTTATTACTGTTAAAACAATTACAACATTTTATATGCTATGAATCCTGTAGCTACCATTCCATTCCATTCATTACAAACATTAATTCATGTTTTTTCGTGGATGGTGACGGTGTGTAAAAATCATCAAGGGTGGGTTCCCTTGGCAAAGCGTTCAATGCAATATGCTTTCCTATCAAATTATAATACGGTTTCATCGCTTCATCCACATCTGTGAATATTTGCTTTGCATGTAATTATTTTTCCATTTGTTCATTGATAAAATCAAGCATTTCTGTTCGTTTCTTTGTCCAATCGTAACCATTGATTACCCGTAGCCATTTTGAAGCTGTGATTTCTAAGACTCGTGATATTATGTAATTGGTTGTAGTTTTCTTTCTGTGACAAAAAATGGCGTCCACCTTGTTTTTTTACCACCGGAAGTATCCATGTCGTTTGGACATCTTTTTAATCATATTTAAGAATGATCAAACTAATATGGATTGCCCGTAAAATATAAATAAACCCATATTTCGTTGCAGCAAGCTGCAATAAGTGAAAGTGCATTTTCACTTGAATCATAGTGGGTTGCGGAGGATGTGATTTAAATTTCCCACATATTCACACCCCGATGTTATATATTTCCCCGTGTACTGGGATCATCAATTGTTTAATAAAACGACTATTTCCCTGTGTGACAACATTTAAGATCGGTACATTAAAATACACTTCCGTAGCAATTCCTAAAATTGTAATAATTATTAAAATATACTTAAATATTTACAATAAAAACAGTCACACAGGGAGTAGCCAAACAAATAATACTCGTAGATCCTTGCCAAAACAAAAACCCGTATGGCTGTAATCCGGTTCCGTTGTTTATGTTCTGGTTTTTGGAAATAGACCGACAGCACGCATTATTCGCGACGAAACGTAATGGCTAGGCGGTATGCTGTCATAATGTACATACATATACTAATTTTGCTAAACTAAGCTGGACCCTTGCATAGATTTGGACTATGAAACAATTATATAATATGGTAATAGGAAGCGATATATCCTCTAATATCCTAGCATAATTCCAGGGATAAAAGAACATTTTTGGTAAGAATCTTGAGACATATTAGCATCACCCGTTACTATTATTTATTTAGAGTAAGTGGCTTATAATGGTAATGCATAAGGAAGAAAGATACACAGAAAGAAGGAAGGCTGTTAAAAGGACACTTGTCTGTCGGAGAGATGTTGACAGCTCACAATGTGTCCTTCAATTTACCCAATATTCCTATTATTACAACATCAAACTGGGAGAATACCATGCGCGTATGTTGTGAATGAGATGGGTACGTATTGTACCTGCCATTGACTTTCCATGGCCGTTAACTTAAAAAACTAACTCCACTGTCGTGATTCATAGTGTACGCGCAACTAGCACAGGAACACGATACTTTTATAATACAGACAATAGCCGTATTCATCCTAAATAACTTGTAGTGAAGTGTTGCATAACTACGATGGTAAAATAGTCGTATAGTGAATATGAAATGTCATGATCAATTCACATGTATACACATACTAATATAGACATAATAGTAATTGACATTCTCATTCATTATCTTGTAGTTCATTCTTTGACGAACATCTATTAGATACTGAGTTTGTACCTGAAACATAATGATTGCCTGAACTCGAAAGAAATCTTTATACTTTTGCCAAACCATAATGCTTGATATATATTTGTGTACGTACAATATATATATAGGTACTTAAAACAGCATCTACTATGCACAGAACATATTTTGTTATTGAAATTACATTCAATATATATAATACAGTCACCCCTGTATTAGCGCGGTCACTCCATTAAGTAATCAACATGTATTAAGCACCCAGTTTGCCGATTCTCAATATGCTGTTTTACTATGAATTTGGCCTCTGTTGGGCGAGTCCTATGAATGGCTGCTTAAGACAGGCCTGACTACAATATATAGTATCCATGACATGTATATTTTGAGTTTAATCTTATATGTGAGTAGCAAAAATACTCGGTTATTTGCGATATATATAGGTGAAATATATATTTGTGTACAGCACCTATAAAGTGTATACACGAATATACGTAGTACGTGTTTTTCTCTCTGGGCCCTCAATTAAAATTGCTGTATTGTACATGTATATGATATGTATATTTAGACCAGAAATTTGTATATAGTAAATCGACAATAATAATATATCACCGATAGTAGTAGAGTACTACCATCAGGTGTACATGTACCCTGTTCCTCTCTCGTGACGTCATTGTCCTATAACTGGGTGACCTCTAAGAATGGTCGTGATGACCTTTAGGTCACGTACTTGACATACAAATACTTCCAAACCACAAGCACGCTGTGAGTGGGTCATCAATCAAGATAATAAAACCCTAACAAAGAGCATGAAATACTATACCCTTTACATGAACATAAAAATTGTCAAAACACAACCGAAATTGTTCATATATTAAATACAGCCAATACTTATTGGCGTAACTCTTGATTTCAACATAGGGGCGAGAGTTTAAAGCACCATTCAGTACCAACGCAAGCACTGAACCCCAGCAGCAATGTTGAAGGCCTCCGTAGTCGAATGGTTACTATCGTTGATCACAAATCACTTGACACTTACCGCTGGATGTTCGAATCCCACCGGGGATGTAGGATTCTTTCATATGAGGAAGTTATCCAACTGGATGTCGGTAGGTCTGTGGTTCAACCCGGGTGCGCGTCCGTGTCTGAAATATTGCTATGTACCCTGTTGTCTGTTGTGGTAACGTGACGTCATTTTCCTATGCTCGTTGAGTACAATGTATAGGGTGTACTCTTACAGCAAGACTACTACTGATCCACCATTCTGAACACAACTGACCATGAGGAGTATATATGCTTTATTGAGGAGTTGAAGAGTAAGCGAGGAGTTAAAACGAAGACAATACGCGTGTGTATGGTCATAATATAGGTTGCTTTATGTATAATTATGTACACACCTACCGTCGTTCAACTCAACACCTCCAGTACATTTTATAGACAATAACTCGAGCTTACAAGTAACATATTGCTAAGTTTGTTTAATCGTACATATTATTATAGCATAATATGGAAAACACGCACCAACATACAGATAGTTCCGGCTAAAGTTGTAAATCCTAGCATGTAGCATAACTTGTGAATACTTTGTTAATCTTTTGCAACCGATGCTTACTATTTTCGGGCGTTTATTCCTCCTGTCCTTTCCATTTCACTCTCTGTCCACCTTTCTGCCCGCCGTATCAGCGTTAACCTAGTGTCGGTCTCTATGTCTGCTCCTCCTCCTGCCTGTGTATGATCCGAATTTATGCCAGTATCCGTATCTTTACATTCGCTCGCGGTTATTTCCGTAAGTTTGAATCGTTTCAGAACGGTTTCGAACACGTACTTTCTCTGATTAGTGACATATTTCCACGCTTCCTCTTTGTCGCAGCCATCTATCATCTTTAGATCCGCTGCAGTTTTCTTAATCGCAGTATAAACTGGATCACGTAAGAGGACATGCATCCATTCCACTTTTAACACGAAATCTTCCACCAATTTCTTCCTGTACTTGGATTTCATATTCCGGAATACCGTCCGCCTAGCAACGTTCTCCGTAATACCATGTGCCCGCAAGTAAACTCACTTTCTCCTCAAATTCCGATTGGCACTGATTAAGCACTTTGTCTACGATACAGTACCACGGATCGATAACATCAGAATTCTCCTCTTGACTGGAATGCCCGTCATTACTGGAACCGTCACCACTCGCGTCTTCGGAGTTTGACATATCCACATCATCGGTCGTACCCAATATATCCTTCACGTATTCATTCTTTTCGCATGAATCGTTTCGAGCATATATAGCAACTGTACATGTTGAGGTCTCACTAAAGAATGAGAAGTGAGGAGGAGTGCATTTACGTTATACATAGCGTTCTGCAAAGCCGCACGAAATAAGCAAAGGAGATAAGCAGTGTTGTCATACATGTACACAGGGAGACAACCAGAAATCACAATAGTCGTCTTACAAACGAAAGTATCGCGAATATATTTTCCTTCTCATCTGTCCATTTCCTATAGAAACATGTCTTATTGTTATCTTTGATATTTACATTATTTCATATAATTACTTTGTTTGTGTTTGTACATTTTGACAGAAGTTCATAATGATTTTCAGAAGATAATAATTGTATATGAGATGCATTCTTTTCACCCAGCAAGCGTTTAACCCAATGTCTTTTATTTTCTGATATGAATGAATTGATTAAAATATTTTTTTTTCACAGATCGAGCTCAACAAGTAATGCGACGACACTAGAAGAACTCGACAAGTCACCGGTCTTGGTGACGAAGTTTATAACACCACGGCTGATACTTGCATTGTTAAATATCGTGTAGGCAGACCATAATCCAGGGATCGCTGGTTCAATCCCCCGTCTGACCATAATAAAATTAACAGTCTTTCAGATTGGACGTTAAACCGAGGTATCGTGTCGGTGCTTTACACCGTGCACGTAAAAGATCCAGAGGAGACTCTGGAATGTGTCTAGCTCTCTCTGTATCATTGCACTATCCTCCAACAATCTAAAATGACTAATCTCTTCAGGAGGCGTCGCTCATATGGGCAACCGGTAGCGACGATAAATAAACGTAAAACACACATAATCCCATACGCCAGCCTTTAATTCTACGCCGTTCAGTACTAGGTTTACCCTGACCTCCTGTGCAGCGCTTCCCCTTCTAGTAACCGAAGATAGTGTCATCCGTAGAATCGTCCCAGATGCCAACATGTTGTTCGCGTTGCTACCAAATGTTCATGAACTCATGTTCTCCCGCGCGAGTCATACCCCATTCCTCAGCAAAAATTGTAACGACTGGTTTCCGTAAGTCCTGAAGGACCGCTGCAACTTCGGAGCCGCAACGCCACGTCCGTATATACTCACTACACCACCTCTTCAACTACGGCTATTGGTAGGTCGTGATTGTTGATCGACTGATATCAATCTGTAGGTAGTATATTTAACGCGTTTATTGTCCCAGCCTGTAACGGTTTAAATTGCGAACTGGGGAACTCCGCAGCTACGCTACCACCAAACTACGTACTCGGTCAGTGAACTACAGAGGAGGGAAGAAGAAGGTCCGTAGACAGCTGGAGAGCTGAGCGACGTACACATGTAATACATGTGGCCACATGTTTACCAATGAAGTTCCCCTGTGATCTCCAGATAGCGATCGATGTGTTGGTAATCCTAACAGAGGCCAAGCCATTGCTAAACCGTATGTTGCAATCGGTCGGGACGACACGTTTGATTATCTCTGTCGCTTTATTTACACTTAGCTCGGGTCCTGGTGACACAATACCACCCACGATATCTGCTAATTATTCGTAATAGTACAAACCTGACTCAATGTTTAGTCTACCCCGAGACTCCCTGTGGTGCACGTCAAAAAGCTATTAACTTTTGTCTTAGTCATATTAATTTGCCGCTTCCAAATTTTGCAGTATGCATTGAAATAATTTAACATGTTCTGAAATAAAAATCTTAAGGTATATGTTTACATCTATATACGGATGACCAAGTTTCAGCCTAGGATTGTTAATATCTAAATATGCTTCTATGTCGTTCAAATAAATAGAAACTAATATGATGCTCAGATGTATGAGTATTTCGTGTTTGCTCAAATTAAAAAACAAATTGTATGCGTCATGATTTTTTGTCAAACCCAACACACACGTGAGCTTATCCGGAACACACTATCGGACATCATCCAACGCCCATTCGTTTGGGAACGAACTGATCCTCAATTATCTCACCTATGTACAACTATCTTAAAAGTACAGTGTACATGAAATACATTCAGCATGAACATTCACCAATTATAAATGTATATGGAAATAAGATCACATAAAACATACTATGCAGTATCGATTTAATGTAGCACGTGTAATTTAAGCAAACTAAGCAAGCGATTGGAGACGTCTCGTCACAATAAAGTTGTACAAGCTAGTTAAATAAATACGCGAAATAAAGATAAATAGCATAAGAACATACTGCAGGTTGGGCATGTACGAATCAAGCAAACATAGTCATTGCACTATTCAACTGTTCTAATGTAGTTTTAGAAGGATCTTCCAGAATTGAGTCGCCTCAGTAGGAGCTCTCACCATGAAGTGTAGTATTGCTATAACTAAATTAATATGTAGAACTTTACTAGTGAGTAAATGTTATTTTGTAAACACTTAAATGTTTCATTTAGAATTCTTCTAATTCCTCGGAGATGCGTACTAAATTTATCTAGAATATAATGTAATCTGAATAATATCTAATTGGTCTATCTACCCAACAAGTAAACAATATACCCAACAATTTTCACTAGTGATATTGACTAAATATATGACTGGTAGCTTATCTGGGTTACATTGATTTGCATTAAATTATAGCAATAGGACTAAGACAATAATTTCTAAATATAAACGAGTGAATGTTATCATTCCTATTGCTATGTATGATGTTTCAATATATTTTAATTATATAGCATAGTAGTCACGAAGCCTAACATAGATCCAATTGAAACGCATTGAAGCGTAAACTAGTGTTTATGTATTAGTAGATAAAAGAGATATATATCGTATGCATGTATAGTGTTGCTTCCTTTCCAATAATATAATAAATATTTAAAGCGCCTTGCTTCTTGTTGACAGCATGTGTACATATTCAGTTGCTTGCTGAAACAGCGGGAGTGGCTTTGATGTGGACCGAACAATCTACATTTCTCATCGTTATACTGGTGTATAAAAAGCCTATGAGGACAATGTCTGCCTGTTATATACGAAAATGAATAAACAAATATATTATATTATATCATCATATTATCCGTATACGTTTTAAATGTTATAATTCAGTATGCAAAACTATATAAATTTCCAATTTTGATTATTTCACACACCTTGTCCAGTGTGAATCGTACTCCAGAAACTAGTTCCAATGCTAGTTAGATAACCTATATCGAAAGAAAATGCCATCATTTGGGATATCTGAAAACATTTCCACTGAAACATTTCCAAAACAGAAGGTGTTTTGCAGAGCTAATAATATTATTAAGCAACTAGTGTGACCCAAACCGGGGTTATATTTCCACGTTTCAAAATGTTCCAACTTCCTTTATAAACATCGATTAGTTCTATATCATAGTAATTATATTTCTAACTCTAACTAATGTCTATATCATTTCTAGCAGAAAATGCTTTATGAATAAACAATATTAATGTTCATAATGCCATTTCTATTAATTAATTGGATGCAATTGATCATATTCAGTCATCTCCTGAGCTTAACACTAATAAACGGTTTCCTCAAATCTGTATATACCGGGCACTCAATGTCAAAATGATACTCGTATTGAATGACATTGCAAACGTGACTATATATAGTGTGTGACAAAATTTATGCTAACGCAATAACATATTCAGAGTCTTCTACATTTAAATTCAGACAACTGATCTGTCCATGTTTCAAACATTGAAATTGCAATTGATCGTTGCATTTGATCATTTTAATACTCGCATTTAAGCACACTCGAACTATTCACACTTAAGCATCATCGAATTACTCTAATTTGAGAAATCTCGAAATTACTCACATTTTGAGCATCATCGAAATAATCCCATTTGAGAATACTTTCAACTTCTGTGCGTTACGTTAGTATAGCTCAGAACGTATACTGAGTCAACAAAAGAAACGATACCAAACTAAAAATGACGTAAAACGCATAAAACCATAGAAAGGTTTAATATATTATTACGTATCAGTACCGGGTATCTTATTGCAACGTCAGCCAACCATAAACACAGGTAAATAAACACCCGATAATCCTGGAACGCCGACTTGCCGATTTGCACACACATGTACAAATCGGAAAACCGGTTTATTGTACTGGTATTGCATTATCATCGAGGAAAAACACCTTACATACCCATTGTTACCTCTAACAAAATGCCTAGGCTAAACCGCAATCAGAGAATGCGTGCCATTGGCATGATTGACGGCGGTTTACGTCAGCGTGACGTCGCAAATCGACTCGGGGTTACGCGGATCACGATAACACGTCTACTTCGACGTTATCGAACACATGGATCGGTGGACGACCGTCCAAGATCTGGTCGACCACGTGTGACGACGCGTGAACAGGACCGTCACATTCGGATGTCACATTTACGTGACCGGTTCCTACCTGCTATGCACACAGCTGCCGTTACTCCTGGGATGACCAACAATCGCATCAGTTCACACACAGTCAGGAACCGGCTCTGTGAACGTGGCATTCGTGCCTATCGGCCATACGTTGGACCCATCCTGACACGACAGCACCGTGACGTACGGCGGGAATGGACGACGGAACGTGCTCGCTGGACTCGGTTACAGTGGAATTCGGTGATGTTTAGCGATGAATCGCGGTTCTGTTTGCATCGAGCAGATGGCAGAGAGCGGGTATATTGCAGACGCGGTGAACGTTACGCCGACGCATGTGTACGTCAGGTCAATCTGTTCGGGGGCGGAAGCGTTATGGCGTGGGGCGGTATCACCTTCGGCAGTCGCACTGATCTGTTAGTGGTGGACGGGAACCTAAACGCCCAGCGGTACTGTGATGAGATCCTTGCGCCAGTTGTTGTGCCGTTCTTTAACGCCAACAGAAACGTCACACTGTTCCAACAGGACAACGCCAGGTGTCATACTGCTCGGATTTCCACCACATTATTGGAGCAGAACAATATTGAAACCCTGCCGTGGCCTGCTTTGTCACCAGACTTGTCACCCATAGAACATGTGTGGGATACGTTAGACCGTCGCGTCAGACGACGTCAGCCGGTAACGTTAAACCAACTGAGGGATGTTTTGCGTCAGGAGTGGACAAATATTGACCAGCAAGAGATTCAGACACTCTTCCGTTCGATGCGATGGCGGTGCATTGCAGTGAGAGACGCAAATGGTGCCCATACTCGGTATTGCCGTCTGTGTGAAAACTCCATTAGACCCCTGTCCGACGAATTACGTCATCACGCAGCAGACAGTTTCGGAGGCTCATTATGCTTTATGTGCTCCTCTTTCAAACATGTTGGACTATTATCTTATGAATTTTCAAAGAATTTTCTTAATAAATGTTGAAATTATAGACACATAAACACCAGGTATCGTTTCTTTTTTGACTCAGTATATGTCTTAACAATACTTGGCACACAATTGTGTGTGCGAATTATTGTTGCATATAAAGATGATCACATGACTGTGAGTGCGTGCTTGGTCATGTGATATGGTTCGATTGATCGTCAGTTCTATGCTTGGCTTCGATCGTATCGCAAGCAATTTCGCTATTCAAATTCGAATTAGTTCGGGAATGAGATCTATGAACTGGTTTCCATATTGATTTAAATGTTAAGATCGAATTGAATTCAGATTCGTTATCGTTATGCGTACCATGCAGTATATCGTAAAACCGAGTACGAATATGTTATCGTTTGGTAAATATTATTTGAATCTACAATCAACGATATGTTGTTAGTAAAATATATGAGATTTCCCAGAGGTACATTGGATAGAGTTTTCCATTAGTTTAAACAATATTTTATTCAATGAATATACATAGTATAATGATCACAATAAGAAAATACATGTAGGATTGAGGAGAAAGCAACTTGCTTATATGGTTACCTCTTTCCTACGAATTATTTACAAAACATACCGTTATAATTAAGCAACAAAATTACTGTTAAATATTGAGTAACTCATTAATTTTAGAATGTGAGAAAATGATACTAATTTTGAAATATATGTTAAGATATGATGGTGATTGTGCAACAGGATGACCAGCTACACTTGATCATCCAATTACATCACCACAATTGGCTATGATGATATTTTATTGGAGAAAGAAAGAAAAACAATTTGGAGGAGAGCGTTTCAGAATCAGATGCCACCGGCTCGTGCATGTATGGAAATTGAGTAGGCGTTCAATATGGCAATCGTTTGTTGTAGTGTTATGCAAATCGTTTTGTGTCTTTAATGTACTTGTGAACGTGAGTGAAAAGTGATGTTTTGTTCAGAGCTGAGTTGTGCATTTCCTTCTAATAGTGTGTTAAGTATTGGTGTAGTAATGTTGCTGATTTCGTTAATGAGTGTTGTCCTGTGAGTTTTGTATAGTGGATAAGTGAAGAAATAGTGTTCTGTAGTCTCTACTTCGCCACATCTACAAAGTGGACTTTCAACGATATGTTTTGAAACAAGTGTTCGTTTAATGTACTGCAGTGTGTTCTCACTCTGGTGTGGAAAATGTTTATATCTCGTTGACCAATGAAATAGTGAGGTGGGACGTGTTCTTGACCTACGTTTAGCCTGTGTTTGAATATGCTAAGAGACTCGGAGTTCCGTATATCAGTTGATGTATTGTTCCACAAGTCAATGGTTGAAGGAAGGAACGACATTGTGAAGAGCTGTGTATTGCAATGGATGTTCCTAGTATTTTCTGAATTTCGGAGGTTGTATGTTATTAGTTCACCAACTTGGTGAGGAGCTAGGTGTGATAGGTAGTCTGGAGTAAGCTGGTGCATCATTTTGTAGTAAAGTATGAGTTTGTGTTTACGTCTGCGTGATTGAAGTTGTTCCAAGCATGTGTCACTGTAGAGTTTTTCGAGAGAAACCAGTTTTGTTGCCCCAGATATAATTCTTGCAGATTCAAGTTGAATTATTTCGAGGTCATTTGCTTCTTGTTGTGTGATATTGTCCCAAACTACATCTGAGTACTCTAATAATGGTCGGATAAATGCAGTGTATATAGTGGACAGTGTTTTCCTATCAAGAATAAACTTAAGTGGTCTCATGATATTAACACGTTTCCAAGCTTTTTCCTTTATGCTGTCAATGTGCTCGTACCATGTACCGTCATCAGAGAAAGTTATGCCAAGATGTTTATGTGAGTGTACTTCTTCAATTGAGACATCATTCATATATATATATAGTGGAGCGTGGATGGGTTTCTTGATTTTGCGTGAGATAAGAAGTGTTTCAGTCTTACTTGGATTAAATGTCACAAGCCATCTTTTTGCCCAGTCGTTAATTTTTACGTGATCAGAGTTGAGTTGTTCTGCCGCTGAAACTGGATTATCAATTATGATGTAGAGACTTGTATCATCAGCAAAGAGACGAATTGCAGTGTATATTATTTACAATGTCATTTATAAACACAATGAACAACAGGGGACCGAGAACAGAACCGTGTGGTACACCAGCCATTATGGGAAGAGTATTGGAGAAAGTGCCAGACAGAGCAACGCGTTGCTTTCGTCCGGTAAGATAGTCACTGAACCAGGTAAGAAGGTTGCCAGAAATTCCATTATTTTCTAATTTATGAAGGAGACCACGATGCCAAACGCGGTCAAAAGCTTTGGATATATCGCAGAAAACCGCTCTGACTTCCTTTCCTTCATCGAGTGCTTGACAGAATGCATGATAGATAGAGGTGAGTTGATTGACAGTAGATTCGTTATGTACAAAGCACGATTGTAGAGCAGATATCATGTTATTTTCAGACAAAAAGTTAAAAACATGCTTATGAATGATTTTTTCCATTACTTTACTTATAGTACTGAGAAGTGAGATTGGACGATAATTTGAAATTTCCTGTGGATCGTTCTTCTTGTGAATAGCACATACATTAGCAAGCTTCCATTGATCTGGGACTTTACCTATGACCAAGGAATAATTAAACAAGGACGAAAGTGGTGCAGCCAGTTCTGCCGAAAGTTCTTTCAAAACCCTGTTGTTAATGTTATCTGGGCCAGACGATTTTCCAGTTTTCAATTTACTTAGCGTGAATGCGACTTCATCCGGAGAAATGACTAGATCGGCTAATTTTGGTGCTTGTGTACCGATGGTTGTAGTTGGCAGTGTCATTTTAGAGTAATTTAGTATTGTCTGTGATTGGCTATGTTTCATGTATTTGACTATACATGTATGTACGTAGTACAGTCAAAGATATTTGAAAACATTAAACAATATTATTGAAAAACAGTTATCGTCTCTATCGGATAAGCTATCATCCATGGATACACGCGTGTCATCACTCGAGAAATATGAGCAAGAAACTACAGCTCGTGTATCTGCAGTTGAAATTAGTAGGGCATTTGACTCTCAATTATGTGATGATATACAAGCCTAACAGGCTGACATTGATAATGCCATATATACGGAGTCGTATTACTGAGTTGAAGAACCAATATGACTCATTGAAATATATTCCAGACGAGGTATGAGAGATAATCTGCTATTCCTTGGGTTCGCTGAGTGCACGACGGCTGAGAGTAGGGGATCCGAGAACTGTGCTACTACTGTGCTTAACTATTGCCAGAACACGCTGAATATTCCTGATGCACGTACATCCATTAGGCTTGAAAGGGTGCACCGACTAGGCAATAAATATGAACATGGTAACACAAGGCCCATTGTTGTGAAGTTTCGCCATTACCCAGATAAACTGCTAGCTAAACAGAAAGCTTCTGAACATTCAAAATCCTTCAATACTTTCCAGGAGTCAGACTTACGCGATACTCTACATGGCGCAGGTGCCACCAGACCTATCCGTCCCCAGATCCGTGTCAGTGACCAATTCCCCAAAGTGATCCAAGAACGCAGGCGCAAGTTGATCCCGACTATGATCAAGGCGAAGAAAATGGGAGAAATGCATATATTTCCTACGATAAACTGTTCATTGACAATAGCATGTATCGATAATGTGTCGAGATCTGGTTATATCTAGAAATCTGTTGAGAAACAGTTAACATTCCTATTGTGGAATGTACAGGGTATTAATTCTAAGTTAAATGATTGTGATTTTATAAATTTTATTTCAGATTTTGATGTGCTATTGTTTGTGGAAACATGGAATTCCAACTTAACAAATGTAACATTGACGGTTTTGATCATTTTAGCTGTCCCCGTCCGAAAAGCAATCGAAGGGCGAAACGTGACAGGGGGGGTGTAATCGTGTATTATAAAGAATGTTACAGAAACTATTTCGAACTTATACAATTAAATAACAAAGGATATATATGGTTTAAATTGCATAATGAGTATTCACAATCCATATCTGATGCATATTTTTGTGTATGCTATATACCCCCTGAGAGTTCTGCCATGTATAGGAATGTACAATCCATATCTGATGCATATTTTTGTGTATGCTATATACCCCCTGAGAGTTCTGCCATGTATAGGAATGTACATTCCACTTTATTTGATTTTGATTTTTTCGAAACTCTTAACACTGATATACGAACATATAATGACCTTGGTGATGTATACTTATCTGGTGACCTAAATTCTCGCACGAGCGACCAGCTAGATTACGTACCTGACCTACATTTAGACCGTTATGTTGAGCTTCCACAGCCTAGTGCGCATGCACTTAGCTTACCAGTGCGCTGAAATCAAGATAATTATGTGAACAGTTTTGGGGGGAAATTATTAACACTTTGCAAAGAAAATGATCTCTGTAACATATCTAGGTCCCCGCAAGGGGTTTGACATTAATGGTACATACATACATACGTATTGTTAATGGCCGGTTGGATGAAGGAAAATGTACTTTCCATGCAACTTATAGAAATAGACCGATTTCTAGCTTAGTTGATTATGTGATTACTAGTTACGAACGTTATGGTATGCATGTGTTTGATTTAACCGAATATTCGGACCACTGTCCTATTACTTTTAATTTGAAATGCAACATAGATTTATCACAAGATAGTCGCATTGAATATGACAAAATATGCTGGGACACAGCTAGAAAAGATATTTTATTGGAACAGGTGAACAGTCAGTCTGTATTATTTAATGACATTTATGCTAAATTGTTGTCTGGTGAATATGATATTGACGAATGTATGAGCAAATTTTCAAACTTAGTACATGACATTTCTTCTAGATGTTTTTCAAAATCAGTAAACAGGCGTCCTAAACTTAAAACGAAAAAGTCAGCTTGGTTTAATGAAAGTTGCCGAATAGCCAAATCTAACTTTTTTACAGCTAAGCGTAGATTTCTAGGGGGAAAATCCGATGTAAATAAACTTGAGTTTTTGAACTTTAGAAATGTATATATTAAAGCTAAGCGCAAAGTTAAATATCAATATTACAATAAATAGAAAGTGAAACTGTCTAAGATGAGTAAGACATCACAACGTAAATTATGGAAGTATATAAACAAACTCAAAAATAAGAATAGTCCTGCAAGCGATGTTAGCCTCGAAGACTTTGTTACACATTTGTCCGATAGTTCAAATGAATCTCAAGGCCAATATAATAGCGATGACCGTACTTCGTCACGTCATGAAGCGGTACATATTGAACAGTTCAAATCAAATCAAATTTATTCACTCAGTGCATCATACATGATACAAACATGAGGTATATATATAGTAATATGGTTTTAAACAGCGGTACATAGCAAATCTAATTTACAGAGAGCAGTGCAGATCATAATCAGACTCTTTTTTTCTGGTAATTGAAATTTCAGACCGTCAAAAAAGTGACATATCTTGTTTAAAACACTGACCGTCTATCTTTTGTCCATGAATAATAGCGTTGGGCGGTTCATTCAAATAATGGTTTTGGAGAAAAGATTAAAATTTAATTGCAACTCTATTTGAATTTTCTATGAAAGGGATATTGATATAATGTGTATATTTGAATTTTGTGGCTAATTGTGCGTGCTGCATGCATTTCATGTTTTTTTTTGTAGTTTAAGCTAAGATAACACACACGCTTGGACTTGCCGTGTGTAACTTCAGTTCGAATATTATGAAGGGGATGTGAAGGATGTTGTTATATTCTGTTCGTGATTGGATTATAAGCGTTGTGAGGTTAGTGTCATCTATATATTGTTCTAATTGTGATGTGATGCTATATATATTGAGAGAAGTTTGTTCTTGTGTTGTTTAACTGTGTATTCTAATAAGTGTGTTTGGATATTTTATTTGACAAGTGCGGCTATTTGACCGATGAAATAATGGATGTGTGGTTGCTTTGCTGTCAGACTGGCTGCTGGTCATTGTGTGTCATTGTGTAAGCTGGTAAGTAGTTTAATGTATTTATTGTTTTGAAATTAAGATATTTCAAACTGTTGGATTGATACCTGCTTCTGTCTATGGTCGGTGTATAAAATATATTTAATATTTTTCATCATTCAAGCAAATTGGTTAATATTGCTATATACAGTAATATCGCTAGCATGTGCTATTAAACAATAGTGCACTAGATGGATACCAACTTTCAAAATGTATACATTTGCATGTATTCACAGTTGAAGACTAGGGAAGAGGGTACTTAGATTTAATGGAGGGTTGAATTGGAGTTATGAATTCTCTATATGTGAGATAATTTATACTTGTAGGACTTGGTTTCTTCCTACATGCTGAAATGCCTTGCAGGTTTAGATTGCAAGACAAAGATATTGGAGTTAAATGGTTTTGTGGTAATGGATAGGGCAATTCAATGTAGTCTCACAAGTGGTCTTACCGAAACGAAATGTAAGAAGACGTTTTCATGCATGCCTATACTGTATATACATAGTATTTACATTTAATTATTTCATATAATATCATTTGCATTTCTTATACAATTGCACCATGATCTTTGATTTGTACACATTTACATACATATATATACATTTATACATTGTTTTTTACATACATATATATACATGTATACATTGTTTTTTACATTTAATGTATTTAGCTAATTGTAATTAGCTTTTACATTTCTCTTTATAATATCAAGGAACTGACAAAGTTTAATTATTTCAAACTTATTATCACTATTGAACAACTGATTATATTTCAATACGTAAAATAGTATCTTTTAATAAATCTCCTATCATCTACAAAATGTTTGCATTCTAAGACATAATGGAACTCATCTCCAATATTTTGATTACATAACTGACATTTTCTGTCTGATAAAAGAATACTATGCCACCTTCCTACCTCTATTGGTAACCTATGGTTCCTACATAAAAAGGCTACCATTTGTTTACAATATTTCTTAGGCAACAATTGTATATATTTACTTTGTGCAAAAGTTTCCTTGACAAGCTTATAACAATTTGCACTAGACATTTGTGAAAGAGCATCACTCCAATTTTGCATATATTGGTCTTTAAAATTTTCTGTTTAAAAGCCAATGTTAACCACTTGGCATTTACATTAGCAAATAAGTTCCATAGATATGCATAACCATTTGATACAATTAAATTTTTAACATTTTCTAGCCACTTGGATTTAACTTGTGTCTGATTAACAAACATATTAAGATAGAGCTTACTAGACAATTTATTGCATTCAACATTATGTATTCTACTCCAAAAAGCAACAATTCTGCTTTTTATCTCTACTTCTAAAGGCATAAGTCCTAGGTCTCCATATAGCATATTTGATGGTGTGCTCTTTTTGAGATTTAAAATAAGTTTGAAAAATTTCAGCTCTTTCCACTATATCCAAATTTCCAAAACCCCATATTTCACATCCATATAATAATATTGGTCTTAATTGTTTTACTAAAAATATCAACTTGTAAATCAATAGGTACATTTAGTACTCTTATTTTCCTTAAAAGTGAAAACATTGCTTTGTTAGCCTGCTCAGCAATGTGTTGTTTGGCTGCTAAGTTGCTACCACTTCTTGAAACATATATACCCAAGTATTTGTATTCATTGACTATCTCTAATTCTTGACCATTTAATACAAATCTGTGAATATAATTTTTTCTTCTTGTACCTGTTAACTGATCGGATTACTATTGGTGAAATTCAAAAAACAATATCTTTGTTAAACCGTTATAGAAGCTGCGATTACGAAAATAATGTTGCGGATTTTTTCATAGATGCAAACAATTTTATATCGCCCTATTTGTGCAACATTTTCAACAATATATTTGTCAATTGTATTTATCCCAAGGCATGGTCTAAGAGGAGTTATTGTTCCTATCTATAAAAAGGGTGACAAAGGAAATCCATCTAATTAATGGGGAATCACATTGGTGAATGTTATTGGTAAAATATTTTCATTGTTATTAAGAAATCGAATAAATAAATGGTGTGAATCAGAGAATATATTTAATGATTCACAGTTCGGTGTCCGTGATGGCCGTTCTACAGCTGATGCTATTTTCTTGTTACATGCAACCATTCAAAGGTCGAATTCCTTTAATTGTGCATAGAAAGATAAGAATAATAAAATATTGGTATAAATTATTGAAACAGCCTGATTCTCTCATGTATAAATTGCTTCATATGAAAGATAGGCATGGTAATAATTTGAACAAATGGTATGGTGATGTCAAATCGTTGCTAAACAACTTAGGATTTGCTTATTTATGTGACATTGTTGATGTTACTAATATACCGATAAATAGTAATACCGTCATACAGCGTATCAAAGATCAATATGTACAACAATGGTATTCTGAAATAAGCCATTTGCCTAAATTAGAAACATATTGTACATTTAAAAGCGTTTTCCAACAGGAGAAATATTTAAGCTGTATCAACAGCATTAATCATCGCACAGCTCTAACTAGATTTAGATGCTCGGCACATAAATTGTTAATAGAAGAAGGAAGACATAGAAATATTGAAAGGGAAAATAGAATTTGTACAAAATGTAACATGAAAGCAGTAGAAACAGAGTACCATTTTCTACTCGTTTGTCCATTTTATAGAGAAATTAGGTGCAACTGCTTACCGAATTATTATTGTTCTTGGCCTACTTTACAGAAATTTAAAACTATTATGATATCGAACCAAAAAAGTGTATTAAATAAATTGTCGAGATATATAGTTTTAGCAAATAGTAAACGTGATATTACATGATTATTTTAGTATGTATATAGTATAGAGCACAATTGTCAACAGTAGGGTGTATTGATCTATAGTTTAATGATAAATAATTGTTATTATGTTAAAAACAATTATATATATATATGTGTGTGTGTGTGTGTGTGTGTGTGTGTGTGTGTGTGTGTGTGTGTGTGTGTGTGTGTGTGTGTGTGTGTGTGTGTGTGTGTGTGTGTGTGTGTGTTGGTGTTGGTGTTGGTGTTGGTGTTGGTGTTGGTGTTGGTGTTGTGTGTGTGTGGTGTGTGTGTGGTGTTTGTGGTGTGTGTGTTGTGTGTGTATGTTGTGGTATGTGTGGTGTGTGTGTGTGGTGTGTGTGGTGTGTATGTTGTGTGTGTTGTGTGGATGTGGTGTGTGTGTGGTGTGTGTGTGGTATGGGTGGTTTGTGGTGTGTGTGTGGTGTGTGTGGTATGTGTGTGGTGCGTGTGTGGTATGTGTGGTGTGTGTGGTGTGATATGATGTGTGGGTGTGGTGTGTGTGTGTGTGTGTGGGTGTGTGTGTGTGTGGTGTGTGTGTGTGGTGTGTGTGTGTGTGTGTGTGTGGTGTGTGTGGTGTGTGTGTGTTGTGTGTGTGTGTGTGTGGTGTGTGTGTGTGTGTGTGTGTGTGTGTGTGTGTGTGTGTGTGTGTGTGTGGTGTGTGTGTGTGTGTGTGTGTGTGTGTGTGTGGGTGTGTTGTGGTGTGTGTGTGTGTGGGTGTGTGTGTGTGTGTGTGTGTGTGTGTGTTTGTTGTGTGTGTGTGTGTGGGGTGTGTGTGTGTGTGTGTGTGTGTGTGTTGTGTGTGTGTGTGTGTGTGTGTGTGTGTGGTGTGTGTTGTGTGTGTGTGTGTGTGTGTGTGTGTGTGTTGTGTGGTGTGTGTGTGTGTGTGTGTGTGTGTGTGTGTGTGTGTGTGTGTGTGTGTGTGTGTGTGTGTGTGTGTGTGTGTGTGTGTGTGTGTGTGTGTGTGTGTGTGTGTGTGTGTGTGTGTGTGTGTGTGTGTGTGTGTGTGTGTGTGTGTGTGTGTGTGTGTGTGTGTATATGGATATTTATGTGTATGTATATATGTATATATATTTGTTTTAATAATACAATATATTCTAATTACATGTAATTAATAATACACACACTTTTCTCAATTTATAGAATGATGTATGTTAGTTTTATTATAACCGCCATGTTATTTGATATATGGCGATGAACATGTTATATGTTTATGCCAAATAAAAAAATATATTGATTGATTGATTCAAAAAGTATTATCCAAAAACTCGAGGCTATGGTGTATTTTTATTGACTACAAGCGAGCTTTTGATACTGTAAACAGAGATGCATTGTGGGTAAAATTAGTTCAACAAGGTATCAGCTGTAAAATGGTCAACATGATTAAATGTATTTATAATGATGTCCAATCGTGTGTTAAATTATCCAGTACTATGGAGTTGTCCAATTTCTTCGATGTTGTAATAGGTTTGAAGCAGGGTGAACCATTATCTCCCCTTCTGTTTATTTTTTATTTATTAACGATATCAATAGACAATTAAATGTAAATTTACTAACTGATAAAGATCTTGAACTTTTGTCAATGTACATGATTTTGTTTGCTGATGATATAGTGTTATTCACAACTGATGCAATCAGTCTGCACTCGCAAATTGACTGCATTTATTAGTATTCTGAAAAATGGGGTCTTAAAATTAACATTTCTAAAACTAAGATCTGTGTCTTTGAGAAACGTAAGCAGAGAGTTTATACAGACCTTTTCATTAACGGGGAAAATATTGAACGTGTTGATAATTTCACCTATTTAGGTGTCAAATTTACCTACACTGGAACTATGTCGGGAGCGGTTAAAGCTTTATATAACCAAGCATTATAGGCCTACCATAATTTGTTATCTTTATTTAACAACGTTAAATTTGATGTTAAAACTAAACTTTCTTTATTTGATTCAATGGTTATGCCAATATTGTTGTACGGTTGTGAAGTGTGGGGTATTTATAATAATAATAGTTACAAACAGGTGCATAAATTGCATATCCGATTTTGTAAATATATACTTGGAGTCAAACAACAGACACCAAATAATGCTGTTTATGGCGAACTAGGAAGATTCCCACTCTCTATATTATGTAAAGAAAGATCTATAAAATATTGGCTGAAAATAATGAAACATAACACCTCACCTATGTATACAATGTATATGGACCTCTGTGAAAATGTAAGTAATAATTGTTGGGCAACCCGTATGCATTCTGTTATTGATCATCTTGGCTTTAGAGATGTAAGATTATGTTTTAATGAAAATATTGATTATTTTCCTCCTATGTTTAAAAGGAGAATACGTGACCAGTGTGTGTGTGTGTGTGTGCGTGCGTGCGTGCGTGCGTGCGTGCGTGCGTGCGTGCGTGCGTGCGCGCGTGTTCGTCATAGTTTGTCATAGTTTATACTTATGTAAATGGCCAAAAGCAATGTATTGCTGATAATGCCAATAAACTTGAAATTGAAATTGTTATTCTACCTGTTCTACTTCTGGGGATATACTATGATCATACACGTTAATTATTTACAACTACAACACTGTATATTACAATAAATATTACAGTTCATTATGTACCCAATACAAACATACACATATTTATTAATTATAACAAATGACCATTACACCAATGCAAACATGTTTTTTAAGTTTATTTAATGTTGCTACGGGTTGACCATTTGAGCCACGGGCAGGTTACCTAATAACACATTTCCTGGGCATGTCCAGCGGTTAACAAGTACTTGGACGTGAGCTGATAGTGAAACCCTCCCCCTTTAATTAGTCTTATCTGTAGCATATTATTCCGCTGAGCGTTGTTACTTGTCAGCGTTACAGTCTTTTAAAGACGTTACTTTGATATAAAAATCATGATGATCAGTATGATTCATGTTCATTTAAAATATTTTTTCTTGTCACAGGCATGTACTCAATTTAATATAATCTAATAGGTATGCCATGTAGTATTGTGGAAATATGACCATAAATATACGTTACTAAGCCAATTTCGGGGAAAACGACAGCATTCATTCCAATAGTACCGTATGCTCTACTAAAGAAACTGTGATGTATCTATGTAATAGTCAGTATCCCTATACGAGCAATATAAGTAAAATAAATGTATGTGACGTTTTAAATATTTTACAAAAACTAACTTTTATCTATTTTGATATTTACATGATTGCTCTGAATAAACATTAATTAATTATTCTCTTTATTGTTATAACGTATTATAATATATCTGAAATTGTTGGAATGTATTCAAATTAATGACGAAATTATTGAATTACGTTACCATAAAATACAAACATATTATAGTTCCGTTTCAGTACCATGATATAGCATTTTAAGTATTTAATAATATTAAATCTAGATAATATGTAATAAAATGCAATTACCATTTGTAAGGCATGTTTACTACTATTACAATTATCTTATTTATTGATAATAAGGTTTGCTAAGCAATTAATTCAAAGCAAAACATTTAACATTAATGAACATCTAACACTGCTGCACCTGGAGTATTTGAATTGCAATATGTGCATATATTGGTAAACTGATAATGAAATACACACTCGTAGATAGGCATTAATACATGCATGACCAACACATATATGTATCATTACGTTACCATTATTACAAAAAAATACTATTTCACATTCAGTTGCACAATATATCATTTTAATTGCAAATACACATATTATCAATACAGAATGTATATAAAGCAATGCAATGAACACTTATACATTTGCTGTTGTAAATGGTATAGGAACAATACACAGGTATATAGGTTTTGATGGTATATGAACCAAATCCTTGGTATTAAGAATCGCCAACATACTTGGCTCTATCTTACATTTAATATGCAGCAGGTATACTGAAAAGAAAATGTATTCCTTACATAACTATGAAATACATATGAGTTAAAACATGTGATTTACGCTACTACTGCTTTTATTTATGATTGTGATAATTTAAGATTCAAGAGAATAAACGCTTTGCGTACGTGTTCGGAAAGTATACATAAGATGACGCATTAACGATTTTGTGTATTCAATATTAACACCATATGTTGTTTATTCAAGATTGAGATTGTATATTTGAAACTATTTTTGATACATACCCTTGATTCATTAATAATGTTACTTAGAAGATTGTATGGTTTATTTGTTACTGATGTTACAAACAAGAATGTATTTTACTTCACTAAAATGAAAGCATAACGGTACATTGATGCACGATTTGAGTTGAAATAATACTATTAAGTCAACTTTATTCACTATGCTAACATAAAGACGGATGACTATGGTGCACGTATAAAAGACAATGTAGTATGTGATCAGACAAAAGGATGAAGATAAATGTTTGATCAGTCCAAATATGTTTCGTTCTGCCTTCACTTGTATAATTGTTTTCTTGCGTCTCCTCAGTGTTTTTGTTGCTGATGACGGGACGTTTTCAGCTTACTTCTTTTAATTGGGTCTTAATTGGAATCGGACATACTATTATATTATATAAAGTGTCCCAACTAAAAGAAGCAATAGTACAAACAAGTACATGTACATGCATTAAAAGTATAACGATATGACATGAATTATTATTATATATATATCAGATTACTAGCACATATCAGTCATATAATTCAAAGGACATCAGAGAAGTTGGAATTATATCGCATGAAATAAATCATGATTTAAATCTAAGTAAATATAATAGATAACACAGTATATAGATCATCTTAGAGCACCAAACATCCACGGGCACATCGTAAGTAATGCTATTATGATATAATAAAGTGCTCAGTATTCGCATTATGGCGTACACGAAATACACATACAATTGAGCATCATCTGAAACACACATTAGATCATACTCGAAATACTCACATTTGAGCATACAGGAAATACACTCATCTGATCACTCTAAAGATAGTCACATTTGAGCCTCATGGAAATACTCCTATTTGAGCGTACTAGCAATATTCACACTTAAGCATCATCGAAATATTCATACGAGAGCATATTCGAACAAACAGTTGAGCATACTTGAAATACACACATGTGAAAATCGAAATACTCACCGTTGAGAATACTAGAAACGGTCACATTTGGGCATGCTCAAAATACTCACATTTGTTCAACATCAAGCACGATGAAGATGTTCTTAGCAGGCTCATTATCTTTGGGCTCAATTTCTGATCTGAGATAATGGACTAGCTTTGTTTTGACTTTTCGTAGGCATCCGATCTGCTGTGGCCATATACCGAGTCACATGATCTAATGGTAAGATAAGCTCCAGGTGGATGTCATATTTGATCGAAATACGCACATATGAATCATCGAAATGTTTACATATGAGACACAGACACAGATTTAAATGATGAATTATATATTTTGGCGATGCATACAATCACTTGGAATGATATATTGCTGATTGTGTCCGTAAATTGTATTATAATGTTGTTATTGTCTATTAGTTAAATAGTACAATTGCTGTCCACATGGTTATATTTTGTATAGCATATCCATGTCATGTTACATAACCTGTAGTCTGACGTAAATATCGTTGTTGTTGTTGCTGTTGTTGTTGACTAGAAATATTCCCATTTGAGAATCGTCGAAATACTCACACATGACCATACTCGAAATAATAGCATATGAGCCGATGAGAAAACTAGAAATACTCATATATGAGAATAATTGAAATATTTGAGCATCATCGAAATACTCACATGTGAGCGTAAATGTGAGAATAATCGGATTACGCACACAGTTAAGCATACACGCGAAATCATCACATTTGAGCATAGCTGAAACGCTCACAGGTGAGCATGCTAAAAATAATTACATTTGAGCACATTCGAATTATTCTCCATAGAGCCTACTAGAAATACGCAAATTTGAGAATCGTTAAAATACTCACATATGACAATACTCGAAATACGCCCGCCCACTTGAGAATCCTAGAAATACGCACATCTGCCCACTCTCGAAATTGTCACATTTGAGCCTCATCGAAATACTGCTATTTGAGAGTACTCGAAATAGTCACATTAAAGCATACTTGAAATAGTCACATTTGAGCATTTCGAAATACGCACATTTGAGATTACTAGAAATACGCACATTTGAGCTTACTAGAAATACGCACATTTGAGATTACTAGAAATACGCACATTTGAGATTACTAGAAATACGCACATTTGAGATTACTAGAAATACGCACATTTGAGATTACTAGATATACGCACATTTGAGATTACTAGAAATACGCACATTAGAGCATGCTCGAAATACTCACATTTAAGTATATTCGAATTACTCACAATAGTGCGACTAGAAATGTAAATTAAGCCTATCATTACCTGTGCCCATTAATATTAATACTATCAATTCTATTTTAATGTGTTGCAGAATCAAATGAACTTCTTGATAATTTAATGTGTATTAAACTATGCATTCTCAGAACTTCGAATGGTCAGAATATTAAACATCTCTATGAATATGTCTATCAATTGATACGAATTCCGCTTACACGTACTTTACATTATTTAATGATATTTTATATGAAAATGGAAGATTCACTTTAACGCGTGTTCGTGGGTATTGTGTTTTTAAGAATCATTATTTTTGATATTCAATTAGAATGATTTTGTAATTTGCCTAATATAATGCTTTCACTAATGTTGACATGTGTGTTCGTAGTGGAATTATTCAATCACAATATTCCTAAATAGCTATTTTCATCACCAACACGATTCTAACATAAATTTTAATACATACATATATCTGTTATATTCAGTTATTTTATTTTACATTCCTAGAAAACTATTTTACATGGAAATTACCAGACATACGAAGCTAACACAATTATTAATATTTACATATATCTGTTATTTACCACACACATTATATTTTATTTTACATTCTATGAATAATATCATCTACTCCGACAAAAGTTAAGCACCACCTGATGTGTTTCAATAATATCTTTTCTAATGATGAACTTATTTAAAATCGGGTTGCTGTTTTCGTTACCTGTACACACATACTTACTTACCTGTGAAACAGGTTATTGATATATTTTTTATTTATGTGTATATGACAGGGTGTGTAAAGTACCACGTGTACTTTTTCAACATTTGTATTTGATTTTTTTAATATTATTGTGTTCGTCTAGGATTAGGGTATCTATCGTAACATAGATTTGGATGAGTTAATTTAAACACTATTTTATGCAATAAACATAACACAGGAATAGTTGCAGTTCATCAAAGTAATGTTTATATGTTATCAATGACATTCGAATAGCCCGCCTCTAGTTCATGCCTCGCTCTATGTAATGTTCGGCCGTATTCATAACCTTTTCATGTAGATAAGCCGCCTCTCAATTTCAAAATATATGATAAGACCATTACGCATCTATACATAAACACATCGACATCAGCATTCTCCTCGGCTTCAATAGTGCTTAAACCATCTTTCTCATAATTGTCCATTTTTCTCCGTCACATGTCTTCATTACGTGTTCTCGACATTTCAGCTAAGTCGTCATTGGCTTCATTTTCCCGATCGATGACGCCTTCCTGATCACTATCTTCGATCACATCTCCAAATAATCGTGGCCTTTTTAATAGGATACCCATCGTTGTCGGGCGCATCTCATTTCATAGTAGGTATTTTAGGGCACCAACTGTTTACCTGCTTTTGAAGATCGCGACTATTCTCGAGGATAACACCACATTTGTCACAAAAAGCCATGTCGCCTTCCCTTATTTGCACCGCTGCTTTCCTTTACTGTCCGTCAATGATGTGTTGTCAACAGGATATTATTGTCTAATGCCGTCTTCCCTCCTAATTTCTCTAACACATTCGTAGGTATGCGCATATGATCCGGTGTCGATGGTTTCAAATCTAAAAGCAGGTACCCATAAGGTCGACTAATTGCCTTTTCAAAGTATCCGAGAAGCACTAGGATACATATGTCGTGCCAGCGTCATCACCTTTTGTTTGTCTATGGGATTGTTAAACAGCTCTCGATACTGACAGATGCGTCTATGAGTTGGGTCCTTGCTGAAGTACAGGTTCTGATTTAAGATATCAGTGATGCGAGCCTTCCGGAAACAAATTCGTGACCCTCGATCTCTCACTGCCTCTCTAACCATATCGTCCAGTACGAGGGCGTTGTTCTCTCGAGGATCCAGAACATAGTCTTTCTCTAGATTCAAAGGCATTACTTTGATAAACTCGACTCTCAGTATCACTGTCTTCTTTATAGCGCAATAGAGAGGTTGCCATCTCTTGCATAGCCTGATAATGCGCTGAAGTGCCGGTCGCATATCATCTCTCTGTAGCAACTTTGATAGAAAATAGGTTTTACCACAAGGTGTCGGTCCGCTCATCATACATGTGAAGGGGTGTTTGAAAACAAACACATCTTGCGGGGCGTTGGTGGTGGTACGTCTGGGTGCTTATGACGTCTATGACGTAACATACGTCTCGTCTCAAAACTAAGATTGGCATACAACACAGCGATTCATATTGTTTGTATGTAGTAACTTAATACAATATACACATCCTCTTATAAACTTTGGCAACATCTATTAACCAATCAAAAGCATTTCTTAACCAATCATCGGTCACTACTGAGAGTGGCTACTGTAGACCTTCAGTAGTGCTTCTGTAGAGTTTCTGTATACATTCTGTAGTGCTTCTGTAGGCATTCTGTAGTGCTTCTGTAGACCTTCTGTAGTGCTTCTGTAGAGCATCTGTAGACATTCTGTAGTGCTTCAGTAGTGCTTCTGTAAACCTTCTGTAGTGCCTCTGTTGTGCTTCTGTAGTCCTTCTGTATTGCTCTGTAGACATTCTGTAGTGCTTCTATAGACCCTCTGTAGACCTTCTGTAGAGCTTCTGTAGGGTTTCTGTAGACCTTCTGTAGTGCCTTTGTAGTGCTTCTGTAGTGATTCTGTAGTGATTCTGTAGACCTTCTACTGTTGTTGTTGCTACTACTACTTGTTGTTGCTACTACTACTACTGTTGTTGTTACAGTTGTTATTGCTACTGTTGTTGTTGCTACTACTACTACTACTACTACTACTACTACTACTGTTGTTGTTACAGTTGTTATTGCTACTGTTGTTGTTGTTGTTGTTGATATACTGGCGTAGCTCCGACATGTTTATTGTTTACGTGTATCTTCAAATCGTGAGCCCGAACATAGCTTCTCTTGCACAAATGGCACGGGTATGTCATGGTGGAATGCGATATTTACCATGATCTATCTAAATGACGGTGTAACAATACGTCAACTACATTGATGTCACCACCGCGTTTATGTGTTAAGTTTTTATACATACAAACCCAATCTGTCATATCTATACGAAGCTCTCAACACACATGGTATATTTTGTCCTGGTTTAATATTTACCATATTTGTTTTATTTAAATAATGTCTTATAAAACATTTCCTATGCCTATTTCATTTCTCAAATACAGGCGTGCATTTCTGAACATATTACCATAATAATCATTATAGTTCTCCGTCTAAAATGAGAATGTGTTCTGGATGAATGGACGATAAATCAACATCTTATCTAATTTCTGTAATATTTCTTCATTCAGAATTTCAATACAAAACTCGCTGCTTAATGTAAGATGTACTTTAGAGTAGTGCAACCATTCACGCACAGACATTGCATGGGTTTTGTTTCCGTGCATGCTATTAACGTGGCAATCTTGTATACCACACGTCGCCGCAAACGAATTCACCATAGTCTCAAATATGTTATTTTCCATACTGTGTTTGTTTGTGTCTGTAAATTGAATGATATGTTGATGTTAGCACCTCTTATATTCTTTTCGATTCATGAGGAATACGTCCTGGATTCTGATTTGTCGTATAGAAATTATATTTATAGTATCGTAGGTCATGTTTATTTATAGTACATGTAAACAAATTATTAAACCACTGGCTGATGTAAGAATTATTTTGATTCATATTAATATATATATAACTTCAATCACTTGACGCAAACCTATATGTGCCGATTCGCTACTGTGGCACAACGAGGATGTATACTGTTTACACATATGTATTGCTTTATGGTAGCTTCGTGGTATTAGATAACCAGCGATAGCATGTATGATTTTTTATTTCACTGTGAGCCTTGCTGGAGCTTGTCATTGTACAAGTGTACAACATATTCTAGATATTTGCATATTGATGGTACGATATATTGAAGCTCCATGTCACAGTGTGACATACTCTGAATTGAATACCTATATATATTTGTATTTATTCTAGGAATACATTGTGAAGATGTATTTGTTTCGCATATACCTTTGTTTTCTTCTAAGAATATATTTTTTATTCAACATGTTTTACTTCCGGGGATATAATATCTACATGATGTGAATATATAATATATGATCGTACAACACAGCATATTACAAAACATATTACTGTTTGTTAATTATTTACCACTACAAACATATACATGTTTATTAAAGATAAGTTATTTAATGTTGCTACTATTCGCCCATTTGAACGACCGGCACATTGCCTCTTCACACATCTCCTTGACAGGGTCCAGCGGTTAACAAGTACTTTGAGCACAATCATCCGTAGGAAACTGCCAACGTTGTCATACGAAACTGTGACCATCAGTGTTGAAAGATTACAGTGGTATACAAGTCAGCTACTATATTTGTACAGGATAGCTTTCAAGTTTAGTCTACCGCTGACCGGTTTACTATGATATGGACTCTTTTTAGTAGCACAACTGCGGCGGTGTAAAACGTGGAAATAATAGAACAGAAACATTAAAGTAGTACATATAGTGTGTTGTGCCGAAGACAAGTATTACATACATTCCAGAGAACTACTCGACTTTATCAGAGGGATTCCACCAGAAGATTTGGAGCATTTGAGGTCTGCAACATATGCTGGAAGTTGAATTACAACAATATTCCACATCGATGACAGTGAATATTCCTTGCAATATCCATAGGAATGTCGTCTTGTACTCTCAACAACCTAGATAGACTCACACAGTTGAGCACTGTTTACCATCATCAATGGTACATACATTTAGACATGAAATCACAAAACATGCAAATTTAATTTGAATCGGACATAATATTATATAAAGTGTAAAACTTTAGATTAAAGCTTTATCCCAAATAAAACAAATAACAGGACAAACAAGTGCATGTACATGCATTAAAAGTATAACGCTATAGCATGCATGTTTATATATACACATATTAATAACACACATCAATCATATAATTCAAAGGACATCAGAGAAGGTGGAATTATATCGCATGAAATAAATCTAAGTAAATATAATAGATAACACATTATATAGATATAATAAAGTGCTCAGTATCCATTCGTAATAAAATTACTAAATTAAAAGCATACATATTATTAAACATTTTTATTTTATTATATTATCATCGTGTACATTTTAAATACATTAATTAACACCATGATATAAATCCCCAAACAAATGTATGATAATACTTTCTAATATCGTAGCACGAATCTAAGTAATTATACAAATCAATCCAAATAATATATTAAATTAAGATAATCGATTTAAATATAAACAATCAATTTAAATAAAAAATGTTTAAGGGTCATGCTTTTTTGTCAAATCCTGTACAATACAACACACATCTGAGCTGATCCGAAACACACATCCTCCATCGCCCGTGTCATGGTCTCAATCAGAGCGCCTATCTCGTCTCAAGGTGACATGACCACACCCGACCTTCCAACAGTTCTTCCTACACGCCAAGCAATGTGTATCCAAGACGGGCACTCCCTCTGTACATAGATTGAAAGTAGAATATAACAAACATATACATTACAGAGGTACGGCTTTCATAAATACTGTCCTTTGTGCACACTAGCAAAGTGTAGTTTTATCTCGATTCATCGTCTAAAAACTATTTATGTGACCCGGTACAAACCGGCCATGTTAGAGGCGCTAATATATTTAAAGAAATTTTAAACACGTTTAAAAGAAGTTACCATGAATATATTCCAGACCAGCTCTGTGAAAGTGTTACAAACTTATCTAAAAGAACGAGGGTAGTATTTTCAAACACCAAAAAACACACTTAAATTATGTACTTACAGAGGTCAAAATTGAGGTCGACCCGGATGGGCTAGTAGAAGATCGTGAGGAAATTTTAAAGCAAAAGCTGAGTATTGGTGAACTGTCTTTAACAAATCCACAGCTTCTTATAGGAAGCAATGATTTATCACATCTTCCACCGATGTCAATATTTGACATATACAATTTTCTTATTGGGCATGAGGACGAATTTTCACATGACAGCCTCCGAGAGTACCATACGCTGGAAGGACACAACATGTTCAAGGATGGATATGTGAATGAGGTCTCAGGATACAACATGTTCAAGGATGGATATGTGAATGAGGTCTCAGGATACAACATGTTCAAGGATGGATATGTGAATGAGGTCTCAGGATACAACATGTTCAAGGATGGATATGTGAATGAGGTCTCAGGATACAACATGTTCAAGGATGGATATGTGAATGAGGTCTCAGGATACAACATGTTCAAGGATGGATATGTGAATGAGGTCTCAGGATACAACATGTTCAAGGATGGATATGTGAATGAGGTCTCAGGATACAACATGTTCAAGGATGGATATGTGAATGAGGTCTCAGGATACAACATGTTCAAGGATGGATATGTGAATGAGGTCTCAGGATACAACATGTTCAAGGATGGATATGTGAATGAGGTCTCAGGATACAACATGTTCAAGGATGGATATGTGAATGAGGTCTCAGGATACAACATGTTCAAGGATGGATATGTGAATGAGGTCTCAGGATACAACATGTTCAAGGATGGATATGTGAATGAGGTCTCGTCCGTGACATATGACACACACGGTAACAAGGCAATTTGAACTTAAATATGTGCTTTCGAACCATTTCAAGAATGTATCTCAATGTCATAACACTATTAAATATAAACTTCTATTTCAATTATATAGCTCACAATCAGCTCACACCCATTTGTAAGTATATATAGAACTGCTAGATATATCTGTGACAAAGGGATTTTACTCAGATACATGCATACATATACATTGTATATTAATTGCTGTTGTATACTTTTCACTTTCAGGCTGTATTGCACTGAAGGCCAGGCCAAAAACAAATGACAAGGATCCAGTTACCAAACTGAAGTACTATCAGTGTTGGGTCATTCTGAAGAGGTCTTCTGGAGCTTGCATTAATTCAGCTTACTGTACATGCAAATGAGGGTAAGTATCACTTCCTTTATGGATCTGCCTAATGTTATGGCCATGCTATCAAGGTGCTAAATGTAATGTGGAAATACCATCAATCAAATCAACAGTTATTGTAATGGTCTCTTAGAATGTGTAGACATTGAATAGAATGATTATTATCTTATATTCATTAAAGTTTAACACTTACATTTTTATTTTAATATTATATTAATTAAATATTTTATTCCTGTAACATTAAACACTGTATAATTTAACATACAACACATAATAAATATTGTCTGTGTTGTTATATCTTTCCAGGATAGATGGGTATTGCAGACATGTGGTGGCAACACTTTGTGAATTTCTTGACTACACGCAAGACCATGCCAAGACTAGCTGCACTTCACAACCTTGCACCTGGAAACGAAGAGCTTGTGAGACAGACAGGCTTCCACAACCCATTCCAGCCGCAGAGTTAGACACTTCTGTCCTTACATCAACTAGGCAAAATACATTATACACAAATATCATAACAATATCCCTAATACTGTAATCACAACAAGTACATATAAAAGAATTCTGTTACAGAATAATACTGGATTAAAGGATGGCACAATTGTATATGATAATACTGATCACATTAACTGTCATTAACTTAACTCTTATTCTCGCACAGGGCATCGATCATGCTGATTTCTGCTTCATCTTCATCTTCTGGCTGTCCAATATCATCCGTTTTGGACAGTATTTTAATAAGCTCTTGGGGAACAATATTTCCATTCACCCATTCATACTCCACTCCACTTTCGCCAATTGTCCACCCACTCTCTTATACTGGTGGAAGGTTTGGCATGTACTCATGAACATGTAGCCAAACGTAGATTTGATAGTTCACTCGATGCGTGTGCATCTCCAGAGCTGATCTACATGGTGGCAGTAGGCTCATGTCCATGCCATTTTGTACGTTGATGACATAATCTCGAACTCCAAAACGCTTGATAAACATATCGTAGCGTAGTTTGTTGATGTCGGAATATGTTTTATAGTCATAAATAGCCATACAAGTGCTTCAATTTCTTTGAAAAGATGTGGTGAGCATGTGTGTTCCTGTCCAAGTTTTATTTCAGTGTATCCTGATACTGCCGATTCTTCTCATCCATTCTCAGAGGCACGACATTACCACGTCTGACAAACGCACTGGTTGTCTCGCACCCAATCAGACAATGGAAAGCGGGGAGAATGGGAGAATCGACCGCATCTGTTCGCCCTTGCTCTGCACGATTTTATTAGGCGGCGTTTATTCCCTGTTCCAGTATCAAACAGCAAAGGACGCTGTATTTCAGGCAGGTAATTTGCCAGTTGGTTAAAAATCTTGAAAGCCACTTCTTGTTTCTGGCAATGATACAATACTTTGCAACATTGCGTTGCTATCTATCACATGGGCAACATCATCTTTGGGTGACTTGTAACTAATTCAGCTGATGACTCGATGTGATGGAGAATCTTCGATTAGTTCGTATTCACTTGCATGCCATCGGCAGTGGCGAGAGAAGGGAAAGACATGATCAACTCTAGATCAATATCGTGCTGGACAGCGAGTAGAAACAGTTGGGCTACGCTCTAATCTAAATAAGCCTATTCTTCGTCGAGACAATTTTCTTTGTCTTCTCCGCTGTATTAAACGTCTTGAGATTTGTCTTCGAAATTGGTTGATGGAAGGAAGTAGACTTTTCAACTAGCCTCCTATTGATTAACTCATCCAGTGTCCGTTGCCCGATATGAAAGACCTTCAGAAGAGTGTCAACTCTAGATCAATATCGTGCTGGACAGCGAGTAGAAACAGTTGGGCTACGCTCTAATCTAAATAAGCCTATTCTTCGTCGAGACAATTTTCTTTGTCTTCTCCGCTGTATTAAACGTCTTGAGATTTGTCTTCGAAATTGGTTGATGGAAGGAAGTAGACTTTTCAACTAGCCTCCTATTGATTAACTCATCCAGTGTCCGTTGCCCGATGTGAAAGACCTTCAGAAGAGTGTCGGCAATCTCAGAGGAAGCTGGATGCTATGCAGTATAGATTTTCTCTGATATCCACATTGAACGGGTTTATAAATCCATTTACAGCAGACATTACTTTCTGGACAGCTTCTTATGGTTGCGTATTTGTACAGGTTGGAGTTCTTTGTGTAGCGAACCTTCATCAATTGTCATATATGTAGCTACAAGGGTTGCCTCAACATACATCGTCCTCAGGTGTCGTGTCATACACCGCCGGTAGCGGGCCGCATACTTTCTGCTAAATCAAATGACTTCACACTGACATTTTGCATGTCTGTTAATTGTCTGTTCAATCGTGATATCGACTGCATTTCTTGAACACGGGACATATGATATAGAGACGCTAAAACCATTTCCCTTAAGTAGCTGCTCCTGGGTGGAATTTGTCCAAGTTCACAAGACTCAGTAGGCAAACGGGAATATATCTGGCATAGTTGGGGTGGTCCAAAGCAAATAATAGGGGGCTTAAATATAATATCCATGTACTGCAACCAGAACTGTGCTGTCTTTCTATGCTATCCAAGCCAGCAGTAGTGTTGTATTTTAGGTTACTGCATAGTGTAAGTCCATATGTATTATCTATACTAGACTAAGTATCTTATTGTCCTAGTATATGGCATTCTTTATATTGGATCATTAGTGTAAATCTACATAATTTATATTATTATAACTTCATAAGTAAATCAACACTTAATTTACCTTATGTAAGGTTTAATTAGTTACCATATAGTAAATTAATTCTTCATCTTTTCAAAACAATGTAATGGACATTTAATCACAATACTATTCTTAAGATTAAGAAATTCTTCAAAAACGACGGTTTTTGACGTGTAAATAAAATCAGTATGTTATGCAGTTTATAGATTGTAATATATATATATTTAGCATGTAAATAATGTATCTCAATTGTTTCTTAATACTATGAATACTTTTTTATTGCCAACTAAATAGTCTATGCTAATCAGTTCATCACTGATCTGATCAGAGGTGATAATTGTTTTTTTATACCATTTTTTAATTAATAAGCGCGTTAGTGCTCTTTTTCAATATCAGTGTTTTAATAAATATTTTAAGCACTTCTTAGATAAGATTAGCGTAGGCAATTTAGATTTAACACATTTATATCTAAGAGTAGGTCTTGTTTTGGACCGAGAATCTCACTGATAGCGGTTACCCATGGTGACGTTTTGCGGCTGTGGTGTAATGGTGGCAATGTGCCCGTCACCATTTTGACGATTGTCTTCAGTTTGTGAGAGTATCGGTCTGGATCAACCTATATAAACTCTAGTTTTAAGAAACTTATATGTTGAATCGTGTTCTATTGTGAATTGTTACTGTTACTGTCTCTTATAATTCATTATTGAGTGGCAATGTACATCGATATGTTTTTATTATATTGAATGTTGTTTGTTGTACATTGATGAGACGTAAATAAAGAATAAAATCTAAAATCTAGTGTCTGGTATAATAACATACATCCTTATATGTTCAGTTGCAGTAATTAAATAAATCAAAATTCTACAACAACAAAAACAAAATTCTACAACAAAAACAATGATATTTGTAACAATTTATCCTACATAAAATAACGTATGTTTATAATTTATTTTTGTAACGTAGCGATTAATATGGTAACGTAAATCACAAAATGGCTAACTACACAACATGTTACAAGTTATTGTGTATCTACAAGATGAAATTGTTAAATACATGATTAGCATGCATGTTTGGTTGGTGAATGACCGTTTGTAGCGTTCACGTATTAATGTATACTATCAAATGCACACAAAAGGTACAGTATGCCACATAACAAGTTAGTTTATACACATTTATTTTAGCTCGATTGCGAAACAAGTTATTTCAACTTATATTAATCACTCTCGAGACCTCATTCATGATGAAATCCATCGTCATGAAAGAGAGAGAAGAGGCAATGTGGACTTGAATGTAAATGTAAGGACAGTCAATTCAACATGTGTTTATCCAACAGGGTTAAAATGTAATATATAGCATTCATATAGTTAGTTCAATATATAATGTTATACAGATATAACTGTGTTCATAGTCTATGTGCAACATTGGTAAAGTTACTCGGTAAGGCCCCAGTACCCAGATGGCAGAAAATGGGAAATAATAGCTTTTGGTATGCTTTACCAGAAAATCATACTGATCAATCATTCCCCCACGGGGAAGGGGGTACTGGTAGCCTAAAGATAGATACTTGTATGTACCAACACCTTAAGGCGACCTGATTTATTAATCAAATCTGATGTAACGTATAAAGGTAATACCGACACCGACGTGTAACCATTCTTAGTGCAGTTACGACTATTAAGCACACACATATTAGCATTAAACATAAAAACAATAAATTGACAATATGCATTAGTTTTAAAATCAACAACATTGCGGATAGGTATATTATCAACGCAATCATTTAAATCTCCACAACACTGTTAAAGTCATAATCATTTAAGAGATGCGTCTCCGATACATGTATAATACCACAATCACTATTAAAACATGACTGTCAGAATCAATGTTACAGTTCCAACCGCGGACCGCCCAAAATCCGACGTTCACTCAGTTTCTGCTTTGGTGCTGTTGTCTGTAGCCACCGCGCCGTCCGTTGTTGCCATTTCGTCCGTGACCTACGCCATTCCAACTGTTGCGGCTCTGAGAATGTCCTCGTGTGCTGTCACGATTGTTAGATGAACGAGAGCTGGATCTATATTTATTCGTATCAAGCGTATGCTCCTCGGAACGATCCCTCGTTGAGCCACCACAATAATTACCACGGACAATGCGGGGTTCTCTGAGTGTATGATTATGCTCTTAGCACCCAGAATTGTTCTAAAATAATTACTGTTCATCACTCTATCTGCCTAAGATAAATCATGGTTAATGTAAACATAATAGAATCTGGAGTGCGATTTTAACACTTTATCCTTTAGCATGACCTTACGTGTATCGTCGTGACATTTAAAGGTAACATTCACAACCCGATTCTACTATTGTTGATTGACGCCTAGTGCTCTGGACTGGCACATGTAACATCCGGGATTTGTAAGCCGTCTTTGTTAAGTGAGCTTACCCTGTTCTTTACATTTTCATTAGTGGTTTCAGGAAAGTCACGGATAACAATATTTAAGGAGATGTCACGGGGTGAAGATGAACCAGCCTAGTTCACATTGTTCAGGTAATCTAACTCTGTGTTGATATTGCCTTTAACGTCTCTTTGAATGTGTCCAAATGGCTGTCCATTCTCTCAGTAAGTATTACAACTATGCTTATTATAACAGTTAGCATAGTTAATAATTAATTCAATACCATTACAAACAATATTATTATAATATATATTACAACCAAGTCCTCACGGTAAATTATTGCGCATGAGTTGCACTGAAAAGCGATCCAGTCTACTTCGTTTAAATTATTTACTTTTTGTATTTTGTAATTAGCAACAGTTGTCTGTCGGATAATGTTACTTTGTGAATTTGCTGCTTTAATAATCTCATACACACCAAACCTCAATGCAGCCTCATTGGGTTCCGTACATTAATTTAATTCCAATAAAGTGCGTCAGAAAACCAGTCCTTTATTGATTGATTGGCTTGTCAAAAGATGAGAACAGTCAATATAAATTACGGCAACGTTTTGTTTGCATGTTTTCACGTTGATACATAAAGGATGTATACAAGTCAATAATTACATCGCTATTGCAATCTTTCGATGAAACTGCATACATTTTCGTATGAGGGTTCTCAAAGTTACGTGCATGCGCATTCACAGTGTTAGGCAGCGTTCGTCGCGATAAAAGGTGTACTCTGATCCAAGGATGATCTATTTACCTGTTCCGGCACATGGTAAGGTGCAACTCTGGAGTAAATATAGTTCAAATGCAAAATGTGCTATATTGTCTTTGTGTCATTGAAAAGAATAATGAATGTAAATATAAGTAATGAATCGCGGCATGAATACAATTTGACGTGCATATAGTTATCGTGGATGCCTTCGGCCTTTAAGACAGTGATCGTTAATAAGCTAAAATATAGGCAATGGTATGAGAAATTGAATGACTTGTTAGTATAGTTTTTATAAACTTATTTGTTATAATTTCAGGTATATTTAGATTTTTAAAATTAATTTTACACAATCAATTTATGCCATATTTCAAACGCCTACAGAATTCTGTAATAGCCATGTATGTGTTAAAGCAGCATTACATCGTATGAAATAAAAGATATTTGAAAAATTCAATTTTTACGTATGAGTAGGAATGCTGCTACACATTCTAACATTATACTTTGTATGCTTATGTTCATTTGGTAAACTGTTTTTTTGCGATAAAACTCGAAACCGAAAGTAGGAATTTCTGAGTCGATCGGTCACGCATTTTTTACAACCGGAACGCATCGTCCACACTTGTTTACATTCGGAATGCATCGTCTCCATTTGTCCCACGTTGTCTTTTTTAATTAAATTACTTGATATGTTGATTCATACCTATGTTAGCTAAGTCTTTTAGGGACATGTCTATATCCCCGTGAGGGGTTCGACATTAGAGGAAGATAGATAGATAGTCTTTCATGTTCAAAATATATACGTTGTTTTCTACATCCTATGTTGTTTCACGCATGCACACTGTGCGTGTTTACATTTCGTGTGTTGATAAACAAATTCGCGTATACGACGGTTTAAATTTATTGGAATGTTATCGTTTCTGAGCGACTATTTCGATTTTTGTAAACACTCACATATTAGTATTTATATTTTACCCAACACATCCTTTATTACGATGTAATGCTGCTTTAAAGGGTTTGTCTTTAACAAACGACATATTGGACTATTTCAGTGGTTTTGTCAATATCGTATTGTTTGGCATTATAGGTAAATATGATAAGAATAAAAGCCCTGTACACATCTTTAATCCGCATACAAATAAACAACAGTAATGTTTTAGATGAAATTGTATCAATGTGTTTACTCGTGGTCATGGATTTGCTTTGTTCCGATTGAATTAAATATGATATATATATATTATACGTTAGTGGTTCAATGGTTAACACGTTGAACTGCGAATACACGTAATGTTCGATACCAGTCTGAAAATATTAACAATCTTTCAGAGGAAACTATAAACCGGTTTAATTCACAGTGAACAGAGAAGAATAATCATATAATACGCTATTATTCTTTCTAATCCGTACCATATCAATTGATATGGGTATTCTATAGATGTACGCATTTTATAATATTGAGAAATAAGCTAACCTGGTATCCGTGATATATCTACATATACAGTATGCATAAACGGTGACTATTAACTGTGGCATCTGTTCAGTGTAATCACTTGTTATCTGATATATGTTTATTAATTTTATCAGGGCTAGTCACGTCAATAAAGCATGCCACCGAATGCATAATTAACATACAACTTTGTCGCATATAGTGATAAAACAAACTAGTTCATGTCACATCAGTATCTACATTTAAGGAATGAATCGCGTGGTCATAGTTTTCATTGGGGTATGAACTACAGTGAGTGCTTAAAGTGCATGAAGGCCGAAGGCATCTACGGTAACCTTAAACAAGCACGAATGCGTCCACGGTAACCTTAAACAAGCACGAAGGCGTCCACGGTAAGCACATCCAATGTAGTTCATGCCCCAACGGAATTTATTAACTAGCGATTCATTAATTATTCCTTTGAATGCTATAAAGAAATAAAATCACACTTTCCGATCTGATACTTAGATCATCATTGGAACATAAAATGCAAGACAGGACTTTTCTCGCGACGAACTCTGCCTAACACGAATGCACATGCCCGTAACATCGAGTGCACATGTCAGCTGCATATCATTAGTTGGAAACCCTCGTACGAACATAAAGATTACTACTACTGCTACGAAATTGTATGTAATCAGGGTGCATACGTTCATTGAAGGAAATGCAATATCGATGTAAATATTATCAATTTAATGCAGTGTGTACTATTCTAACAAATTGTGATAATCTGACAGCCAATTATCTTTTTGACAAAAACCATCACATGTTCATCTATTAGCTTTGTTCCGATTGAATTAAATATGATATATATATTATACGTTAGTGGTTCAATGGTTAACACGTTGAACTGCGAATACAAGTAATGTTCGATCCCAATCTGAAATAAATGGAACTGGTATATAAGTCCGCAATAAATCGAAAAATAAAAATGAAATAGCGCAATATTATTTGTTGCAACTTAGACATACAAACTATCTATGCTAAGAACCACCTCTGAATAAATACCACCTAAACTGTTGATATCCTACCAACCCATGCATACATTAGTACAATCTATGACATATCGCATTTCCCATTGTTGGTATTTACAGGTAGGTTTTACTACATATCTATGCATGTAAGAGAACACATGCAGGTATAGTGTCCATAACAAATTAACAAACACATTTTCTAAAAGTAGTTAGCTACTCACACATAATGTAATTCAAAATATCCGTCGTGTTCATTCTTGATTCGTCAGATATATTAATAACTGTAAGTGTGCATACTATGTCTGTGTTGCTATGTTATTTACAAATTAAATCATGAAAGCATTCAATGATACTGAATAGTAAAACGTTACTGTATGACTTCGAACATATGCGTTGTATACCTGACATTGTTAATTATTGTATTACCGGTTTGATATGAGAGAGACATCTGGTCTAAGAATTAAATCAATGCTAGTGATAGATATAATGTTAAGTTACATGAAAGAGTATGTGCTCAGTTTATTAAACGTTCTGATACTATGTAATACGTTTCGTTTCTTTACTCAAAACATGGAAGAAAAAGGAAGCATGGCTACTAATATGAAATATTATGTTAATGTCTGTATGGCGGTTGGTGACATTGGGGCACTGACATAGTTGTCAGTTGTGTTATGGCAAATCGACGTCACCTAGTTTATTCGGGTTCGGAACATGGCTTCTGCTAATAAACAATATACTGTTCCGCAATGATGTCAGCACCGTGCTAATAGCACGCCGCTTGAAGAATGCTAATTCACAGATGATATGTGTTTGTTTTGAGTGAATATGGAATATATCTCACTGAGAAGTGAGAACATTTAAAATATTTTCACGAGCGAAAATATGAAAAGTTTCTCACTTCGAGGTGAGATATATTCCATATTCACTCAAAACAAACAAATTTTCAGTTTTTATTTTATGCTAATTGGTGAAAATCAAAGCAATTAAAATATGTTTTTGCGCGGATGAATACATTGACGACTGTACGTCGTGAGTCGATACACAAATATGCCGCCATCTTGAATTTAAAGTTGAATCGAGGAAAAATACATGAACATTTATTGGATTTATTGTTACAATTTGCAGTTACAAAATTCGAGACATTGTCAGTTGTATTTCATAACAAAAACAATAATACAGGTAAATAGTGTCATTGAAGCCAGGTAAACGGTGCAAATTAAATGCCACGTGTGACACTGTGCAAGTTTGTGAAAAAAACAGCAACATCGGATGATGAAATTATTTTCACTTGATTCAAAGTCCGTGTTTATTCACTTGAATCTGAAATATGTCTTATACGTTTCCAGTGTTTAATTTCTGGATTTGTTGTGTGTTGTTGTTGTTGTCTAAGCATTTAAAGGGAGAGTAATAGTGCAATAATAGTGTATTGGGAAGGGAGATAATAAAAAAAGTAGTCCGGCAAAATACAGTGAGAGATATGCAGTGGATATGCAATGGATTATATATCACTGATAGAACACTGTATTTCATCAATTAGCATAACATAAATTAGAGTATATAAACAATTAATTGTCATAAAACATACACCTATTGGCAATACGCCAACATTACCCTTAGCGATCAATACAGAACGCATATACATTTATACAAGCGTCGCGTATGTAATTATAAACGTGCGTATGTTGATGATGTGTGTTTTACGTTTATTTATCGTCGCTACCGGTTGCCCATATGAGCGACGCCTCCTGAAGAGATTAGTCATTTTAGATTTTTGGAGGATAGTGCAATGATACAGAAAGAGACCCATTCCAGAGTCTCCTCTGGTTCTTTTACGTGCACGGTGTAAAGCACCGACACGAGACCTCGGTTTAACGTCCCATCTGAAAGACTGTTCATATGTTGATGATCTTACCAATTTGATAATACATACCCATTGTCTTTTTTAACTTTAAGTACTGTTGACGATGCATGTGAATCAATTATGTATTAACGAACTTAGCGAAAACATGATTACCATAAGTGTTGCTCTAATCCGACAATACGATAAACATTACTATGATTCAAATATACGTAGAACTTCACGAACACGAGACAGAACAAATCATAAAGCAACCATAGCTAAATCCGGTAATTATTGGAACTCATCCAGAAGCATACGTAATAAAGTGTATATTAAAAGTAATATGTTTTATTAATCTTGAGATTTTATTGAGGATGCGAAATTAAATGACCCGAAATGTTATTGGGAAACAGTTGAAATGCTATAACAATAAAAATCGCAAAGGTATACCAACTCTAAGAGTAGAAATTAATGGGAGAGAGATATTACTCCTCAGATGAGGAAAAGGTTAATTGCCTAAACACATTCTTCAGTTCTGTCTCCTTTATTGACATATTTAATATGAAACTGCCTATCTTTGTTCATAAAACAAATAATTAATTTTCATAATCCAAGTTACAGAGGTATGTGGCATTTCATTCTAATTTGCTTATAAATAAGCAGATGAACGAAACAAGCTATCGAATACGAATTGAAACGCAAAATAGTAGTTGTCATCTTCTTGTTATAGTATTTAATAGATCACTTCGTGAAGGTCTGTATCGAAACTATAGGTCGGGGAAATTGTTTCGTTTTCGATGGTTGTTTTATGTCACGTTTGTGTGACCAAATACTTGAATTGATGCACATTCTTGAGTTAATCGTGAGTTTTATCTATCAGAAGTAAATGATTTGAGGATTATAATATGTTATTGGTAATGTATTTATTATTTAATAGTTCCGCTGTAGAATGTGACATTTGGTTGTTGCCGTTACTTTATTGCACGTGTCATAATTTTTATTTTGTTTGTTGCTTTTTTGTTTGTTGTTTTGTTTTTTGTGTTTGTATTCAACTTGAGAATAGATGGTGACACTATTAACTTTGCATGTAGCATAGTATCAGATCAGATGCTACATAATAAAATGCCATTTCCCAATATCCCATGCTGCCTGTTATATGAATAGTATGGCTAGACAAACTACTTGAGTCCTTCGTTGACCAACATAATATTATACAGCATACATCCAGATTGATATCCAGTGTAATGTTGTTGCTGATCTGGAACCATGCCGCATATGCAAAGCCTTTTAATTTACTCAGCCGGTAAGTTTCCACAACTAATTGAGTATAAAATATATGGATGATTTGGTTTGATTTAATTAGTTTAGTAGAAAATAGTTCTTTAACAGCATTGTTTCAGGTTTATTATTTTAATTATATATATTTATTTTGAATATTTCATATTCGGTACAGTATTACATTGTAGTTGCTTTGTGTCCGGATTAATACACTATCATTAAAACAGTAGCAATAAGTATTTAGCTGTTTGTTGCTAATAAATCTAGATGTCATTCAGTTTGTGTTAAGTTGTATATATGTAAACATCACACACAGTTAGTCTGTGGTTGAGTACATCCATACTAGTTCTAACAAATCTATTAAGGTTAGTTAGTGTATTTGCTTGTGTTGAGGCCATGTAAATATGTGTACTTTTTTAACTTTAGTTATGTACCTTATGAATTTTAAGTGGATGCGTTCTAGAATGACTACATTTGCATAGCCAAATATTTCACTTCAATATAGGTAAACTTGTATTTTAGCATTAGATCCATTGGGAGTAGTATATTATTGATTATTTTATAAAGGTAATGAAGGACTTTTTCTGCTTGTTGTGCCATATGCTTTCTTGCATTAAGGAAGCTGCCAGATTTAGAGTAGTATATACCTAGATATTTATAAGAGTCTACAGTCTACTGTTCCATCTAAGTTAAAGGAATACATGTTAGAGTTTCGACATCCGAATACAACAACCTTTTTCTCTCTCAATATTTACCGTTAATTTACAGTTTGTGCAGTATTGTGAGAAGTCATTAAGACATTTTTGAAGGGAAATAGGATCCTCAGCCATAATAATTGTATCATCAGCATAATATAGTAGAATGATAATTTTTAGCATTGGTAAACATTCATTGGTTCTTGTGTTAGATCATTTAAATTTATGCCAGTGTTAATGTTAGGAAATCTTCCAGATCGTTGAGATAGAGGTTAAAGCGCACCGGTGAGAGATTTTCGCCTTGTCTTACACCGATGCTGCAGGTGACGAATTCTGATCTCAGTGGTGGTGTTGGATTTTCAGGTATTGATGTCCTATGAGTTCCATCAACATTAGATTTTTTTTGGAGTGTTGAGTTGCACACATGATTTAATATAT
The DNA here is from genome assembly GCA_014843695.1 of Archivesica marissinica. Taxonomy (NCBI): domain Eukaryota; kingdom Metazoa; phylum Mollusca; class Bivalvia; order Venerida; family Vesicomyidae; genus Archivesica; species Archivesica marissinica. The sequence goes on along the minus strand of CM026396.1, from coordinate 14,215,447 downwards.
TTGAACAAATTATTTATTACTACAAATAGTGTGCAATTTATATGATATGTTAGTAGTATTTGCCACATTCCTGCTCTCCAAACGCTTTACTAAAGTCAATGTATGTGCAAAATATTTTTTTCCTTTGGTGCCTAAGTAGTTCTATTATAGAGTTTAGAGTAAATGATGTAAGTTTGAATAATGTTTCCGAAAGCCTGATTGGTTCTGTATATTGTTATCATTTATGAATTTATTTAATCTGTTGTAAATAGTTTGCCAATATATGACAGTAGTGTTATTTGTCTGTAATTGATAGGTTTTTTGTGGCTACCTTTGTTTTAATAGATTGGTATTATAATACCTTCTGGCCAATTTAGTGGTATTATACCCGTATTAAGAACTCTGTTAAATATATGTACATAAATAGGTAACAGTTGATTGCTAGTGCTCTTGATGTATTCATTTAATACACAAAAGCGATACTCTTGATAACAAACAATTCACACGTATAGTGTTCTGTGATATATCGATAGCTTTAGTTTAGTTTATTCATTTAGACGTATACATATAGTACATAGTCATAATTATATACATATTATACATACTATTTACACGTGATCAATGACATACAAGCTAATTATACATGTATTGAGTAGAAATTTTAGAATAGATATATATTTGTTTTTAGAGAGGATAAACTTTAATATTACAAATTACTTATTTTGTATGTATGCAAATATACATGTGCATGTATACTTGTTTATTCTGGGAAACAAGGTAAGTATATTGAATGTTGCTTACCGCTTATTCTACGTACAACTATATACAACTTGATCAACAACAATAGTATACTGTATTTAATAACCTATTATAGAGGTTAATGTACTATGATATTTAATATCGAAGTTCTTATAGCAACAGCTTTTTTGTAGTACAATGCTAAGTTCAATAATATAGTTCTATTGTTTGATTGTAACAATTCAATACACTTTGCCATATTTGGTCTTACAAAGTAGTATTTTTTAATAAATTTGATTCGCAAATGCATATAGCATTTACAAACAAGTACGAAATGATATTCATCTTCCAAATCTCTCGATTTACAGCATGAGCAAAACCGTTCGGTTTGTGGTATTTTAGTTTGGCCATATCTACCTGTATGAATTCGTAATGAATGAACTGAAATTCTTAACCTAGTTATTAAGTATCGTAAATTATATGGAATATTATCGAGATAGGTTTCGTATTCAAAACGCAATTTACAACTATTATACAATACAAGCACACCACTTGTGTCTTTACTACCAAACCACCCTTGTATAAAGCAATCAATAATCCGTTGCTTAAACAAACATATAAAAGTATTAACATTTACATAGTATGGATCTTCCCAAATAGTTGCAAAGCCATAATTACATAGCATCTCTTTAAGTTGTGATACCCAGTTCTTAGCACCCTTATTCATATCACTTACAGATTGATTATATACTCTACTAAGGATGATATTATCTGTATTTAATAATTTGAACCAGTATTTAATAATGCGAATATAACGGGAAATATAAAGGGGATATCTACCTAGCTCCCCGTAAACTCCTGTAGAACATGAAGTGACCCTTACATTTAAAATACGTTTACAAAATTTCAATTGAATTCTTTCCAACTCTTTAGATTTGGTGAACCCCCAAATTTCAGATGAGTAGTTCAAAATAGAGCCACAAAGGCATCAAAAAGCTGACAAAGTAGTTTCGGTTTAAGGTTTATCTTGGTATAGTTAACTAAAAGAATATTTAAAGATTTTAAGGCCTTACCAGATAAATATTGTTGGTTCAGAGTAAAGTTACCAGTATAATTAAAAACAGTACCCAAATAGTTAAAATCATTCACGATGTCGATGATGATCCCATTATATGTCCATGATTCATTTGCAAGTAGGCCACCCTTTTTACGAAAAACCATTATCTTAGTTTTTATTGTATTAACTTTTAAGCCCCATAACTCGCAGTACTCATGTAACTTATTTAGGCTAGTTTGTAGTTCATGTGGTGATTTACCAAATATAACCATATCGTCTGCGAACAGCAGTAACATTAATACAATATCATCTATTAACAATCCTGTATTAGTGTTATCTTGTAAAAATAGTTCCAGATCTTCCACAAATAGAGAAAATAAAAGTGGAGACATTATCTCCCCTTGTCGTAAGCCAACTGCATATTCAAAATAATCGGTATAACTGTTACAAGTTCTAACACAAGACTTTACTTTTTGGTACATGTCTCTAATAATCCTTAACAGCTTTCCTTGTATACCACATTTATATAATTTCATCCACAGGGCATTTCTATAAATAGTATCAAAACATTTACATAAATCAATGTATGCACAATACAGTCTTTTATTATTAAACAAGTAGTTTTGAACAATATTGGTTAAAATAAACAACGCATCAACCGTTGAACGCCCTTTTCTGAACCCAAACTGTGCATCTGATATTACATTATTTGTTTCACAAAATTTAACAATTCTTTTATTTAAAACTGAAGTAAACAATTTAGATAAGCAGCTCACTAATGTTATTCCCCTGTAATTATTTACATTGTTTGTGTCACCCTTTTTATGCAACGGGATAATAACACCTTCTGTCCATTTATCTGGAAAATATCCTGAGTCCAAAATAGCATTAAAAATATCACATATATTACCTGATAGAATATCGATACCTGTAATCAAATATTCGTTCATAATAAAATCATTACCCATGGCTTTACCTGTTTTTAAACCCTTGACAGCAGATACAATTTCCTCAATAGTTATACGCCTGTCAAGCTCATCAAATGAACAATCTAAATTATCGAAGTCATGGTTATCACAAAAATTCTCTGCATCCGGGTTTTCGGATTGTGCAGCATCATTTCCTAACTCTGCAAAATATTTTTTTAAATCTTCAAGAGTTATATTATTAGATGCAGACTTGTTATTATTTCGTTTAAAATATTTCCAAAACTGTTTTGGCTTAGCATGTTTCAATTTTTCAATGTCTAATAATTTCTTACGCTTGTTAGCATATCGTTTTCTCTTACATAAATCTTTATATATTTTTTTATTATAACAAAATTGCTCCCTACTATGCTCAGATTTAAGTCTATTAAAATATGTTGGGCATTTACATACAGATTTCTCGCTTCAATACATTCAGTGTCAAACCATTCCGCATGACTGGCTATGGGTTTATCACTAAAGCATGGCATGGATCTATTACGCTTAAAACATTTCTTATATAACGGACCCGCAACGTCTCGCATTGTATTGGTAAATGTATTTAATACGTTATTGACAGATTCTCTACTATGTATATTAAGTGTATTCGTTATACGATTAAAATCAGGCAAACTTGCAATAATACCTGAGCGAAAGGCATTAATTAGACTATCGTCCCATTTAAATCTGACCCCTGTTTCCTCATGAACGCTATCAAAAGTAACGTTACATTTTAATACAAACAATATGCCCGCATGGTCACTATATTCATTAAATGGGTTTACACGAAAATCACATAACAAAGGTAAATCGTTTTCTTTCGATAACAATAAATCAATTACCGAGGCACCTTGTGTATTTGCAAATGTGTATAAGCCGTTTACGTCATCATATAAGCGCCCATTAGCTATGCGAAGACCCGAGGATTTACATAGGTCGAGTAATTTTATACCAAAATTATTACACGTTTTATCCATTGATAGCATTTGACCAGGTATGGCATTCGGGGCTACAATGGACTAAAAAGTATCTCTCTAACCGTAAACCATCAGTTTTCGTTGGAAATGAACGTTCCAATTTCTTAAGTAATTCTACGGGCGTTCCACAAGGCACCGCCCTTGGTCCCTTTTATTTCTCAGATACGTAAATGATTGCTGAACACCTTATTAGCGTGACTATTTTTGCTGATGATAGTTCTTGAACGATCTCATCCCAAGTATAGAAATTATATTGAAACTGTTCATAATACAGACCTAGAAAAAAATATTAATGGTCGATCTTATATATATAATATCTTAATATTAAACCCCAATAAAACTAAATAAAGTTGTGTACATATCTTCTAATCAAGAAAATAAACACTCCATCATCTTTAATAACATTGCGCTGGATTTCGTTGAGCAAGATAAACATATAGGCCTTACACTTTCATATTATTTTATTCTTTAGTATAGTCTCATCAAAGTGACACAATATATACAACATATCACAACAAAACCATATACAGGCTGTCACAGACTGTCCGATTAGCGCAGTTGTTAGCGCGCTTGCTTCTAACCAATGCAACCCTGGTTCGATCCTCGGACCGGAAAGCATGTGAGATGGTACGGTGGTCGCCAGATAGAGAGTGATTAATATAAGTTAAAACTTGCTTCGCAATCGTTGAAAAATAAATAAAATTTAAAAACATATACATTTGCACATTGCCACTCTATACAGAGCTATAAGAGAGTTTATACATGATACAAATCTCATAATTAGTATCCATATCAATATTTACATGATTAAGATGCATAGGCACAACACCTTATGAAATAGGTTTGATCGCATTTTCAGTATAAGGAAACAGGCGTTGGCAGTTTCTCTAACAATTTCGTTATTGGATAGAACACATAGAAATGATCACCATTCCAATTGTGAAAGTCACGGTTAACATTGTTTGCTTGCTTGTATGGTGTATTTCTAATAGTTCGGTAAGCAGAACATTCCAATAATACATGTTTTTCAGTTTCAACTGAAATTTTACATATTGGACAAATTCTAGCATCAACTGGCACATGTTCATACCTTCCAGTTTCTAAACGCATTGGCGCCACACCGCACCTAAATGTCGTTAACGCAGAGCTGTGCTTAGCAGGAATATTACATGTGGAAACATATTTTTCAGTTTCATAGTCCTGTTCTACCAACAGTCTATGTATGTTAGATATGTTACTACTGTTCATTAAAAGTCCATTAAGATTTAAAATAGACATATGATGACTAAACATAAATTGCCAGGTTTTACATACAAGCATATGAGTTTACTCCCAAAACAGATAACATATGCTGCATAGGAAACGATTGGCCAGTGAGTGCTATCATATAACGTTTTGCAGACATTGTAAGGCATACCATCCATACGTTTAGATTTCACAAGCAGTAGTCACATAGCTCTGCTGGCACTTTGGGCAACATTCTTAGTAGCCAAGTCATAGTCCAGGAATTCATTAAATAATAATTCAATAAGCCAAGATATGTATACTAACTAACTAACTAACTAACTAACTAACTAACTAACTAACTAACTAACTAACTAACTAACTAACTAACTAACTAACTAACTAACTAACTAACTAACTAACTAACTAACTAACTACTAACTAACTACACTAACTAACTAATAACTAAATAAAAACTAACTAAACTAACTACTAACTAACTAACTAACTAACATACTAACTAACTAATAATAACTAACTAACTAAACTAACTAACTAATAAACTAAACTAACTAACTAACTAACTAACTAACTAACTAACTAACAACTAACTAACTAACTAACTAACTAACTAACTAATATAACTAACTAACTAACTAACTAACTAAATAACAACTAACTAACTAAACCTAACTAATAACTAACTAACTAACTAACTAACTAACTAACTAACTAACTAACTAACTAACTAACTAACTAACTAACTAACTAACTAACTAACTAACTAACTAACTAACTAACTAACTAACTTTAACAAACGTGTGCTCTCCACATGTGAAACAGCTTACTATTCTGTTAACCGACGGTGGTCGAAAATGCACACTATTACTGTTCTTTTGGGCTATAACTATGTTTCTTCCGATATAAAACTCGAACCATAGGTCTTTTCTATCTTTTTATTTTTTTCATCCTAATGGCTCAAATCCGACTAAGGGAAGTAAGCGATCATAAGCACGTATGCAGTCTATGAGGGTGACACCCCTCCCCCCTGAATCCCGAATACCACCTTATTTTTTCGCTGAATCCCGAGTACTTTTTAACCAGTTTAACACATTGAATACACCTGTTTATAATAAAAAAGATAACAAAATCGGACAGGGACAGTAACACTCAACAGAAACAGCAGAGAACAAAGGGCACAAAAAGAACAACCACAGATCACAAGTCACCTGTTTATAATATACTATCACGAATATACATGTATCTACACAATGTCCTCGTATGCTCTATTAAATTTAATAGTTCTGCCGTTCCTGCTCCTGCCGTACACAGGGCACACATGATATCGAGGATACTTCGGCGCTGCTCGATTCCGTTTCGTTGCTCTCCCGGTCAAATGAAACTGAAAATAAAATGACAAATTTTCTACGACTGGGTACATATAAGTCTAGTACTATTTAATTATCATCCTCTATTGTTGGTGTAAAATATTTTATTATAAAATAAGTACATATATATGTTACATGTAATAGTTAGAACATATTAAGTAAATCCTTATTGATTAAGGACAGAGCGAGCGTATGTATTAAGTAACTTCTTATTAGTTAAGAAGGAGCTCGCTCGCTTAATATGTTCTACATTACTTAGGATATAACCACATGCACACCATAATTGGCCGATAGAATATACCGCCAGATCTGTTCATGTCATGATTAAGAGCAGCATCAAGTTAACCAGTACATATCGGCGTTTTGATTGGCTCAAGATGTAAGTTATGTTATATTCTTATGTGTATTACATTGTAAATATATCAAACGCTACCTTCCTGATCTTCTTGTGATGTGGCAATTGCTACAGTATCGTCCGATGCAGCAAGTGTAACAACATCGACAGGTGACAGAGATGGAACTTTATAGTTGCAGTACATGCTGATCGGAAGAGTACCAGGCCTATATTTTGTCGACGCATTTCTCACTGTATTCTGTCTTACTTTTTGTCCATGTTCAACCCTCCAGTTCCGCATCGTCCTGCGGTCTTCAGCTGATATATGTACTTGAGCTTGCTCACTAGGCGAAACTACTGTGTGACCTTCAGGTGCACTGTAATATGAACGTCTATGCGTGTGATAAGAAAATCCACAGTTGATGCTAGTTTTCCTTAATTGTTCATGAAGTACTGATGCAAACAGCCGAGATACTTGAAGAACATCTGGCATTTCCGTTTTTGAACGTAGTGTTGCAAACAAATGCTCACATACTGAACCCGCCACCCCGCACTCAAAGCACACGCTCTACCACTGAACTATCGAGGTGGTACATCATTAGTATTGTTACAGCATAAGTACATCAATGAATGTGGGAAAGCTGTGTAAGTTGTCCGGATAGCTCATTTGGTAGAGCATTCGTCTTGTTAGCAGGAGGTCCTGAGTTCGAAGCCCGGTCTGGCTGTCACCCAGTGACACATAGGTTAATTAAGTATGATCCATTCAATTCTAAACAAAAGGGTAATTCAATTTAGAAACACAGTTCTGTTTTTCAATCATATTCAAAATAAATTCTAAATACAGCCAAATCCATTTAGTATTGGTGTGATTCTTAACTTAAAAAATAAAGGAAATTTACCATAGAAACTATGTGTTTTAGGAGCGTTTGATACAAACGACTTGATGTTGTTCCACTCGGCTTGCGTTTCTGCCATATGGAAGCGTCCCCCTGGGTACTCTTCATCCTTGGACAGGCGTTTCAAGGTGATTTTCATGGAAAAATCGCCAACGTTAAACGAAGACACCCATGCAGGAATTCCATATTCTTTTACCAGAGTTTGTTTTAGCAAGAACAAATCTGCGAACGTATCATCATCTATGTTCAATCCAAAACTGCGCGCTTCAAAACTTCGTGTGGTGTCCCGAAACTTTAATCGACAGCACGCGCAGAACATTTTGTCTAATTACAGTAGTGCAAATGGTAAAATTGTTTATAAGGGAAGTAACGCTGGACATTATCTAACGTCCGAATAGATCGTATAGGTCCGTACATCAACAATTTATGTTTTATACACATCCAATCGCTTTCGTGGTATTGTTGTCATTAAATGGTAATAGAACGTAGATTATTGTCCAAGAAAACAATTTATATTGGAAATCTTGCGTACTGAATACCAAAAGATGTTTTTATTGCGTACCAAAAGGGGGGTGGTGTCACCCTCGTCTATTATGCGACGCATATAGAAATGCTCCTGAACATTCCCCCTTCTTGAAAAGCTATGCATTCCAAACGAATACACTAGATATTAAAACTATATCAACAACCAAGACGACATATAATATCACCTTTCCCCAAACTGAAAACATGATATACTTTTTACAATTATCAAATAATATAACATATCATCAATTTGAAAATTTAGTTTTAAACGTGTCATCAAGGATTCGATACGATACACAAAACAAACCTTTTTTGAAGAAACGATATGAAACGCTTTCCATTTTAAAAAGGGAATGTCCATTCATTCCCAATTAAAATTCCTATATTGGGCATTTGAGCATCTAAAATGCACTATTATTTTCTAAATATATTTTAAAAAACCAATAAAACACAGATGAAAGTGAGAACACGTTGTATTAAAATGCATGATAAATTAGCATAATATAGTAATAAATCGGATAAAATACATAACAATAAACCATAATTTATATATATATGCAATAGTAATAGAGGACTTCCTATGACGCGGCATGGACAGATGTTTGACCAAAATATCAGGTCATTTTTATAATTCTCACGCCATTGAGAACTTTAACATCCAGGCATACAACCCTACGAGTATCCGTTGGTATGGCTATATATAAGTGCAGTGATTGGAATGGCGAACCTGGTCGAGGGTAGTGCTGAAATAACTAAAACTCACGGTGACATCGGTCAAGGTAATCAAAATGACCAGAACGATATAGGCGGGGAGTGGCAGATATCAGACAGGGAAGAGAAAAGGCAGGTCTACGGGAAGCACATACGAACCTAACTCCCAATACAAAGACTAGCCAACAACCGTGAGCAAACAACAATTTTAGAAAAATGACAATTGATGATAAACTGGTTACTTTATTTGATATGATGAGCGGGGTCAGTAACATTGTTAAAAAGTTAGAGGTTAGAGTAGAAAATGTAGCTCGGAAATCTGAAAACAATGCTCATAGAATAAATGTACTTCAATACAAGTCAATAGATCTAGAAGCAAGATCCCGCAAGAACAATCTGATATTTAGAGGCATTCCAGAAGCTTTATTTATTGAGAACTGTGATCAGCTGATTGGACAATTTATCCGCAACGAACTAGAAATTGACCCCAGTGATGTAGGTATACAACGTGTGCGTCGTTTGGGTAAGCCACTACTTCGGCATAGTCGAGATAGTTCACACGCTCGTAACAGACCACTTATAGTCTGTTTCAGGGACTACAAAGATGTTGAACTCGTATTATCAAAAGCAAAGCTGTCAAATCAGCAAACCCAAAAGGTTCTATTTTCATTGGATTTCCGGCTAAGCTAATTGTAAATAAACAGTTGGTCAGAGGCGAATACCCAGACTGGAAGATGGTTATGCGAACACATAGGTCTACACGTCATGTAAGGGCTGATGGTAAAACCACCAGCAGACCACAGGTACGGGACAAAGCACCAGTAGTAGCCACATCAAGCTATGCATAGGTATGTGCAGATCAGACAGTCTGCCAAGTTCAAGCTACATGCACTGCACCATCGAACACTGTACTGACAATATTATATGAGCCAGATATCGAATCAGAAATGGAATCTGATACAAATAGCTCTACTACTGACAGTGAATCTGACTCATACCCCTTACTCAGCCCACATGTCAATGATGAATCTGATGAGCAACCTCATGACACATACAGCCAGGTTATGCTTGGCGTGGAACAACGTATGCATGAAAAAGCTACCAAGCAGCATACCATTACCTCCACATCACCAGCTACACAGCTCGCACCAACCAGGCCAAATGCTACAGCACAGAACCATAGCTAGGACCCCGCGGGAAAGTCTATACCAAGTGATCATAGGCATACCAGAACTCCAAATATGCATCCCACCATTATAAAAACTGGAACCCTATATGTTTGTGGTTTAAAACGCAGATGCACATACCCAGACTTCGAAAATGTTATTAATAAATATGTCCTATTATTTCATACAGAAACGAAAAGTGATGCAAATGACATTATTTCCAGACCTAAATATGATTTTAAAAGCAAACCAAGGAAACAAAAATATGATAGTAAATCAGGTGGGTTTGTTGACGTCTTTGTTCGCAATGAAATGATCAAATTCTAAAAGATGTTTTGATTTCCTGGTTTAAAATAAAACATATGTATGAACATAATAATGTTACAGTTATTAGACCCATTATTTGGAATAATTCTGACATCAGAATAACAGGAAAATCAGTTATATATCGGTAGTATACCTAAAAAGTGCAAAGAAAAACTAAATTAACACATTATTACTGGGCTAAAACCGGAAAACATGCTAGAAAAAATAAAAATAGTAAAGAAACCAAATAAACTATTATATCAAACACAGATACATTTAAAGAACATACAACGTAGAAATTCTGAGCGAAAATGGTCTCAATTGTTCAGCGATGACAATCTCAAATGGAAAATAATCTACTGCATGGCATATACAGCAATGATTGACACTAAACTGAGAACTTATCAATATAAATTTTTAATGAGTTCCAACAAACACGTATCTCCATATGTGTAAATTAACTGACTCATCCCTATGTGACTTCTGTAATATGAGCATTTGTTATATGCTGTACATTGATGAGACTGAAATAAAGAATAAAATATATAGAAAGTATAGAACACCTGTTTTGGGAATGCCTGATCATACAAGATCTATGGACAAGCATTCGAAATTATCTAGGACCTATTGGTATTAACATGTCTTTAAACTTTAAAGACATTTGTCTAGGGTGCGAAAATAATAACATTGTTAATTTTATAATAATCATGTGCAAATACTTTATCTCAAATATGAAATATAGTAAAATCCCGCCAAAGTTCGAATCATTTAAAAAGTACTTGCATCAAAGGATCGAAATCGAAAAAGACATTGCTTCATATTCTGGAAAAATAGATAGACACAACTTGAAATGGTCAAAGTTTAACTAAGCTAATCAAATATACATGCATATCAATCAATGTTTTCATAAATACAGTACAACGATAACTCTAAACAACACAGGACCTGGAACAGCTTACACTACAAATGAACCCCCACATCAATTACCCAACCCCTACAAATCCTTGTTTGACACACTCCTTATCCCATTAACAAATAGAAATGTTAGTAAGCAGAAGCGATCAGCCACTCATTACATCACTCTCTTCTCTCTCTCTCTCTCACTTTAACAACTACACCTTAGTTACCCATTGTTCACTTTTAACTTTTGACAATCTTTGTATGCACTCATTCTTAAGGGACACACTGTACATATAGATAATCGAACTGAAGTAATATGTATACTATTAAAAACCAAAATAACTGTCGAAATATGTATGGAATAAAGAAATAAACGAGGTTACCCGGATAGGGGCCTCAAAAGGAAAAAAAACAAACAAAAAACAACTGTAATTACCCACGAAAACAGGTTATAGAAAAAGATTATGACACGTGCAATAACGTAATGTTAACAACCAAATGTCATATTCAACATCGTAAGTATTAATTAATAAATGCGTTACCAATAACATATTATAATCCTCAAATAATTTACTTCTGATAGATAAAACTCACTGTTAACTCAAGAATGTGCATCCATTCAACAGTATTTGGTCATACACATACGTGACAATTTACCTGACCAATAGTCTGTTTCAAATCAATCATAATATATTCAAACCAACAGATAAATGAAACAAAACAAAACAAAATAATAGAATTTCCCGCTCTTTTCCCATCTCCAAACTTGACTCTTCTTTCTCCTATGCTCTTTATTATTTATATATGTCACAACATCTGTTAACTAATTACATGTATATTCATATGTCATGTAAATAATCTGAGTTAATAAAGAATAATTGAATTGAATTGAAAAAGTAATGATGACTTTAGTTTATTTGAATCTGAAATACAGTCTATGTGTGATAAATATGAAACTATATATATGTGCGGCTATTTTAATAGTCGGACCTCAAATCTTCGACTAATGATGATTGTGTGTCAAATTTCTTTGACTTTAATACATAATTAACAAACTTTGTTGATCAAAATGTAACACATGATATTAAACTAGACAGGAGATCCCAGGATCACAAAACAAATAATCATGGACAAATCTATGTACAAATAATAACCTAGTAATAGTAAATGGAAGATTTGGGACTGATGCCCTTGTTGGTAAAATGACAGGAGATCCCAGGATCACAAAACAAATTATCATGGACAAATCTATGTAAAAATAATAACCTAGTAATAGTAAATGGAAGATTTGGGACTGATGCCCTTGTTGGTAAAATGACGTTTAGAAACACATCTGTACTAGACTATACTGAACTGTTTTAAAATCTTATTATTTTTTTTATTACGGGTACTCTGTGATTAACTGTAACCTTAATAACTATAATAACACATGTACCTGACACAAACACCCACACTAAACATACTAGTAATATCAACCCACCAAAACAGTGTAGATGGAACTATGAAGATAAAGATTCATATATACATAATATTAATACAACTGAAATAACACATACATTAAATTGGTTCTGTAACAGTAGCTGGTAATAGCCTGTTACACAAATATGAATAGGACTTCATTTTTATGATTAAATATGACTTCACCGTATATATATATATTTATATCTATAAAACTCTATCATCTGATACCCAGTTATCAGTTCTCTATAAGATTTCTACAATTGCACATGTTTATTCTAATATATATATTCAACAGTCTTATTTCTGAATTATCAAAAGATGGGTCATGGTGGTAAATAATATGGTTATTTTTTTGTTGCCAATCATATAGGTAATAAATAAACTATTAACCATGATATCGTTTTATTATTGAATGAAAAATATAATAAATATTTACTATTTAAGTTGAGTTTTTGCCGGTGATATCTTGTAAATGGTGATCTATTTGTATATTATCCATAGATACAATCGGGTCCAGGGGCGACAACAGACGAGGAGAAGCATCATGTTGCAAGAACGCTGCTGGAGTTGAGTGAACCGGAGTACACTGCCATTCCCCTTACACCGGAGCCGAGTCGTATTTGCGAGTTCATGTCAGTAGGCCATCTTGATGATGCAGACCAAACAGATGTAATTTATAGTCCAGTGACCAATATTCAAATTGACAGTGAAATTCAAAGGCTGATTTCTGAGAATATTTTATATAAAGAACAATTAAACGGTTATAAACTAAATCTGCGAATGTTTGATTTTTTTGTTTTCCCGCCTTCTCACTCATTTTTGAATCAATTATAGTTTTCTCAAAATAAGCTTCAACCGATCTGCTCCATCATATATAAGTTACACCATGTTTGCATCTTTATCATTTTCGTTTACTGTTTGTAAATTGTAATATACTTGCTTTATGTTGTTTGCTGGTGCATTTTCATCGATTATCAGAGAGCCATTGATACCGTTAATCGTGATGCATTGTGGGTAAAATTACTCGAAACAGGTATCAGTTGTAAAATGGTCAATATTATTAAATGTATTTATAATGTTGTTCAATCTTGTGTTAAATTGTCAAGTACTGTGGAGTTGTCCAATTTCTTTGATGTAACAATCGGTCTAAAACAGGGAGAACCTTTATCCCCCCTCTTATTTATACTATTTATAAATGATGTTATTGGAGATTTGGATATTAATTCGTTAACAGACAGATCTTGATTTGCTAACAATGTATATGATATTATTTGCCGATGATATGGTCTTGTTCACCACTGATCCGAAAAGCCTGCAGGCACAAATTAATGGTATATATCAGTATTCAGAAACATGGGGCTTGAAAATTAACGTTAGTAAAACTAAAATATGTGTGTTTGAAAAGCGTAAGCAAAACGTCTACCCTGACTTTAACATAAATGGAGAAAGCATTGAAAGAGTAGAACATTTCACGTACCTAGGTGTACAATTTACATACACCGGTAATATGTCAGGAGCTGTAAAATCCCTACATGATCAAGCGCTTAGAGCTTATCATAATCTTTTATCATTGTTTAATAAAGTAAATTTTGATATTAAGACTAAACTATCATTGTTTGACAAAATGGTGGTACCAATATTGCTGTATGGTGCTGAAGTGTGGGGAATATATAATAATACTAGTTTCAAATGTGTTGATAAACTACATATAAGATTTTGTAAATATATCTTTGGAGTGAAACATCAAACTCCAAATAGTGCTGTACTTGTAAATATTATGACAAAAAATGATTCACCTATGTTTCAAATGTATAATGATCTCTTTCAAAATGTAAATACGAATTGTTGGGCGACTAGAATTAATTCAGTAATCGATCATCTTGGTTTTGCTAATGTAAGACGTAATTATGACGTAGATGTAAATTATTACCCAATTATACAGCGTAGAATCCGAGATCAGTATATTCAAGAATGGAGAGAAGCTATTAACACTATGTCAAAATTGGATCACTATTGTAAATATAAAACAGATTTTGTATTTGAAGATTATCTTTGTAATATTACCAATGATGAATTAAGAACACATTTTTCTAGATTAAGATTGTCTTCTCACAACTTAGAGATTGAATTTGGTCGGTATAGCGGTGTTGAAAGAGAAAACAGATTGTGTAAGTTATGTAGTCAACATGCAGTTGAATCAGAATATCATTTTATGCTATGTTGTGAAACATATAGAACAGTAAGAAAAACATATTTTAACAATATTTCATGGCCTTGTGTACAGAAATTGTTCACGCTTATGTCGACAAAAAACAAACATTTGCAAGTAAAAGTATCTAAATATATTAAAGAATGTATGTTAATAAGGAAACATGCCCTGGACATTTTAATTGTTTCTTAAATGTATGTTGTATGAAAATGTATACATATACATGTATATATTTAATATTCATACATATGTATTTATATTTGTCTTTGCCATAGTTTTTTGTGTTTGTAAATGGCCAAAGGCAACTTGTTTGCTGATTATGCCAATAAAGTTGAATTGAATTGAATTGTTGTTTGCTGTATATGGACTGCTGATTGATCATGTACAAGGTTAATTAATTTTCATTTAAAATTTCATTCCTAAATGATCCTTATTCCTAAATGATCCTCAGTATTTTTAGTTATAACTTTTGCTAGCTTCCATTGCAAAATATGAAGAATTTTCATTAAAGTTCCTTGTCAAGTAAATCATTAGCTGTTAGTGGTGCATTTTGTTACGGCACAATTATTGAATAACTGAAAAATAAAGCATGTAAAAAATATGCAAATAAACTTAATACTCGTTGGGGACACATTTTGCATCATAGTACCATCTAATCACTGTATTTATCATTTATAGTTACATGTTTGCATATATAGATGGTAAGGGTTGGCTGATTTGTAGGATGAGTAATCATGCTAATGGATGACCAACCAATTAAGCGTCTATGAAAACAAATAGTCTGTAGAGGAAAAATTGGAATTGGCCAGGGAAAAGTCAGGGAATTTTATTTTTTATGATTTGATTCCCTGTTTTACTGTTCACACGTGTGACTCCAACTTGTTAAGATGGCTGTGATTTCTCCCTAGTACAAATACTGTTAAACATTGTACAATGCCATCAATTTGCACATAGTCTTATATATGTATGCCTAATATAATAAATGATAGGAATACGTGTGTCCTATCTGTAGAGATTGGGAGTATGTAAGTAGTTAAATGTGATGATCTGGAGTCATTTTGTAAACAATTCCTTTATGACAGTCTGTGGTTATCAAAAACAATCTGGCATTGTGTAATCATTTTTTACCCAGTTTCCTCAAATATGGCATACCGGGGCAGGGTTGATTTATGGTGTCATAAATGGCAGTCCTTTATAATCAGTTTTAAAGCAGCATTACATCGTAATAAAGGATGTTTTGGGTAAATTATGAATACTAATGTGTATGTGTTTACAAACATCGCAATAGTAGCTCAAAAACGATAAAATTCCAATAAATTTAAACCGTTGTATACGCGAATTTGTTTATCAACACACGAAATGTAAACACGCACAGCGCGCATGCGTGAAACAACAGAGGATGTAGAAAACAACGTATATATTTTGAACATGAACTGTCTTCCTCTAATGTCGAACCCCTCGCGGGGATGTAGACATGTCCCTAAAAGACTTAGCTAACAGAGGTATGAATAAACATATCAAGTAATTTAATTAAAAAGACAACGTGGGACAAATGGGGACGATGCAGTCCGAATGTAAACACGTGCGGACGATGCGTTCCGGTTGTAAACAAGTGCGTGACCGATCGACTCGGAAAGTCCTACTTTCGGTTTCGAGTTTGTTTTATCGCAAAAAAATACTGTTTACCAAATGAACATAATCTTACAAAAGTATAATGTTAGAATGTGTAGCAATATTGCTACCTATGCGTAAAATTTGAATTTTTCAAATATCTTTTATTTCATACGATGTAATGCTGCTTTAAATGACCATAGATTATCACCCGTAAATACTACACAGAAAGCAATACTTATGTTTATTACATCCATAAGTTTTAAGATACTGTGATGGATAGGCATTTTTGCAATGTTGTTGGATAATATGATAGTAGGATGAAACATATTATCTCCGAAATCAGAATGACTTCATATTATGTCATGTAGCATCTGAGTGATCCTGATGTCATATTTGACGTCATTGTATGTGTCACATACTTTAAATTGCATGTGTAGCATCAGTTAGCTATTGTAAGTCATATATAATTATATAGTACCTCTTCTCTTCAGTAACATTGGGGTATATAGCCACTAGTTATGGCCGTGATACTTGAGTATTTAAGTACAACTTTATTAATAACTGCACAGTATGCAACATGATGTACCACATCTCTCTTGGAACGTATCAATGTAGTTAATGAAAGTGATCATTTATCATCTGAACAAATCTATCTTAATATTCTTCATGTATGCAAGTCATATGGCAGCATACAAATCGGCAAAGAAGTTGATCAGGTCAAGACAATATACTTATTGTGTTAAACTGAACATAAACAGCCACCACCATAACTCTTTCATGTCTGCACCAAAGCACAACTGTCCGATCATAGGGATATGAGTCATTATCAAAATATATGAATATTTCGGATTTATAAAAATGGAAAAACAACTGTGTTGCATATTTCGGATTTCGGTAATTAAGATGTCCCCATATTTTTGTCAGTGGCGGGTTCATGCTCTGTAAAATAATTGCATTGACATGATTATTTTGTTTGTGAGTTACTTGCTAGATACCACATATTTTCATTGAATTCACAATATGTTAATTGGTGGTTCAATTAGTATTGTTTTTGTTTCACATTGGTCCCTTTTTACGTCACAAACTATCGAGAAATATATGATTTCTTTAGTAGCAAATGCCCAATGACAATTAAAATTGACGGAGCCACTGGTAACGTGTTAAATACAATGTTATATATGGGCGTTATTGAGGAATATAACGCATCATGTCACTATCACATAGTCAAGCTTGAGAAGGGCTGGACTAATGCGGTTGTGCATTGAATTAGATTACTTGATGGAAAATGGAGTATGCATGTAGCGGTGTGGACAATATGCAATGTAGAGAGCTAAGTTGTTCAGTATGAATATATCTTGTAGAGATACTGTAGTAACTGAAGTATCTGTAATACAACTGGTAGATATCATAATTACGATCCGAAGGAGGTTGTATTCTTTCATTGTGTGGAAGGAACATACGAGTATTGTAACAAACTGAACGTAGCAATGCTTACTATTGTGTATGTATAAGTGGGCCTCTTTCTCAATGGATGTACATACATTATGTCGCATCATTGGATGACTATTGGTTGAATTTATGCGAAATGAGACTGACTATGTACATCAAAGCTAAGGACTTACTTCATCGAACTCCGACCAGTACGTTGTGAATGAATTAAATATATCAGATATACAACTTAATTAAATATATCAGATATACAACTAATGTTCTCATATAAGTATTTTTATAATCACATGTCTGAAAAGAATGAGTTAAATCTAATCAGCAATTGCACTCACCTGATAAACGCATGCATATTGATTGTATTAGCCCATCTCATGGGTGTATTTATATCGCCAACACAGTGATACGCACTAGTTCTCCGGACATACGATAGTTGGTCGCTTCGAGCACGAACAAGGAACCGTTGGAGGAACAGCTCAATGGTATTGATCCGGTTCGGCACTAGAACTTGGAAGGAACAGTTTACTACACTGAGTGATTCTGCTTGCTTGAGTTGGTGTGGTCGCCAAAGATTTGACTTGTCAGCGGGTATTTGACAAGCGGTCCAGCATCGAGTCAGCAGTTTGAAGAACTGATAATGTAGCATGTGAACGACGACTGTATGCATGATCGTGTGTCGTTCCTCGTTAGTATTTATGTCGTAATCATATCTTCTTCATGAACGGCATTCGCCGCTGTGCAATGACAGTTAAATGATATCCTTGTGGGCGGCAGCATTCGCCGCTATATAATGAAAGTTAAATGATATCCTTGTGGGCGGCAGCATTCGCCGATGTGTAATGAAAGTTAAATGATATCCTTGTGGACGGCAGCATTGGCCGATGTGTAATGCAATTTAAGTGATATATTTGTGAACGTCAGCATTAGCCGATGTATCATTGATTATGTATCATTTATAGTCGCTGTGACCGGCATCAGTAGCCGGACCTGTATTATATAACAATTTCGATCGTATCTACATTGCTCTCCTATATTCACCAGGGATCAATTAGCACGGTAGTTAAATACTTGGTACTCGAGGACATTACACATTATGATGAATGGTAAATCAATTCGAGATACACTCGATTGCCATTGAGATTATTTGTGTGCATATTAAAAGTTAAATTATGCTCAGATTGTGTAATGTGGCACGGGTATCAGAAATTCGTAAATTTGTTAACAGGTCTACTCCAATTGATTCCGCTTGTGCATTTCGCGTTTAATTTCTCGGACATCGGACTTTATTTCAATTCCACTCTTTCGTGAATCTAAAATGCCACCATCTTGAATCTTGATTGAAATTTTAGTTGCTGAATTGAACCGTAAGCTATTTGTTGGTGGTCGATCTGTCAAATCATAAGTTCAACTGTGGCGTCCGTGCTAGAGCGTCATATTTGTTATCGAACCGGGTTTGATACTAGGTCAGGCCACGTGTCTATATGTCTATATTCATTTAATGTCAATCACCTCGCAGTGATATAGACATGCTGCAAGCAACATTAAGCAAGGCATCTCACACACATTGCTTGGTTAGCTGCTTATGTCGGATAAGCCTGTTCGTGAAAACATGTCTAGGTCCCTGCAATGGGTTTAACATTAGTGGACATATACCCGGTATAACTAGAGTACGGAAACGACCTCGACGTAATTCCCTTTAGGCCAAATCAGATTAGGTCGAAACACGTGTAAC
The DNA here is from genome assembly GCA_014843695.1 of Archivesica marissinica. NCBI lineage: Eukaryota > Metazoa > Mollusca > Bivalvia > Venerida > Vesicomyidae > Archivesica > Archivesica marissinica. Next base: position 14,195,819 of record CM026396.1, on the reverse strand, counting down.
TTAAAAGTTATTGATACATGAACTGATTGGTTGAGTAGGTATTGTCACCAATAATGAAAATGCCTTACTTTAAATACAATATATGAGTTGCACTTTGGAATATTTTAGAATATTTGCATACTATTTGGTGACAAACACATTTATACATGTCTAACAGCGTGACCTACTTCAGTACAAGACAAACAAACACATTTATACATGTCTAACTGCGTGACCTACTTCAGTACAAGACAAACAAACACATTTATACATGTCTAACAGCGTGACCTACTTCAGTACAAGACAAACAAACACATTTATACATGTCTAACAGCGTGACCTACTTCAGTACAAGACAAACAAACACATTTATACATGTCTAACTGCGTGACCTATTTCAGTACAGTCAGTCATACACATTTATACATGTCTAACTGCGTGACCTATTTCAGTACAGTCAGTCATACACATTTATACATGTCTAACTGCGTGACCTATTTCAGTACAGTCAGTCATACACATTGTCAGCCGTTTTGTATATTTTCTTATTCGAACATACGTTAAAAATGCCACCATTACCTTCAAAGTATGGAATTATTATAAATGCAAGGATGATATTTTAATGTGATATGCATGTTATGTGATATTGCGCTGCCAACGTTTAAGGGTGCCTCAAATATGCGAAACCATTTGATGCACGCACCTTTCAAGTCGAAGGTGGATGTGTGCAAACTATATTTGTACATGTAGTATGCTACATTTTGTACAATGTGCAAGTCGATTTGTTTTAGCCTATATTGTATTCTTTGCCTATTTAAAAACAGTCTACATCGAAGTCAGTCGGACCGAACAAAATACTTCCGACATTACCGAAGTTTGACATATAGGACATTGACCATATTTCCAAAGATGATGTTTCTCGTACTAGTAGATCGCAGTCTTATCAATCGCACATCTATTAGTCCAATAAAACAGTTTCCATGATGTCATTGTTATAACCATGATATGGGCCCACGAATATCGTATTTAATATTCACTAATATGCAGCACATACATGTGAATAACGGTGCATAATGCAGAAACTGATACTCGATTAAATAGTCCGCTGCATCCTCTTGAATTTAAACACGTCTCTTTTAACACTCTATCCTATTCGATCATGTTCACTTTTCGTGTATGTTTTAAGCTTATTTATCGTCGCTACCGTTTGCCCATATGAGCGACGCCTCCTGCAGAGATTAGTCATTTTAGATTTTGGAGGATAGTGCATGATACAGAGAGAGACCCATTCCAGTCTACTCTGGTTCTTTTACGTGCACCGACACGATACCTCGGTTTAGCGTCCATCTGAAAGACTGTTAATTGTATTAGGGGGATCGGGGGATCGAACCTGCGGTCCCTGGATTACCAGCTGAGAGCAATATACACATTATATCTCTCGGCATGTTTCACTCATTATGCACTAATTATTGACTATTAATTTTATTAAGTTTAAGTTTGCATAATATGTTAATTGAATCGTAATTATTACGAGGAGCCATTTATCCAATGATTGGTTGATTAAGTGTGTACATGTAGTGTACTGTTACGTTAATGGGGTCATTTCATCGAGAAATCTTCCCGGAAGACTGAAGTACGATCTCAGAGCGTGGCTTGGTCTCCGCAGATCGTTCGTAGTCGGCGGTTGACCGAGGGTTGGTCACGTCACGTCCCGTGGTTCCACATGATTGAGGATGGTCTCCCCGAAAAATAGAACTCCTCGACCTAGAAGTCGCACAGAGAGCGTCGAAAGAGCAAGCAATGAGCGTGGATGAGTGAGGCTCAGTCTTCTCGAGCGATAACTGATTGAGAGTATGGTCGTACTGCTCGTACTGCATTCTTTCAACTCACTTGGTCGCATGCGATTTTTCCACATCGTACTCAGTGAAATGACCGCATAAGCACCTTCAACAATCTGTATTGATTGCTTGCACAGGCACGGCGGTCCATCTTTGATCAATTAAATTTGACGAATGAAAGTCGCACTTAGACGACAAAGTGGCATGTTGACATAACGAGTGTGAAATACTGCATATTTATACTGAAGCGATAAATTCGACTTAACGAAATTCGATATAAACTGAGCCAGTTATATGCCTACCAGCCTGGCGCCTGACATACAAACATTGGATTCGGGAAGGACTGATGTTCATTAAAAAGAGGTGTCTCATAAGTCAGAAATGGCTGGCCCTTTAAATAGGGGTGACACTATAATAAACAAACACTTAACTTTTACTTTACTTTTATATGTAAAATGATAGTGTCTGAAACGGGACTTTGATCCGAGATAACCGAAGAATTCGACATATCTGAAATTGACATAACAGATGTAGACTGTACATGTATATGGGATTAGTGCCTTCTCACCCAGCCTGCCAATGGATAGTACTCCTCATTTATAATGTACTATGATGTGTTTTCTCTTGTTGACAAATTCTTACCATTACTTGTTCAGTGGCAGAATTCCACAACATTGATGATCACTGGGAGCTGAAGTCAAATACATGTTATTTTGTCCGGTGCCTCCGCGTTTAATATTGATAATACAAGTTTTTCATGACAATGCTCGCAACATGGAAACGCCATAGCAAAATGCACTGATAGATGATATTGGTTGCACACACCATACAATTTTATCAAGCACACACTGGAAAGCAATACCATGTTGAAAGGATTTTGGAAATGTCGAAACGTTGTTGGGCGCTTTAAGCACTCTACTACACGAACCTTAACTGAAATGAGGAAACGACAGAAAGATCTAAATTGTGTCCGAACGTCTTTTGGTACCAAAAATCAGGATTCCGGACCGTTACTGTCGCGCCCTGAATGGGACGTAATTACGGAATTAGCGGCGATACTGATGGACATGACGATGTCAGACTGAAGTTACTACATGTACATCACAACGGATTACAGACCCGTCGCGCGCAAAGTAAAGGAGATAATGACGTGAGAGCTTCAATGAAGGTATCATCCTAGTAACGTTGACATTCCTAATGCAATTACGACCTTTTAGTTACATTGCTTGGTTCGTGTTACAAGAAACGATTTACCGTTGAAGCTCAAGCCTCGTCACTACGATGACGAGTCACCATCGTAAAAACCTAGGATCACGTTGAACATTAACAGTTTCTGTCGCTGGAAAAGTCGGGTGAATATGCTTGAATATCCGACTATTTGCTTTCCAATGAATGATTGAGTTCGTTCAGTGAAATTATCTAAGTGCTGTTGTTCACCGTTTTGAAACATTGGAAGGTGGACTTTTCATTCCCATATATTGTGTTTCACATTCCTCTGCGGTTGCATGTAATTATGTACTTTGCATTTTAACTATTTTCTGACAATCATGAATAGTTACATTGTAGCTATAAAATTATAATGAATTTGGTTTATTTGTCGTTTTCAATATTTACAGCAACTATACATTATAATGTAGCTATTTTGTGTTACGAACGTTCTTCTAACACGGTTATCTATTGTAGTGAAATGAGGCTTCCAGCAGTGGCAAATAAAATGAATAAAATTGGATAACAAATATATTAACCAACACCATTGGAAGTCTCAAAAGACAACTATGTGTTTCTTAATGTAAGAGTGGATTTGATTTCATCTTGTGATCATTGAAATATGTTTTTGCTTAAATGCTTGTGATCACTCGATGAAATAAATTCCTATGTTATAATTATTAACACAAATATCCTCTATTTCTAACAAGAATATATATTAATCTGATGATAATTGTGATGACGATGAATTAAAGGCGATGACAAATTGGTTGTGTAACAAGCATAATAAACATAAACATTTCCAACATTTCGTCCAAGCTGGCGTACAAACACCATTTATGACGTCTTTATATACACCAGTTAGTGCAACCTAGCAAACTGTGACACAGGTCATTCCTGGTGAAGAATGTCAGTGCTGTAGCTGCTGGGCGTATATTTGCACTAGTTTAACCGAAAACGTGTACCCTAAAACGAAGATAAGATATGCTAATACATGCATTCATAAAGGTACTACAGCAAGTATGGTAACATCTACTACGATTGAGCTAAGCTGTATATCATGAAGGTGGCTGATTGAATAACAATCGGATGCATATATAAAGCTGTCGGATTAGCGCAGTGGTCAGCACGCTCGCAAATGTATGGTATATGATGAGGTTGTTTGATGGTCGCCAAATATGACATATGTGTTTTCCCCAGGTATACCGGTTTCCCCTTCATTCACTAACACGAGTGTGCTTCGCAATCGTTGTACAATAAATACAGTTTCGTGTATATATAATGTAATTAATGATACAATTCAGCTGGACGCCTCCTTAATGTGGCGTTAATATGAAGTTAAGAAATGTACATAATTTCATAGCATTACAGTGTTTAAATATACACATATAGTGTAGACATTAAGCGTTTCTGCTCTTGCACAGCTCCCCGGTTGATATGTATGGTAATACTTTAAGCATAGCTTGGATCCCCTGTTCTACAGACACGGTCGAATGGTAACCCAGTTTCCTGATTTTTGCGTATGACACTTCGTAATCCCTCTTGTCATTATCAGCCCCGGAGTTGGACTCGGTTATAATGCAGCCTGTCACGTTATTCTGTATATGACGAGCCACCTGCGATTTTGTCATGTTCATTTGCTCGTCACCTACATTGTAAGCTTGTCCTTTCATTTCTGTTGCATGCGCCACAGCAAATATAAAAGCACGCGCTGCGTCTGTCACGTGCAGGAACGTACGTTTGAAACCACCTTCATATAGGTCAAATTCTTTTAGTGTAAGTGCTTTATATGTAAGGTCGTTTATCAGCAAGTCTAACCGTAGACGTGGCGATAAACCAAATACAGTTGCCAGCCGTAAGGCAATACCGTCGACGGCTAGTACCATTTTCTCTCCGTCGGCTTTACTGCTTCCATATAGTGTGAGGGGACTGATGGTGGTTTCTTCAGTACACACGCCCTGTACGGCTCCATAGCACGACCCTGTACTGGCGTAAATAAGAATCTGCTCGTGTGTTTTAAAATCAGTGACGTTCCTGGTGCCCACAATGTTTGTGTGGATAGCGTTATCGGGGTCGTTCTCGCAAGCCGGGTAACCGACGATGGCAGCTAAGTGAATTATTGCGTCTTTTCCCGCCATAACACGTTCAAGGTGCTGCCGATCCCTTATGTCCCCTTTAATAATGTGAAGATTAGAGTTGGCGGCTATTGGTAACAGAGGTTGAATGCCCCATAAAAACAAGTCATACAATGTGACCTCGTGACCTTGATCAAGCAGCATCGGAATCATTGTGGAACCTAGGTACCCAGCACCTCCTGTGATAAATATCTTCATTTTGCTATAATCTTGAGTGTCCTGTAAATAATCATACAATGGTTCAATAACGTGGTATGAATGTTCACCAACAAATGTCGGACAACATATCGTCAATACTGACAGTTCAATCTCAAAGTATTCATCCGACAGTCCAATAATATAGCATCAGTACTGACATTCAACAACATGGCATAATACTGACAATACATGTTGAAGCAATCGAGTACATAATTCCAAATACTGACCACCCTAACATGAAATAGGCACTATATATATATACGGTGACAGCCAATAGTAAATATTGAACTAGACCCTATATATAGCCTCCGTAGCCGCCGTTGATATAACTCGCTTTTCACAGCTATCATCAGGGTCGCCTGTTCGCTCCCTCTCAGGGACCCGTGGTACAATGATGATATATGATGAAGTTGTCAGTCGCTTACTGAGATTGGAAAACTGAGTTCTGGTTTCAACCCAGGATATGTGTGTGGTCCTTTCCACCATAACATATTCATTTTATACGACGACAATGCACCAGAATGGGCCCTACAAATCAAATGTAAAAACAGGAATATGACTAAATTCCCACCCAGTGTGACAACAAATAGAATGCTGACAACGATTGTTGTTTTCTGGTAGACATTAACATTATTTGCCGAAGATACATGAGGGTGACACCCCCCTTTTGGTACGCGGGATTCAGGGCCTATTTAGTCCGTATTCAGGACGCAAGAGCGTCGTAAGCGGTATGCAATAAAAACATCTTTTGGTATTCAGTACGCAAGATTTCCAATATAAATTGTTTTCTTGGACAATAATCTACGTTCTATTACCAATTTAACGACAACAATACCACGAAACCTTCAAAAGCGATGTTATGTGTATAAAACGTAAATTGTTGATGTACGGACCTATACGATCTATTCGGACTTTAGATAATGTCCAGGGTTACTTCCCTTATAAACAATTTTACCATTTGCACTACTGTAAATAGACAAATGTTCTTGGAGGCGTGCTGCCGATTACACTTTCGGGACACCACACGAAGGTTTGAAGCGCGCAGTTTTGTATTGAACATAGATGAAGAACAGGTGTTTTCAATGTGTTAAACTGGTTAAAAAGTATTTGGGATTCAGCGAAAATATAAGGTGGTATTCGGGACTCACTGAAAAAATAAGAAGTATTCGGGATTCAGGGGGAGGGGGTTGTCACCCTCATAACAATTTAACTGAAAATTAGGTGAATCAAAGAATTAAAATGTCTGTACGTTGTGATCATGCCAATGGATGAACACATCCATAGCAGCGATATCGTATAGTTTATGAACTGTGAAAATAATCAATCAATGGAAAAGTATTTGATATCATGAACAATTGATGGTTATGCTTTATGTTCAGTTTCATGTACTGTTCCGAAGTAAAATATGAGCTTTAGATTATGGTACACTTACTTACTGACTTGATTCAAATATTGACGGTAAGAACCTAACTTATGTCCTGGTCGTAGTTCACGAAAACTTACGAAGGCTTTGGTGGAGATTAATGAGTCTCAGTTTAATGTTGCCAAGCAATACATGGGGGACATCCATTGTACAATATGACTAATACACAATAACAAAAATATAATACATTTAACGGAAACAATCAGCATATATACTGTCGAACATTGGCAATAGTATGGGTTTTAAAAATAGATCACACATCAATATTGGATATTTGGGGGTATACAATACAAATAAACCGTCTGAACAGTATATATGTGTCTGATTAGTGCAGTTGATAGGATATCCGCGTTTGAATGATTTTTGTATCATTAACCCAATACCTAAAACCTCTACCACGGATCCAAGAGGGGGATCACTTTGGCGCCAGCTATGTATAATATATATTGATATTGTAGTGTTCTTAATAGCCGCCTTAGTATGTGGGCAGAAGGCAATAATAACATTGCAGATGAGCAGAAACGTACATTAGACCATATCTCAACTAGTATTGAAACCCGGACGAAATTAAAGAAATCTAATTGTATCGCTTTTATCGATTTCCAGCTTTCCAGTCCGTATGAGCTACTACTTTGATAAAGTGCATTGCCTTGAGGCATCTTGCTTTCAAGTACTTCAAGTGATGAATAAACGAATGTTTTTTTAATCAAAAATTACTCCAAGAAATGTAGTCTCAGGAATGGGGACTCCATCAAGAGTTAATACATATATTAATATATATATATATAGATATGTTCTGTCGATGCTGTCAAACGTGCGAAAAGCAACATATAATTTATTTGTGTTTGCTAATGATTTTAAAATAAGGAGTTTAATATAAAATACAGTCAACGGTGGATTTTCCTCTTTTGAAAAACCGAACTGGTTATCAATCAATGTATTATGTTCGATATATATATTAGTTTTGATATGATATTATTCAGGGCTATGTAATTATTTGATTCATTACGAGTTCCTCCTTTTAAAATGGGTACAATAATACCATCACCTCAACCTTGGGGAAATATGCCATCTTGAACTATTTACTATTTTTGTATAGGGTTAACAAGAAACGGGAAATCATATATAGTGTGTATGTAAAAACCTCTGCAATCAAGTGGTCACTCTATGGGATTTTAGAATTATTCAGAGAAAATACAGCTTGTTTCAATTCAATTTCTGTACACTACCCATCTAAATGTATGTCATCGTGTGCATCGCTACTGAATTATTGTCTAGTGTAATCGCTTGTTAGATGTGAGCCATATCAATTGTTGAAATGTTCATACATAGGCTTAATATTTAATGTATCAGACACAATTGATGCAGTTCGATATTGCTTGTTTACTTTTTAGCTAGATTTGTAATTCTCACGCTTTCACGTTTTGCACATTGGTTTTTACATAACCGCTTTACCTTGATATATATGCGTTTTTATCAAGGACATTAATTTTGTTTCGATTGTCATTGTTATATTCATGTCATGCATTGCATTCTCTGTTAAATCACCGTTTACGATTGATTTTAGTCGCGTTTGAATTTACTTTATTACTGGGTTTTCCAAATACGTCGGATGTTTTAATCATACAATGAGGTTGTGAATGATGACTACTAACATCGATGATTTCCCTATTGCTATGCAAATCATCAATGTAGCGTTGTAAATATATAATGTTTGATTATCAGATAATGCATTACGTAACATATGAACACGTGATTCGTCCCAAGTTATAATTGGTTCGGTAGGTGGATTGTCATTACGTTACATAGCATGTGGGCGGTTACGTTTTATGCATATATGTAGCGCATAGTGGTCAGAAAATTCGCCTGGTGGCATTATTGAACGTTTTAATATGTTTAAAATGTTCATATTGTAATACAAGATAATCTACCGTGCTAGCACCGTTGCTATTGAAAGCCAACACCTTTGTCGTGATCTAATAGGCCGTTTTTCCTATTAATAAATTGGTTGATTTACATAAGTAAATAAGTCTCCTGTCATGTGCGTCTAACACGAGGTCTTTGTTTACCCTGGTCAATTCATAACAAGTAGGTTATATTTAAGTATATTTGTCATGGATCAATTGCATAATCTACCACGTGGTATGCAAAAAATGTCAGTCCAGTCTGTGAGACTTGATTTCGCATGATTTGCACGTGCAGCCCGAGGAAAATATACATGTCACCGGAAACTTGTATTAGTGTAATCCTTATGTCTTACATAACGGTTAAATCACATTTGAGTTCACAATGGTACACAACGAACATGCCTAGATTGAGCGAAAATCAACGTATCCAAGCATTAACAATGCTTGCCCGTGGTGACAACGTCACTGACATGAGTAGGGCGTTATGGTGCCACATAAACACTAGTATTCGCTTGCACCAGCGGTTCCAACAGACATGTGGTGTAGTAGATCGCCGAAGAACCGGTAGACCAAGAGTAACGAATCGGCAAACGGACCGGTTTATTACGTTGACGCACCTGCGACGTCGTTTCCAAACAGCGTCTAGTACCGCGAGACAGTATGGTATCAGCAGCCATACTGTATTGCGCCGTCTTAGACAGGCCCGGGCCCCCATCCGAGCTAGGAGACCCTATATGGGACAGATCATGACAGCACGTCATCGGGCTGCTCGGATGCAGTGGGCGAGACGTCATTTCCGCTGGGGGCGACAACAGTGGGCTCGAGTGCTTTTCTCAGATGAGTCCAGATTCAATCCGAGTCACCATGACGGTCGCACGCGGGTTTTTAGGAGAAGGGGGAACGTTTCGCCAACTGTTGTATCGTGGAGAGGTATAGATTCGGGGGCGGGAGCGTAATGGTTTGGGGAGGGATTATGGGAAGACGAAAGACAAATCTGGTTGTAATATGCGGCAATCTTAACGCGCAGGGCTACGTCGACCAGGTTTTGGAGCCTGAAGCAGTTCCATTTCTGCAACGACATGGGCCTGCTATGCTAATGCACGTTAACGCCCCATGTGGCACGAGTCAGTCGACAGTTTCTCAACAGGAACAACGTTGACGTGCTTTCCTGGCCTGCTATATCCCCGTCTTAGTAACAACACAATTCACAAAATTGTTATACATGATGTATGTGCATACTTTGTGGTTTTATTATAATGTTGTAAACGTAATTTAACGTAGGCATTACAATAGTATTAATTGCATAATGCTTTTACAATAGTATTAATTGCATAATGCTTCTACATCTCGGACATACAAAGATAAAATGGAATTCTTACTCAATATTCAGTCGATTATACAGTTAATACAGTATTTGATATCTACATACATTGTCACATATACAGGCTTCTAATGTAATGTAGAATGGTGAAATGAAATGTCATAGTTGAATTCTTACATTGCGCAGCTAATATTGCCTAAGAATGATTCAAATTCAAAAGTATTTGGAGTAATATTCTAGTTTACGTGTATTCATTAGATCACACCCCCCCCCATTTATATTTATGTATGCTTTTATCTCACAGCCATTGTTTCAAAGTAGGTGTTATCTTTAGTCAAGTCTAAGTATTACAGTCATTAAAATTTATATCAAAATTATCCCATATTGTACATACTCCCAAATGATTTAGCTTAAGCTCCATACAACTAGGACACTTATTCTGAACAGTATTGAATGTACGTTGTTCATGGAAATAATGTACTACAATAAACTAAACTCATTACGCTCCATACGTAACAAATATTTTAAAAAGAGTTATATACATACAACAATAATAAATTATATTACAGACAACGAATACCTGTTAACTGCTACATGGTATTTGTTTTGCAACTCAACTAAATATAGTGTGCCATATATATATATATATGAATAATGTCAAATTCGCCTAATACTATCAGAGCAACAATTTTATCAAGCATATTATTAAGTAATTTTGTTAAATCAAATTGCGCCTTTTTATAGAGAGCCACTAGACTATCAACTGTACGATATTGCCTACTGGTTTAACGCGCAAATCTACAACTCATAAATTACCCGTATTTACAAATTGTAATCACTAACTAACATAAATGACCATGTAATAACTCACAGTTTATACCATTTAAACTTGTGTTTAAAATTTACTATGAAATTATTGTTTCCAATAATATTATACATATCTTAGCTGTGCTTGTAGTGATTGCAATAAAAGTAAGTTACATGTGTAAGTGGGATGGTGCGACGTGGTTTTGTATGCTTTTCTTGAAATGTGTTGAAGCTAATCTGCGTATCTAATACATTATTTAAGCATACTTATAGTAATAGCCCGGCTACTATTGCTGTTTTAGAATGTTTTGTACTTTGGTTATAGTGTATTTTTGTTACTTTGTGGATTAAGTGTTGCCATTTTTCACATATGATATAACCACTACTGAAGATTTTCCGAAGAAAACACTCAAACGTTAGTATTAAAATGTAAATATCATCTTGTTTGCAAAGCTTAGGCATGTGTGTCTTCTATTAATGAATTCAAGAAAATATATATGATGAACATAATTATAGTGTTTATTTAAATCCTCTTAATTTACATTCAGAAACATACTAACATGTAAAGCAAAATGTATTATGTAAAACACAAATGTACGAAATGGCCCTTTGCTAGCTTACATAGCCAAGAGAAACACATGTGCATAGTACCATACATACACGTACATGGCAAAGCTCCAGTTACCTTGTCTATAATATGTACCGTATTCCAAGAATAACTAGGATATCTTAAGCTGTCCTGAATCCGATATCTTGTAATATACGGTATATGATTGTAACTGCAAAGAAATGATTTAAGCCCAGTCGATCTGACTGAATCCGATTATGTTCGCGATGAGTTGACATACTAGTAGTATATACACATATATAGTATGAGCGTGTATGCCACGCATACCTTTATCGCAGTGTTACGTATTGGATAAATACGAATATATTGTTCACGTGTTATTTCTTGTATGCTTTCCTTCTTCCACTGCTTGAGTTTCGTATTCCTCCGTGGTTAGATGTACTTTTGTCTGTCAGATATTTGTCAGATATTTTCTGACACTCATGAACAGCTAAAGTATAATACAGTATAAAGTAATACATTCTAATGAATTTGTTCAGTATGTAGTTTTTATTTTTGACAGCAAACAGAAACTAACTTGAAAATTATACCGGGACTATTTCTTATTACTGACGTTCACACTAACATAAATGGTTGAGTGGATATGTATTGTAATGAAATGAGAAATGTGGCTCCCGACAGTGGCAAATAAAATGAAATTAATTTGATAACAACTATTATATTCAGCCATACGCATTGGAGGTCATGAAACAAAAACATGTGTGCATATCAGTGTAAGATAGGATTTTATTTCACCACGTGATGACCGAAATATGTATTTCCACTCGTGGCTAACGTAACATCCTTGATGACTCATGTCTAGTGAAACTAGCCATGTTCATATCACGTAGAGTAGCGAATGGGTCATCTATCTAAATAATACATCGCTAAGCCACCTCAGTAGTATCCAATAGACATTAAGAAACGTTGCACAGTAACCAAAATGACAATTAGGCTAGCCATAGCTCATAGTAAGGATACATATATCGTCATCTGGTAGATTTCTTGGGGCAAGAATGTGTTTGCACTGTTTGACAAAGGGAGGAATCCCCCTCATTGAGAAATAAATAGTTAGAGTTTCGACAAAACAAACAATGAGCGTATGTTTAGTATTCCTGGATTATTCCAGTACTGGAATATACATCTCCATCAAGCAGAAATTGAAACCATGTATTTCGATTTCTCAAATGGAGGAACGTTCCTCCGTTGACACAGAAGTTAGTTTAAACATAGTTTATTTCAAACAATGATACAACATATACAACTGTACAATTTACACAAATATGTACATACATGTATGAAAAAGGATTAGAACCGAAAGCTATAGCTCATAGAGGTCTTCTCCTATAATTAGATGCATATTGTAATTACAGTATGACAGCGTTTTAATCGTATCTGAACTATTAATTGCAATTTGAAAAAGATAAGTATAAAATTATATTAACCATGAACTGTAAACTATAATCTCAATAATATAACGAGATTATTAAGGTGATAGAAATACACATAGTAATTAAATTACTAAGTTGAAATTAAGATTGACTCAGAAGATAGGGGAAAGGATAGAAGATGGAGGAACATGATGTATTCATTCGGATAGTTCAATGGGAGAAGCAAGCTTGCTACATTAATGAACAGGGGCTCATGAAAATCGTCTGCTTTCCCGGATGTAGTTTTGGACTGCTTCAAATATGTGTGCGTTGAGATCATCGCTAAGGTTCCGGTCTCCGTGTAATAGAGTGTATATAAGAGACGAACTCTGATGTCATTGTAGTAGATACATTCAAAGAAGAAATGATGATTACTCTCAGGATGACCTCATTGACAGAGGGGTGATGGAAAAATAGTTACGTTTATTTATCGTCGCTACCGGTTGCCTATATGAGCGACGCCTCCTGAAGATATTAGTCATTTTAGATTTTGGAGGATAGTGCAATGATACAGAGAGACGTCACTCTTTAGTTGCGATTTGAATGAGGAAAGGGATGGTGAATTTTGTAGTACATTTGATAGTTTGTTCCAGTCTCTCAGAGCCGATGGCAGAAAAGCATTGTTGTATGGAGATGTTCTTGCGCGTATAGTTTGGATATCATCGACATTGCGCAAATTATACCTAGAAGTTTCTCCTACAGTAGTGGGACTAGAGATGAAAGACACTCAGGAGTTAGGCCGTTCTTCATCTTGTAGAGCATACTTAGTTTATGGTGGTGTATTCGACGTTGAAGGGATTCCCATGGAACCTCTATGGAGTTCGTTACGTGATACAAGTTTGGTAGTTCCAGAAACAATACGGGAAGCTTCATGCTGAATTGTGTCGAGTTCCGATTTCTCTAATGGTTGCAGTTGATATAAACAACGTCCGCGTATTCAATAAGAGGTCTAATGAAGGATATATATCATTTCTAGAGATCTTCTATCTAGTTGGACTTGAGTTTTCGCATGATGTGTATTCTTTTCCAGGCCCACTCTTTGATTGAGTTTATATGAGAATGCCAAGAGCAATCATCGGAAAAGTGAACACCACGATGCTTGTGATAATTGACTAGTGTAATAGGTTGATCGTGCATAAGTAGAGGTGGATGAAAGTGTTTTGGTTTTACATGAAATTGTCATAGTTTCTGATTTGGAAGGATTAAACGTAACTCGTAATTTGTCAGCCCAATTTGATATCTTTTCAATGTCTGATTGTAGAGTTTCTGCAGCAGAAATAGGATGATCAACAAGTATATGTACACTGGTGTCGTCAGCAAAGAGATGTACTTGAGAACCCATGTCGTCGACAATGTCGTTGATAAACCCTAGGAATAAGAGCGGGCCAATAATAGATCCTTGGGGAACTCCTGCATTTACTGTTGACCAATTAGATTGAGTACCCGGTAGAATAACATATTGTCGTCTGTTAGAGAGATAGTCAGAAAACCAGGTAAATAAACAGCCATCCAGTCCAGCATTTTCTAATGCACACAGAAGTTGATAAAGTCAGCTGTCAGCAATTATGAATTTTTCAAAATGAGGAATATTTATCTCTTAGCAAATCAGTGCTAAAAATATACAATTTCTAAGCCAACAAAGTCCGAAATTACTTTTCACAACCTGATATAAAGTTTATTGAGATATATATACTGTTGCATAATACGTATATTACTATAGTATATACAGAATGCATACATGCACTTATTTATAATCATTGTGTTTATAAATGTACAGATATTCGTAATGAAGAGGAAATAAAGAGTATATACACTTAATCGAAACTTCTAACGTCCCTTGGTATATATCTTTGTATAATTAAAATGTTTGAGAACCTATCGGAGTGAAATTTGGAGCAATGTAGGATAATTGTGTAAGCGAAAGAATTATGCTAGTTTGGGTGTAAATTTAACACCACCCTTTTGGTACTTGTTGGTTCTGTGACACGATCCAACAACACACAATTCACGAATTTACCTGGTGAAAGGCAACCTATCAAAGCTGTAGATTAAACAATGTTTATATAATATAACGTGTATATTTGCCTTAAAATAACATGTCATAATCAAACAAATACATGTAAATAATCAATAATAAATCACAAACAGTATCAATATCTTTCTATCTGGTGTAAAGTTATCGTTCAGCTAATACCGCGTATGGCCTCCTTGAGCCCTGACTACCGCCAAACACCGACTCTACATTGTACGGCCTAATGATGTTCTGTTGAATATTAGTCCATTCTGCAAGAAGTGTTGACGTTCATTTACGTTTCTCCGGATCGTCCGACCTAGTACGTCACATACATGTTCAATTGGGTTCAAGTCTGGTGAACAGGCTGGCCAACGAAGAATGTTCACTATGTTCGTTGCTAAATATGCCTGCAAGTGAGGTACGGCTACTGGTTCAAGGATTTCGTCACAGTACTTCCTCGCCATGAGGATCCCGTATTTAACCACGGCATGTGTTTTTGTGTGATAATATATTCCGGCCCATATTATCACAGAACCACCACCAAACCTATCTGCCTCAATGGCACACGTATCTGCATATCTCTCACCAACCCGCATGTACACACGTTCTCTGCCGTCATTACATTCCACCTTCAACCTCGATTCATCGGTGAATAACACATTTACCCAGTCTGCTCTGGTATAACGCAGATGCGCTCTTGCCCAGGCAAGGCGTGTTTGGCGGTGGCTAGGAGTTAACCATGTACAGGTCTTCTTGCCCGAAGACCATAATGACGTAAACGTGAACATAGAGTAGTGTCACTGATTGAACGACCATGCGATCCTATGGTGGCATGTGCTGAATGTGTTGCTTTCGTTCGCCTATTCCTAAGGTGGGACACGATAATGTGTCGATCATGTTGCACGTGTGGTAACTCGTCATCGATGTTGCCTATGTAAATCATCAACACGTCCAGTAGCGCGATATTGGCGGGCTAACCGCTTGATGGAACTCACATGCACATTCACAAGTCTTGAAACCTACAAAATAAGCCACTCATTTTGTGATAATTGACCATTTGCGTAGCAATCTGATTTTGTATGAGCTCTGTTATGATAAGTAGTTCATTATGTTTGCCAAATTAAAAATAAATCCGATGCATTTTAATAGAATTATAGTCAAATATCCAAGGCTGGTTAATATTAGATGGAAAACATGTATACGGACAGATACACGGACAAATGCACGGTCAGCATGATACATTGACGTCAGGTTTTCATGTTCATAACACAAATGAACACAGAAAGACATGGTCTTAACTGAACTACACAAAACACAAACTCTGTTTGCAATGGGCTAGACTTTAGATCGTTTAATGCAATTTGACTATAATACCCATACTAGATCAATATCTTCACACACATGTATAGTCAAATATATGACACATACCCTCGGTACAGACATTGCCAATAAGGTCGCTCAAATACTTGACAAGCGAGTGAATTCGGAACTAACCATTTGGCAAGGCGTCATTCAACAATAGTAGAAACGGTGTGTATTTTACGTTTATTTATCGTCGCTACCGGTTGCCCATATGAGTGACGCCTCCTGAATATATTAGTCATTTTAGATTTTGGAGGATAGTGCATGATACAGTCAGAGACCCATTCCAGTCTCCTCTGGTTCTTTTTCGTGCACGGTGAAAAGCACCGACACGAGACCTCGGTGTAACGTCTCATCTGAAAGACTGTTAATTTTGTTAGGTTCAGACGTGGAAACGAGTAGTAGAAATGGGGTTATGATTGCTAGATTTACATGTCACGACGATAAACGTAAGATCATGCTAAAGAAGAAAGTGTTGAAATCGCACTCCAGATTCTCTGGTGTTTACATTAACCATGAGTTATCTCAGGCGGATAGAGTGATGAGCAATAATTTTAGAACAATTCTGGATTAAGCAGCATAATTTTACACTCAGAGGATCCCGCATTGTCCGTGGTAATTATGGCGACGACTCAACGAGGCATCGTTCCGAGGATCATACGCGTGATACGAACGATCCGGCTCTCGTTCATCTACCAATCATGACAACACACGAGGTCATGCTCAGAGTCGTGACAGACAGCTGAACCAAAGCAGAAAATGAGCGAACGTCGGGTTGGAACTGTAACATTGATTCTGACAGTCATGTTTTAAGATATTCTTGTGTTTTAAATAGTGATTGTGATATTATATGTGTAGCTGAGACGCATCCTTTAAATGGTAATGTTTTACACGTTGATGGTTATCAATGGTTTGGTTTTAATCGTTATAATATTCATAAAAATGCCCGGACGGGTTCCGGTGGAGTAGGCGTTTTGATAAAAAATGTTACATGCAATGAATTCAATATTTCTGTACTAGATTGTTCATTTGAAGGAATTATGTGGTTAAAAATGTACCATAAATCTGATAATTGTGTTATAATGCCATGTGTTTGTTATTTTCCACCGGATAACTCATCTAGACGCATTGATGTTAATTCGTTCTATGATAATCTTTTGACTGGTATTTACAGAAATCAGAAAGAAGGAACCGTATTTATATGTGGAGACTTTAACAGTCGTTGTGGAGAATTAGATGATTTTATTATTGGCGTTGATAATATACCTATCCGCAATGTTGTTGATTTTAAAACTAAATCATAAATTATGGTGAATTATTAGTTGATTTTATGATTAATGCTAATATGTGTATTGTAAATGGTCGTAACTGCACTAATAATGATTAATGGTTTATCAGTAGTGGATTATTGTATAGTAAGTCACGATGACCTTTCATTGTTTTACCGTTGTACGTACATCAGATTTGATTAATAAATCAGGTGACATTGAAGTGGTTGTACCTACCAGTATCCCAGATCATTCTATGATTAAATGGAGTATCACCATTAGTGCAGTTCCCCAGTTTACTAGTCAATACAATAATAGCTTTGACAAGTTTGATACATGTATCAAATGTTCCTGAAACCTTTCTATTAGAACAAGATGTCCTTAATCATGTTAACGTAACTATTGATAAACTTGAGCATTGCCATCAAACGCATATTGATTATATTTATGAGGATTTATTTTAAAATAAATATAATATGTCCGTCATAAAACAATTATCTCTGGTTGGAGCAATAGAAAATGCAGACCGGGAAAGCCGTGGTGGAGTAGCGCTCTAACTGATAGCTGCAATAATGTGTGTACAGCAGCACGAAATTGGTTTAATTGTGTTGTATGTAATAAAACCCGAAATGTATATCTCAAGTCCGAGTATATTCAGGTCCGTAAACATTTTGACCGTGAAGTACAGAAGGCAAAACGTTTATATTGGTATTCTTTACAAAATGAATTGCTGAATGAATGTAATGTAGACCAGTCAAATATTTGGAAATCCGTAGGTAAAATCGGCGCTGGTCAGAGTAAGAAAAAATATATACCACATGTATTTATTGTAATATTTTAAACGCCAGGCTAAGTTGTTGGGCTGAACATAACCATATGATCGTAGATGGGCAGAACGGCTTCAGAAAGAAGCGTAGTACCATAGATCACTTATCCACTTTGACCTCTATTATTGATACAAGAAAACAAGTTAAAAAATCCACATTCTGTGCCTTAATTGGTTTTAGTAAGGCGTACCATTTTATTAACAAGAGATAAATTGTGGAAAAGATTCAATGAAATTGGAGTAGCTGGTAATATGTGGCGAGCTGTTAAGTCTATCTACTCATCTGTGTCGTCCTGTATTATGGTCTTTTAAGACTGATTGGTTTGATGTTAATTGTGGCTTAAGACAGGGTTGCATTCTATCGCCACTTTTATTTAATTTGTACATTAATGATTTAACGATATTTTTAAAATCATTAAATATAGGTGTTAATGTCGATAATGACTGTATAGATATTCTATTGTACGCGGATGTGTAACATAGTTACCTTTTGCCTTACGCCTATATACATGTGTAGTGATTAATTACCTTATGTTTTGATGACTCTCTTAATTTAATTATTTAAACATGTGTGATTATATTATAGGACAACAGTCTTTTCAGTGTGTGTACGGGATGTCCTTTGTTGGGGACATATGATGTACGTCATGTGTCACTAATTCTAGGATGCCAGGGGGCTGCTAATACAATAAAATCATTCGAGGGACTCCCGAAATTATACCATGATTGGATCAGAGAAATAGAGAAATATAAATTAATGGTCTTCGCGTCTGACCAAGATTGTGCTATGTTAGCGTATCAAACATCCCGGGGCCCGGTAACAGGTTTTATACAAAGATATAGGGAGGAACATCCAGGTGTCAATTGGGTTACTTTAAAACAGGAATTGGCCAAACGTTTTAGTGAAATCCCTGATAAACAATTAGTCCTTACCTTGCTCCGACAAATCAAACAGAAGATTACATATACGTATATGTTGAAAGGTTACGATCATTCGCAGAAGCTGGTTATCAAGATATTAATGCACCCGATGTCCAGAATCAATTGGTAGATATTTTTGTGAACGGCCTCATAAATAACGAAAGGTTAAAAGTTACTATCTTAAGAAAAGAGCCACATAGATTAAGTGACGCCGTAGATATTGCCACTAAGGAACTCAATTTGAGACACCGAGTTGCCGTTGCCGGAGGTCAAACTAATCCTAAATTTCACTATTCACAGAATAGGGCATTAGAGGACCACCCCATTCAAAGTCAGATTAGACAGAGTGAAGGTCATATCCCCATGGAAAGTAATCATTCCAGGGGTAGATATTGTTATAAATGCCAGGGGAGAGGGCACCATCCAAAGGACTGTAGAATTATACGCAATGTGGGGGTAACTTGCTATGAATGTGGGCAGCAAGGCCACATGACCAGGGAATGTGGGCCAACCCTACAACGTAGGGTCACGTGTTTTAAGTGTGGTGAAGTAGGCCACATTTCTCCGGAGTGTGGAGTTAAGGCGATGTATAGAAACATTGACCAAAACGGTGGTAGGCAGGGCCTACCAGGTCAAATAGGTCACATACGGGGAAACTAGGACGCTCTTTCTATGGTGAGGTCGGTAGAAAGAGTAGAACGAATAATAAGACCGACACATCTAGAGATAATCTCAATATTAATAGTCAAAATGGAAAACCTGTAACTATAACTGTTTCGGGAAGTCCTAATTCATGTCTGTTGTCCATTGGTGATCAAAAGTATAGAACTCTAGTAGATAGTGGAGCACACATTTCGATTATGCATGAAAGGGTATATAAGGGGCTGAAAAATAAGCTTAGATTAATCAAAAGGCCCATTAACTTGCAAACAGCAGGTTCTACTCCCTTATGCGCCCTCGGATGCATAATTATTAAAATGAAAATCGGTGGTACCGTAGTGTTTCAAGAGTTTTGCGTTGTAAAGCCGGTCAACCATAACCTTATCCTAGAGTTAGATTTCCTCCAAAAGAATAATGTCAGGCTTTATTTTGACCTAAAATGTATGAGAGTACAGGGGAAAACGTATGTTAGGTTAGAAGAGGATATTCACATTGCTAGTACAGTTAGAATGAAATATACTCAAGTAATAAAACCAAATAGTGCAAAAAATTGCTATGGTAAAGTCCGAGAGCATCCTAATTTACAAGTAGGCGATTTATTTCAAATTTCCGAAATAGACAGAGATTTTATTGTAAATGAACCAGATTTACAAATTATAAATTTAGTGACTAGGCTGCCGAAAAATAGGATTGTGCCAATATTAGTTGTAAACAAAACTAACAAATTTTACAGAATACGTAGACATGGCCTTGTAGCGCAACTTTCAAGTGCATCGGATACAAATGTCAAAAATGTCAACACCATATTTGATAAAGGTCATAGATTTGCTAGATTTGGATGCACCTGACGAATATAGATCAAATCTGAAAAAACTGGTCATGAAAAATCGGGATTTATTTGCAAGTAGTGACTCAGAACTAGGTCATACAAACGTTGTAAAAATGAAAGTAGTTGTGGGACACCATGAACCCATTAAATTAAGACCGTACAGGGCTCCCATAAATAATAGGCAAATAATTAGTAAAGCAATTGACGAACTGCTAGGTGTCATTCAAAGATCTAGGTCATCATGGTCTTTTCCTGTCGTTATTGTTGATAAAAAGGATGGAACAAAAAGGTTTTGTGTAGATTTTCGAAAATTAAACCAGATAACAAAGAAAAATTCGTTCCCTTTGCCTTTGATAGATGACATTTTGACATTGCTTGGTAAGGCAAAATACCTCACAAGTTTAGATTTAAAAAGCGGTTATTGGCAAGTTGCCATGGATCCTAAAGATCAAGAGAAAACGGCCTTTACCACTTTCAAAGGCTTATACGAGTTCAGGGTAATGCCCTTTACATGTATGCATCCTCTTTTCTTAATATTAGTGTGTGTGTATTTTGCAGATAAGGATGGTTCTCATTTTGTTTGTGTCTATTTCACAATTCTGTCTTAATGAAGCAATGTTTGTTCGCGAGAATGTTGTTTTTAAAAAGACGAATGATATACACGTAAATGAAGGGCGTTGGTTGATTACGTTGGTTCATGATTTAAAGCCTTATAAATCATTAGTACGCCAACTTTATGAAGATATGGAAACAGCCAAAATATATTGTAATTGGAAACATGAAGGACTGGTACAAGGATGACCATATATCATATTTTGAAACATTTCAAAGTTTGGAAATTGAAGTAAACATTTTAAATGAAATTTATGAAATATATAATTTACCGTTACCATTACCAAAAGGAGAAAATGCTTTAGCATATACTGCTAAGTTTGTCCTTGAAACAAATTGGCTGATGATCAGCAAAAGTCGTTCAACATTTGCAATTCTAGATGTTAATGCATTCAAAATATGCAGCAATCCTTTTGTAAAATACTGCGATCCAAAAACACAATTTTACAAAACAAATTTGAATGTTATGTGTATAACAGCGTTGTTCGTGAAAAACTCCCAATCACCAAGTAAATACTGTCAACATAAAGTTCAGATTAGCCGACTGCCAATTGCAAAATATGTTGATGTTGGCATTTGGATAATTGCGACAAATAAACGTTTACAATTTACAGTAAATTGTAGAAATGCAGATATGACACCATATGCTATAAACATCCAACCTCCATTTGGCATTATTAAACTAAACAACACCTGCCATGCCACAAATGGTTATATTGAACTACCAGAATATTTGGAAAAAGGTTCCAGTTATAAAATGTCAGATCCTTTGGCATCTCTGTTGACATTACACGACATATCAACATTTCACATTTGGAATGATTTTAGAAAACACTTTCCAAATCTAACAACTGTTAAAATTCCTGGATATTTGTTAGAGTTGAAGGAAGTCCCGATGATTGAATTTATAAGGCATGTTGGGAAGTGCCAGCCCATGGCTGTGGGGGGGGGCAGTCGCGGTTGTTTTCGTTGTGTGGTCGTGGGGATTGTGTTAGCAATTATTATAATCATTGTAATTTGTTGTAGAACAAACATCGGCCGGCGACTTCAGTTTTCCAAATTTATAACATGTTTAATTAGAGGACGCAAACGTGGTGATTCAGGGGGTTCTCCTGCATCATCCGCGTCGCCGTCCGTGGGGGATGTGTCGTTAACGGCTGATGTACACACCATTAATGAAGAACAGCTGGTCGACTCGTTACGAGGGGACGACGATATCATTTCTCAGGGGCAACATCCCCCTGTGACCGGTGAGTTTCGGGCTTCACAATTTGCGTCAATGCGTGGGGGCTTGGATCGTGGGGGGGGGGGGTTGCTACGTGCGTTGGGTCGGGGTCGGGGCAGACGGCGGCTGCGACGGTGTAAAATTGTATATAAATGGAGAACTGTTGAAGATATTATTGTGCACAGGTTGGATTTATTGTAAATAATGTTCAATGGTGATATAAACAATGGACATACATCCAGGAAGCGGCCCTCTTCGTTACCCACAAGGTGACATATAAGACCGGCTCGTTGGATTGTTATGAACAATTAGTCACAGTTTCGCCATTTTATCATAATGACACTTATGACTGCTATGTTTTATTTGAAGAATATTGGAGATGACATAACACCTATGATAGAGGCATCAAAGCAAATGGATAGACTTTTGGCAACGACTCTTTCACAACAGCAACTGATAAGGCATCAATGTCAGACAATTGAAAACCAACAAATATTCACCAATGAACAGCATGAAATGATGATTCATCTACATAAGCAACATGTGGAATATATCAATGAGCAATCAGAGCAAGTCGATAGAGTGTTTAAAGCTTGCTTTGATGTCAGAGCTACAAATGATCCTCAATAAGTAAGCAACGATAAACTTAGCTGAAATAATATAATAACTTTACAACGTCGAAATAACTTTACAACTTTACTACCACTTCGGACTTGCGGATGAAACAATCAAATATTCATCTGCTAATTGGACTAAAGACTTCCTGTATATATGAAGTCATGATTATGTCTTGGAAAATGACACGCTTCGTTCATAAGTGTGTCATAAATTCGTTTGGTTACAGCGGGCCTCCTGGCCAGGTATATTATCATGTCACGTCCAACGATAACGTACCTTAGGCGATGCTACCAACCCATGATGTCACGAATACCACCGTCAACTATGCCATTGTATAGATGATATGATGACCTTACCACCAACTAGAAACATTGACAATTTAACTTGTTTTATTAACTGAATTTTTGCGTGTGTTACTTTTGTGTTTTATTTTCAAGTTATTACGCGTGTGTTTAAGCATATAACGCATATCCTTATATGATGCTATAATACGTCATGTACACCGAATGCATATTGGTGTCAACAATTTCATAGTAACATTTTATTATTATTTGTTTATTATTTTAATGTATATTATGACGTAGGCACATAATAGCTTTGTTGGTACTGTGCTGGTCAGATTAATTAAAACTAATTAATCTTCTGATCAGGGGAGGAGTGTAACATAGATACCTTTTGCCTTACGCCTATATACATATGTAGTGATTAATTACCTTATGTTTTGATGACTCTTAATTTAATTATTTAAACATGTGTGATTATATTATAGGACAACAGTCTTTTCAGTGTGTGTACGGGATGTCCTTTGGGGACATATGATATACATGTCTGCACTTGATAAAATGGATGGAGGAATTGTTTGTATCACGCAACAGTAGTTAAGGGGGGTACACTTTCGAAGGGGGTACATTGTCAATGGGAAAAATACATTGAAGGGCAACACTTTCGAAGGGGGTACATTGTCAATGGGGAAAATACATTGATGGGGTACATACTTAAAGTTAAGTATTTCGACTTAACAAATAATAAAAAAGACAATAATATTTTTCAGTTTTAATACAAAATATATTTCGAAGACAAGTTTTTGCTATTTAATGTTTACAAATTAACAGACCATTACGCTTCCGGGGTGATAGAAAAATGAGCAGAAAAAAATATTATTTGGTATTTATTAGAAATAAGAATGGACAAATTATTTTGTTTTTATTAAAATTAAATATATATTTTATATGGTAATAAAAAAGGGTAAGGTTTTTATTAAAATTATTTAGGAAATATCACTACGTAACCAATATTCTATCTGCATATCGCTCATATTCCAGTACCCCGAGGAAGTTAACAGTCTGTAGTGAAGGGGAGGTGACGGTGCAGTTACTGGGTGATGTGTATGGGTAGGAGTTCTAAAATGAGGTGACAGTGCAGATACTGGGTGATACAGCTGTGTAGGATTTCTATTCATTTGTCTACAGTACGGACATTTATTAAGTCTTGGTACACAGTTTATACACACAAGATGTTTACAATTACACTCATTTACAAAATAAATGTCCGTATCGTCCTGTAGACAAATGCCGCATTCTTCTCCCCACAGCTCGATGTATGTTGTCATGATGTAGAAAATATGAAAATAATATTTATTTTGGTAATAGTATGTTTAAGCATAAATAATAATTTTATAGACAAATAGATTGTTATGAGACTTCATTAAACCAATCATCTTTACCGTACAGGTCTGCGTAATCGACACAGTTTCGACAATCAGGGTTAAAGTATACACCACAATAAACCTGATGTTTATACAAATGCCTTAAACGTTTAATCTTGATGCATGTCGGACATAATTGAGGGTTTTTGCAGCTACGCCCGTATATTTCCTGATACAATTTATGTAATCTGTAATTGTTAATTATAGGGTCACAAGGCACAATAATGGTCTTTACTAAATCTATGTAGGGGCATGGAGTGTGTGGGTCGTCTCTATCTAGTTGTCTATAAAAATCATATTCAAGAGGTAAAAAAAAATGCATAATTTTCCCCGGTTTATACGACGTAAAAGATTTTATCGGGGCCCCGGCGGGGATAAATGTTTTATTCATACAAATAATAGGATATATGAAATATTTGTGTCCAAGATCGGATATCGCCAATATTAGCGGTGCATCAGTGATAGTTTTCCAGGATCGATATTTTGTCGTCGAGTTCGTTGGATAGTCCTGGTATCGAGGAACTTCCCGTTAACTACAAACCCCTTTCCACCTTTATCGGTGGTGTAATGGATAAAAAACGGGGTTTTATCGTAGACACTTTCGTATATAGTATAATGTTCACTTTCCTGTATACGGGTGTGGAGAGTTTCCAGTTTTTCAAATTCTTTGTCGGTGCATCGGGGGTAGCGATTGAGTTCTCTTGAACGTTTTTCTTTGTCGAATTTTATAAGTATTCTACATTCCACAGCGTTTAGTTCGGTTAAGGTGTTAGTCACTTTTTCTAAACCTTCCAAATGGGTGTATAAGCTAGCCAGTTATTGATTGGAAATTGTCAAGTTATCAACAGCTGTTCACAATAGTTGCATACCTAAGTATGTGTTACGTATTTCCTCCGGGGTCCTTCTTGCTCTTGGGGTGCGACGACTTCGGGGTCCTCTGAAATAGTAATAAAAATATGTCTATTTATTTCCCCGTCGAACCAAAACCCATATGCTTATTTGTCACTACTAACGAGTCACATTCTTCGATTTCCGGATACAAAATTTGTTCGCACACCAACTGCGCAATTCTATCCCCGGCGGTTATGCGATAGTCCTGATCCCCAAAGTTGTGTAGGACAACCCCGACGTTACCATCGTAGTCCCTGTCTACAACTCCGGCGCCGATGTGAATAGCGTATCTCACGGCCAACCCAGATATTGGGGCTATACGACCGTAACACCCATCGGGGAGAGCTATCGCTATATCTGTGAATACTAGCGTCGTTTTGCGTGCACTAAGTATAACATCGGTCGGTGCATATAGATCACAACCTGCAGAATATTTAGTGCCTTTACTCGGAGCGATTGCTCTGCGTGTTAACTTAGTGAACAATAGAGCCATTATGATACAACATTGTTATCTAATCTTACCTTTATATATTCATATGGTTGAGGTTATATGCTAGATCGTCATCTGAATCTAGCATTTCGTCGAATTGCCAATCTATATCTCGAGGGGTATATGCATGACAATAGTTTGCAATTTTCATCACATCTGAGTGAATATGGGGCAACATTTATGGTAATCCTTAAAGAAACAATAGTGGGCTGTTATACATTCGTTTGCAAGTTTGTCCGTCGGGCATACCCCCTGTATCAACTCATTATTGTCATAATATTCTCAATATATTTGGACCATATCTATAGCCTCATTTGAATCCCCATGGCATTTTGGTAATACGTATTCGCTAACGTATCTAGCTTCCCATTCGCAATTGTATTCCCACCAAGCCATTGTTTTTTATTATAATGAGTTAAATCAAAATTACTCACCTTATATAAGGTTTTTACAGGGGCAATATACAGTAAAGTTGAACAAAATATTACCAACCTGTATACATTTCACAGAGATGTTCGTCTATGTCTGAGGGGGGTATAGGCGCTACAGTACTCGGCGATTTTCATCTCGTCGATTTCAATATCAGGGCGACAGGCGCAACATATAGAGTAATCCTCGAAGAATGCCGGAGAGTAGTGGTCAACGAATGTTTTGACCGTCTCGGGAGTCGGGGATTCGTCTTGCACGGACGGGTTATAGTCATAGTATTCGCAGTAAAGTTGGGCCATATATGTTCCCAACTATGAAGTGTTGTGACAGGGAGGTAGTACGTATTCGGCAATGTACTCCCAGTCCCATAGGCATTGGTAATTCCAAACCCAATCAGAGATTTCCTTTGTAGTCATATTTCTCAAATCGGCTTTGTTATCCATATCTTTATCGTAACGCTACATAAATTAAAATGACAAACCTGGACCGTTGACGTTCCACATATAGTGTATTCTCGCCAACGTCATCGCATTCGCTATGCATACGCTACAACAATAGCGATAGTTCTTCATATATTCCCAGTGGAGTTTCACAAATGTATGTATTAACTCCTCCGTGGGCCGGACATTACGTAGGTTATTGGATTTGAAATAACACCAATAGTCTTTAGTCAATTGTATGGGTAATTCTCCGGTGCTGTGATAACTTGGTAACGTCCAGGAGTTAGACTCTTCCATACTGTGTGTAAAAAATGAAAATGGTAATAAATACTAACATATTTTATACCTGTTTTTAATACTTGAACGTGCTGTGCGCGGCAATATCTATATCACACTTGATCCAGTATCTCACACTTTTTAATATAAGTCCTGACATGTTTAATCCGTTCCACTTGAGTGTGTTTGTAACATCCGGGCACCCTATCCTCATCCCCACTCCCCAGCACCGGTCTAGGGAAGCTTCCCCCATGAACCTATTGCCAGTGTTTAACAATCGGTCTTTGAGGTGTTGATTTTGGGTATATTTGTATACGTTCCCCCAGAACATGATGTTCCCGCACACGCGTTTCCATCCGTCAGCATTGACCCTAACTTTTTTTATTTCGCACGGGTTTGTCGCCTGCATTATTTTCTGGGACAATGTTTCATTGCCAAGCATTTTCATTTTTTTGTATTGAAAGTACTGTTCTACGCAGTTAAATAAGGTTCCATCCCCCCGAATGTTTCCACAAACTGGCACGGGTACATATTACTGAATGGAGAGTAATGCCCAGCGTTTGCGTCTTATATTCCTAGTATAACGTACGGTATAGTGTTATAGTTTGTAGTTATGACTCGTTTTGTATACAGGCATCTAAACAGTTTGGTTCTCGGTTTGCTAATGACCGATCTGTCTCTGGTTTTATGTATAGCCGAGTCGTACACGATTTGCCTCTTATAGTTGCGCCAATCGGCTACGCATTCAAGCATCGAATCAAAGTTGACGATTTCCGATGTGTTATGGTTCAATGTTATCCCTTTGACTTTACATGTTGTTACTACCTTCCCCGTTTCATGCGCAACGTACTTATATCCGTAATTCTTTGGCCCCAAACTTACATATTCTATTATTGTTCCGTTCGGTACTTCGTCCGTCCAACAACCTAACCGACTATTTACGATGGGGACGTTATTTTCGCATTCTTGACGATATACGTACATGCAACTGTCCGTGTCAAAGTATAGAACCCGGGCCCCTATCGGTTGTATCATGTTGTATAGTTCTAATCGCGCGTATGACGTTACGAAGGCAGCAACAGCGACATTTGCGGAGTCGTGAGGCACCCTCCCGTTTTTCTTGTCCTTGTACGTAACCATGATAAAGTTTACATCGTCAAAGATTTCAACATTTTCTACGGTCACGTCTGGGGAGTCCATCAATTCGTAGAAGCGATCCTCATTATCTATGTATTCCGTTTCGAGCATTACGTTGCACTGGGCATCGTTTCCCGGGGTTATGTTCAACGTTTTCTAAACGTGTCCCCTCCGTGGCAAAATAGTCCCCTTTAAATATTTGTGTTTCTGCCTCAATTACAACCCCCGTGGGATAACCGCTGGCCTCTTGTTTTATTTTGAGGAACGTATCTATGTACTTTTTGTACACTTCTTTTGACCATTTATCCCACTCCCACATTTGATACGTTTCGATTATTTTGTACCCCATATCGACGGCTTTTAGAATTTCTGGCATAGTCCATGTTCCGATCAGACACCGTTCTGTGGGTGTGTGGAGACAGGGGCCTTGTTCGCTAGTTTGCGTGCAAGTTTGGCATAACGGGAATATCATTTTACCGTTACAATGAATCGGTAATACTGGGAGCCATAAGGTCTGTGGAGGCAAAATTTTACATTTCAGTAATCCTCGACATTCCAATATTTTGTTATGGTCTATATCCTCATTCATAAGAATGTTTGGATGCCCTAAAGGGTATTCTCGGTATTTATTCACGTATGGGTATAAGCTACATATGTCCACATACTTGATTTCCTCGATACTGGGGTTTTCTACCTTGTAGTGTAGGCTTACCGCATTAGTCCTTCCCCCGAACAGGTCTTCTCTCGGAGAGATGGGTGCAAAGTTTTCGTAAAACTTATTAACTTCGCGCTTGTATTTGGAATCGTTTGAGCACATCGCATCAAAGTCGCATTCCCACAACACTATTATGTTATAACCTAGCGTGACCAAGGACTCTTGGCGTACAATAGTTTTGTTGTACAGAGTTTCCATACTTTCGGCAGAATATGGGCTTACGTACTGGCGATTCTTATAGCAACGCGCACACCCGTGAAACAAGCATCCGTGGAATTCGTAGACAGTGTTAGTGCTTTCGCAGTACCCATCCACGTGATATTTACCTATATTATGTTCCCCACCGTTGAGGGCGTGTTTGATTTACTTTTCGATTTTTTCGGATTCTTGTTGTATCAAACGGACCCCTTTGATAGAGTACACGCATTTATTTGGGTATCCAACATCGGGGATTATCCCCAAGCTGTTTGGAGGGAGGTGGTTTTTTCTCCACGATTTGTTACACGCTCCGGCCAAAGTTAACGCTTCGGTAAATGGGTTGATCCCTTCTATTTCTAACATGAGATCTATGAAGGCCCCGCACCCCCTACGCAAAATATCAACGTCGAACCTGCAATACAATTCCAATTCTGCTTTGAAATCGAAAATGGTGTCTTTTCGCTCGTTGTACCATTTCATAAATTCGCCCCGGCGGGGCCCTTTCATTATACCCGGTGTGTACATTTCTATGGGGAGATACGGGCCTACGTAGGAATCGTATTCTCCGGTGTTTGCCCAGAAGGGGAAGTATCCCTTGGCCAATTCTGTTAGTCCAAATGTTTTTGGCAATTGTGATAGGGGAATCATTAGGTAACTCAGGGAATAGTACGCGGTCAATGATATGATGTTGCTACCCTTCATGATTACTTGGGGTTTTATGGTCCCGGTTTTTATTATATGTCTCAAAATAAATTGAGCGTCGTAACCCCGAGAATTGTGGGCTACGGCAGTGAAATCTTTATGTTTTGGGTTAAACAACCATTCGCAAAAAGCTGCCAGGCAATTGACCCCCGAGAAGATGTGTTCACGCTTATCTCCATACAAGGTTTTGCATTCACAATCGACGCTTAACGGTTTACATTTACAGCTATCACATACGCGGTGAGCTATGCAGAAAATTGGTTTGTAAGTACCGTCGGGGAGAAATCTACATTCGAAATCATAAAATATGTACATTGCTCTCCCACACCCTTGTTTTACATACGAAGGTATGTAACAATCATGACCTTCCCCAACTAACCGTTCACAGTATTTGCATTTTCTGTACCCCGGGAAAATGTGACTTGTACTCAAACTATAACTTGTTGGTTGCATACTTTGCAAATGCACTTTGTCTTTCTAACCTGTTTATGGTTGTTGAAACATTGTTGGCTTCGGAATGATCATAAGCAAGCCGCGCATTTAACAGTCGTCCCCGGGGTACATTTTGAGGTAGGGTAACAATCGCACAAATGTTTACAATGGTGTTTACCTATGGTGCTGTAAAACTGACTGCACGGTTCACAGTAATAACATTTCCCTGTCATCCCTTGTATGCTTTTTACATAGTCATTGTTGTTATACAAATGTATAGTTTTCCCTACATATCCCCCGTCATATACCAACCCCCCATGCTGACCCCAAACTTTCAAGGAATATTAAGGGTGTAAATGTGTCGAAACTTTCTTTAATTCGTTTATACCGCAACCACCTTCTACAGGTAAATTGCATGTTTCTGTTAATTGGTAGGCGCTTTTCGTTTGTTCGAGGCTCCCCGCTCTTATCATAGACCCCCATAGGCGCTTCCATTCTGGGGTACTGTTTTTATCTACATATACTATTCCCACACATACCGCCCTAGTCAAGGACATATAATCTTCATTTCTAATTTCTACTATGCTGTTTTGTTTCTTAACCATAATGTTCGCGTCGATATATTTCATTCCACGACCTTTACCGTGAGGCATTTCCGTGTGGGTCATCTCAAATGTTAACCCTTTTTCTTCCATTTTAAACGTTTCGTTACTTTGCGCCACTCTCTCTAGTTCAGACAAGATATTTTCCCCAGTGACTTCCGAAGCGGTGCCGAATGGAATATGGACCCCATATTTCAAAGTTGGGTGCGTTATTGAAAATCTGATCTTGTCATTCGCTTTTACATCACTGTTACGCTTTAAATCGTCCACCACATCATTAAATACGTTGGGGGGTATATCTCTTCCCACCGGCTATAGTTAAATCATACACTTTGCTCGTCGTTTTAAATTTTCTAGATCGCCTGTGTTCCCGCTGGGCTATTTTGTATGTCACGGGCTCTTCCTCGGAGGAAGAAGAGTCAAGAGTAATCAACCAATTGTTTTGGTTTTTTAGACATGTTTTCCGTGCAATAATGCGATCGGCAAATGAGGTTTCTCAATGTTATATACTCGCCAATTGTCATGTCGTCACAGTGTTGGAATATTTTTGTATAAAACTAGAGCTGGCAGCGTGGTTAAACTCATTCTTAGTTCGAAAAGATGTCGCAACTGAGTACTCGAATAGATCTGTCTTACGGTGTTTCTGCTATTAACGATACCGACAATACCAAGGATGGAGAATGGTCACCAATGTTTGAAGGATCGCAAATCCCCGAAGATTGGGGGGTTTCTACCAAAACCCCACCCCTTCTACGGGGTCTGCAGCAATTGTGGGGGGGGGATAGCCATCGATCGGGCATATGCCCTTTCCAGGACAAAAATGACGAAAATATTAAAACACCGACAACATATGCACTCGGCAATGCTGGCAAGCCAACAATTACCCCAGTTAGCGCGGGGTTAGCAAACGTTACCTGTTACAAATGCAAGAAGGGACACTATGCAAATATTTGCAAGGCCATCATATGTTACAAATGTAAGAGTCGGAAGCACGAGGCTGGGAATTGTAACGCAAAGAAGTGTGGCAAATGTTTCAGGTTCGATCATCTTGAGGGCATGTGTGTCGAGGAGATTGCAACATGCTTCAAATGCAAGGCAATCGGACATTTTCTAACCCGCTGCCCCCATGACGAGTCTCTCAAGAACATAACATTTTATAGATGCGACGTTAAGGGGCACTATTCTACACAGTGTTCGGTCAAAAAATGCGGAAATTGTCTGAAAATCGGGAATCTGGCCGGGCAATGCAAATATCCGATGGTGTGTTTCAAATGTAGGAAACCTGGACATTTTTCGGACAAATGCCAGGACGGAGCCATAGAACCAGAAGTCATTACGCACGAAACCCCAGCAGCCGTTAAGGACCCGGATTCGCTAGTATCCCCGATTAATCTCTCGGGAACCAAAGTGGCTAAAGTGATCGGGGAAGGTAAAACCGTCGAGAATGTTCGGGAAATTAAACGCAAACGCACCCAAGCAGAACAGTTTAAGAAGGGAATAAAACAGAAGCTGCACAAGTTGGACTTTTAAAAGACTTACCTTGTTTTCCAAAAAAACTTATTAATGTGAAAAGCTTACCTTATTTTCTCGGACCAGCGTCTGTTATATAAATAGGCTTCCTTGCTATGGGTATCTTGCCTTTCGGGACATTGGTAATTCCCGATATGGGGAGCTTTGGTGTTTTAGCAAGTGACGCTACAGACATAATATTCTGTAACGGAATTAATTTCGAGGCGTGAGCATCATCGGTTTTTTGTTTTTTCGCTTTACACTCATTATTTGTTTCCCTAACATTTTTGGATGTGTGTTTTTGTTGTGTATCGAATACAACGGGGACAATCAGCGGTTCGGGAACAAATTTTGTTTTCCCATGCTCGACAATTTTAATCAAATGCTCTAATTGGCAATTTAATTTAGTCAATTCAGCTCCATGGTCGACAATTATAATCAATTGCTCTATTTGACAATTTAATTAAGTCAATTCGGCCCGATGGTCGGCAACTTTAATCAACTGATCCATTTGATACCTTAATGTAATAAATTCGCGTAAAATAACCCCGTCAGGCCCCATTTTACAATTTAATTTAACCAATTCGGTTAAAATACGTTGCGCCTTGATATCATCAGAGGAGGCAGTGTATATAGGTGTTGACGCCCCCGCGTTGTGTTTATTTGTTTCATTGATCGGAACGTTTACACCTAGAGTTAAATCATCATTCGGAACGGACATATCCTCATGTTCTGGTCGTAGAAACTTAAAATCACTAGTGTCTGTATTAAAATCCTCTATATCAAATATCGGGGTGTCAAGCATTGGTAATATCCCGGTATCGCGTAAAGTGTCTTGTAATAGAGAATTCATTATGTTTGGAGAAATATTTGTATAAGTTTTCATAGCAATGATGCTCACCCCCAGGTTAGTTTTTAAACAGATCATGAGCGCGGTTGTTTATATAGCCTCTTGTAATGAGGAAAATAATATACTGCGCAGTAAGACACACATGTTCTGCACGTCATAGTGTCGAGTGGGCACTTGTAATGAGGACTCACGAATGCACATTAATACAAAAATGTCGTCTGCGTGTCGACTGATAAGTGAAGTATCTTCCTGTTTAAGGAGGCTGGGGAAAATAATGTCGACTGTGCACTTGTAATGAGGACAAAACAATGCCCCCAGTAATACAAACATTTCGTCTGCGTGTCGACCGATAAGTGAAGTGTCTTCCTGTGTCGGGGGCTGGGGGGAAATACTGCGCAATAAATTATTTTCCTGTTTATCATTAGAAGTTAATAAAATATAGCTGTATCTACGTTTATAGTTTATTGTTCAAGTAGTTATGGAGCCTACAACGTATAAGCACCCTTGTAATATTTTTATAGCCGGGCCGAGTGGTAGCGGAAAGAGCTTTACGGTGGGGGAAATTATAAAACATAGAGATTATTTGTTTGACCAACCTATACAAAAAAAATATTGGTGTTATAAAGAATGGCAAAGTTTGTACACCGCACTTAATGATGAAATGGGGGAATTCATAACTTTTATTGACGGTATCCCCGATGATAGTTATTTACCTAACGACACGGGCGTAGCATCGTTGTTGATATTTGAAGATATGTTAGTGGGGTTGGAAGAAGAAAAACTAGTTTATGGTTTACTAGAAAGGGTCATCATAGGGGCGCCTCATGCGTATACATCACTCAGAATCTGTTTCAACAGAGCAAATATGCACGGACGATGGGTATTAACTCTGCGTATTTCATATTATTTTCAAATTCAAGGGATAAATGGCAAATTAAAACTCTCGCTATGCAATCGCAAATACCGGGACTATTGCAGGCTTATACTCAAGCAACCTCCAACGCGTACGGGTATTTGTTAATCGATTTTCATCCGGCGACTAAACCCTATTTAAGGCTTAAAACCGATATATTTCCTCATAGTGACGGTACAGGGTACTACATACAGTAATGGATATATTCCACCAATTGGCAACGTTGGCTAAAGAAAAGGACCCGGAAATAAGAGAAAATATAATACAGCTTGGGCGCGCTAAATTATTAAAATGGTTTATGGTGACTGCCAAGAAAATTCTGAAAGGGCAAATACCTCTGGCGGGCCCAACTAAAAAGTTTATGAATAACATAAAGATGTTTTGGAAAAACTAAGTGACGATAACACATCACGGGATGAAAAATCTAGGTTAATACTGACCAAAGGGGGGGGTCCGGATTTTTGGGCGGGTATTGATTAGAACCTTTATTAAATGGGGGAAAATAAAACCTGCGCCGGGGGCTCCCAAACCTAAGGCTAAAAAAGCTAAAAATGCTCAAAAGGCTAATAAAGCTAAAATTAAAACAAATGGTAAAAAAACTACAACTATGAGTAAAAAAGCAGGGTTAAATGAAGTTCTAGGGGGAGTGGAGCTTTTCATATGCCTGATCATGTAACCCCTTCAATAACTAAGACTAAAAAACATTTGCTGGCTTCTGAGAGGCGTTTAAATCGGGGGAACTTAATCGGGAGTAATATGGCTACAGGGGCGACTAAATCTTTGGGAAAAGGGGGCGACGTCTCTAACAGTTTTCCCACAAATATACCTCGATTTTCCCAGTTAATCGGGAGTAATATGGCTACAGGGGCGACTAATTCTTTGGGAAATGGGTCAGACGCCTCTCACAGTTTTCCCACAAATATACATCGATTTTCCCAGTTAATCGGGAGTAATATGGCTACAGGGGCGACTAATTCTTTGGAAAAAGGGTCCGACGCCTCTTACAGTATTTCCCCGAATATAGCTCGATTTTCTCCCTTAAGGTCAACACGGGGGGAGGTTCCTATTCCGAAACAGATAGGGCGAGGTATTGGGGGGATACTATTCCCTTGGGGAATTATTTAATTAGCTCCTGATAGGGGGGAGCAACCTTGGGTTATAAATTTATGTACGCCACACATAAGTACTCATTCACTATAAGGAGCTTCACCAGTAATGGCACGTAGAAAAATTAATAGGCGTAGAAAACCTCATGGGAGAGGGCATGAAGTTCGTCGTAGGTTATTCAGGAGAAATCAAAAAGGCCGGGGGTTATTACTTCCGCTGACTATTATCGGGTCTATGTTGGCCCCGGCGATTAAAGATGGGATTACAGAACTTATAAAAAAGGTTTAATTTAAAGGACACCAATCATAGTCGATATGAAGGTCACCAATAAAAGACGTCCGTTGATAAATCAATATGGGGGTGTTTTACTTGGATTAAAGAATACACCTCGAGGTTTCAAACAAAAAATGTTAAAGCATGGGACCCCCAATTTATAAATTGCGTGTGCGAATGTTGTAAATATGTGTTAAATGGCAATGTTGCGATGTCTAATAGTCATAAGGCATTGTTAGCTCGTTCAAGTAAGAATATAAGAAAATTAGCAGATAAAAATATATCTATGAATAAAAAACGCGGTCTTGTTACTCCTGAATTATTGGATTTAATAATTAAAACCGTTCAACCGGTTATTAGTAAAATTTGAAAAAAATGGTTTTTGTCCCCGAGGAACACGTGGAAGAATTACAACGTTTAAGGCGACAATGGGCTAAATTACCTGCTAAACCCGAAGTGGTACAGACCGTCGAAATGCAAGATAAAATTGCTAAAGTATTGAATAACGACAATTTGTCTGCCAATGAAAACAATCGACTTTTTACAGAATATTTATGGATTTATAATGATTATTATACACAAGCTTCTAATCAGGCTGGGGCCCCTCCCTCTTCTAAAAGTTCGGACCAAAAAAAATGTCATTCGGGGATATTCTCGAGGGAATCCCTGCGGAATTGAGAGAAAAATCTCGCAAATTGTTGGAAAGAATGCACGAATCTCTAAGGATTTTACTTGGAACGATCAGGGGACTATCACTATGGACGGTGTAGAACAAAAATGGGTGAACGTAACGCGTTTAGTATCTGATGCAGCCAGGGAACTTAAAAAAACAGCACAGCGCATGGTTGGGAAACTGTAGCTAACAAAATGTTCGATGAGGGGGTGCCAAAATCGTTGATCGGTAATAAAAGGTGGCTTGACAAATATCCTGGGGCGGAAGAGGTAATACGCCTAGAAAGAAAAGTAATATTCCGAAATGTACGCCTCCTATGAAAAGTAAGACCCTGCAATATTCCCCAGCAACGCCTACTACAACACCCAAAGGTATATTAGACCATAAAAGCAGGGATGAGGAATATTCGCTCTTTGGACATACCCCTGGAGAGAGCGGGACCCCCCTAGTAAAGAACCCCGATGGCAAAGAAGAAACTAAGAAACCTATGTGATCCGCTTATTAAAACGTTGAAATCAATTTATTATAACGTAATGAATCCTGCAGGGTATAGTAGTTTAAATAAAGTGTATAAAGAAGCTAAAAAGAAGCATCCACGGTTAAAATTGACACAGGTAAAAGATTGGTTAACCGGAGAAAATGTCTATTTGTTACACAAACCTTTTAAGCGGAAATTTCAGCGGCGAAAAACAATAGTAGCGTCCATAGATCAGCAGTGGCAAGCCGATTTAGCGGATTTACAAAGTATAAAAAAATATAATAATGACTATAGGTACTTGTTATGCGTTATAGACGTGTTCACGAAATACGCTTGGGTTAGGCCTCTAATAAACAAAACGTCTAAAACCTTGGTGGATAATTTTAACGATATACTGGAGGAATCGAATAGAAAACCTAAAGCCCTGCAAACTGACAAGGGTAGCGAATTTTTAAACAGACATTTTCAAAAATATCTAAAAACAAATAATATATATTTTTTTACTACGGAAAATCCCGAGACTAAGGCCAGCATAGTAGAACGGTACCAGCTTAAAAACTAAAATGTGGAAATACTTCACCCATAAGGTGACTCGGGTATATATTAAGGTGCTACAAGATTTAGTAAACAGTTATAACAAAACTGTACACGGTAATACTGGGCTTAAACCGGTGGACGTTAACATAGATAACGAACACATAGTGGCTGATAGATTAAATGAGGGGGCGCAAAAATCACATAAACCCCTTGTTGAAGTTAACGATTTGGTAAGAATAAACAAATCTAAGAAAACGTTTGATAAGGGATATTTACCAAATTGGACTACTGAATTGTTTAAAATATATAGGCTTAATAAGACTAACCCAGTTACGGTAAAGATAGAGGACCTTACAGGGGAGAAGATATACGGGTCTTTTTATTTGTCCGAGGTGCAGGACGTGAAAGAAAAGAATAGATAAAATTATGGGTAATCCAACTCTCCCCCCTTAAAATCACCTCCGCGGAGCCGACATCGCTCAAAATGGAGACCCCTTCTACGTCTGGAGTAACACTTGGGAATATCGAAACTCTCTCAACCGCGGCATTATCCGAGGGGTCGTCAAGTGTAGCCAAGTCTAAAGGTAGAAATATATATGTGTTCGTGGCCCAGATTGGGCTTATTTATCTCGTGGCGCTGGTATCTATCGGTCAGCTAGGTTGGGGGGGATGAATCTAAAGACAAAAATATTTGGCTAGTATTGTTGAGCAGTTCTCTGGGGTATATTTTACCATCACCAAAATTAAACGGTAAATTGCTATAAGATGGCTTTCTATGTGACTCTTGTAAGCGACGATTCATTGGAGACATTTCCTGAAAACACTATATCATCGTTCATTGCTAAATTAGCTAAGGAAAAATGGGAGGTTGCCTTGGCAGAAATATCTTACCCTGCGGATTTAGTTACCCTTAGCGGGTTTTATAACAAAACTGTACACGGTAATACTGGGCTTAAACCGGTGGACGTTAACATAGATAACGAACACATAGTGGCTGATAGATTAAACGAGGCTTTTTGAGTCCGGCGAATATATTTGCCGGGGACGGGCAAATGTATATTTATTGCGACATTATTGAACCTGTCATAGTGTCCACAGGTGAGGCCCCGTTATTACGGGTGGTAAAGTTTATAAACAAGGGGAATATAATTTTTTATAATCAGGAGGAATTTCTCCATAACCAATATATTTCGCTTTCAAAAGATTCGTTTGATGAAATAAAAGTATCTATAAAGAACGCCTCGGGGAAATACGTTCATTTTAGGTCGGGCAAGGCTATAGTAACGTTACATTTTAGACCAAAAATCCAGCGATTTATATAATGGAGGATTTTACTATCACTCTAGCAAATGAGGATAACGCACTGGCGCCTGTAAATAATTCCGAACAGGCTGAACAAACCGGTGCATTTACCTGGGGCATGGGAGGTTGGCTTAGTCGATATGGTTTTACCGTCACATACGTACACCATAGAAGATAATAATTATATTAAAGCAGCATTACATCGTGAAAAAGGATGTTTTGGGTAAAATATAAATACTAATGTGTGTGTGTTAACGAAAAATCGAAATAGTCGCTCAGAAACGATAACATTCCAATAAATTTAAACCGTCGTATACGCGAATTTGTTTATCAATACACGAAATGTAAACACGCACAGCGCGCATGCGTGAAACAACAGAGGATGTAGAAAACAACGTATATATTTTGAACATGAAATACTATCTATCTTCCTCTAATGTCGAACCCCTCGTGGGGATGTAGAAATGTCCCTAAAAGACTTAGCTAACAGAGGTATGAATCAACATATCAAGTAATTTAATTAAAAAAGACAAAGTGGGACAAATGGGGACTATGAATTCCGAATGTAAACAAGTGCGGACGATGCGTTCCGGTTGTAAGCAAGTGCGTGACCGATCAACTCGGAAAGTCCTACTTTCGGTTTCGAGTTTGTTTTATCGCAAAAAACACTGTTTACCAAATGAACATAAGCATACAAAGTATAATGTTATAATGTGTAGCAGCATTGCTACCCATACGTAAAAATTGAATTTTTCAAATATCTTTTATTTCATACGATGTAATGCTGCTTTAATGTACATGGTGGTAAGAAACCCAAAAATATTGGTTAAGAATAATGGGGTGTTTACATGGGAAGAGAATATACCCGGGGAGAATCAGAAAGGAAGAAGGCTGTTGTATGACTATAGATCAATAATAAGCGCAGGCCACCCCAATGAAGTAGTGGATTATTTTGAGTTAAACTACGAAAATCCAGAGTTACAGATAAAACCGAAATTGAATAAGTTTTGCATAGCTTACAAAATCGATATCCCAAAAGGTTATTATGCATCCCCGACGGATGTGTTAGACATGATCGCCTATTCAGCTCAGTTATACAAGGAGGTACTGAGGACGTTAACAACGAATTTAAAAACCAATGATTTTACACGCTGGGGTAGAGATGTCAGGTTAGATATAGGTATAAATTCGGGAGGGAAATGCGGGATAATGAGTAACAGTGATAACAACATTGGGTTCGCGTTTTCTCCATCCTTAGCGACCATGCTAGGGGTGGAATCCAGGGATTATGATCAGCGTATCTGTGGTAATAGATGCGTTGTATTGTTTCGCGGAAACAATGAGGCGTTTAGTTATCCCCCCGGACTTTCAGATAAAGCTTAAAAATCTGTACATTTACACGGACATTATTGAACATAACCTAATGGGGGGTCTGCAAGCACCTTTTCTAAGACATTTAGCTTTCAACCCCTTATACAGTAAAAATAGAATGGTTTGGAAAGAATTCATTAACATGCACTATAAAAATGTCGGGTGAGTATTCATTTCGCTAACGACCAGTGTGTAGTTCGGTTACACTTTAGGAAGAAACATGTTTCCGGTATATAGAGGTACTACTAGGCAGAAAGGGTATAGTCTAGGGGGAACTTTACAAACGTATGGAAAACGAGCGATTCCGTACTTGACTAAAACAGTGACAAATCATGTAGTAAACGACGTAAATTGGGGGGTATCAGTGATGTCGCCGCCGACCCTAAATCATTTAAACGGGTACTCAAACAAAGAGCTAAAACCATACTGGGGTCAGTAGGTAAGCAGCTGGTTAACAACTTAAAAAACGCGACTATAAAATCAGGTTCGAGAGGGAGATCGGCTCAGTCTGGTAGCGGTAAGAGAAAGCGAAGTCGTGGTAAGAAAGCGGGGGAAAAGCGAGCTAAACAAGGAGGGTAGACTTTTTTATAAGAAATTAACAATGTTGGCCAGATCTGAACAATGTAGTAAGGCGGAATTGGATATTCATTCTGTTCCGCCGACATTGACAACAATAGAAAAATCGCAAATTATTGAAATCTATCCGTTGGTGGATCCCGGGGGGAATACAGCTCCAATATAATTCACAATTCCTAGACAAACGGACCGATGGATTGATATATTCGAAACCGAATTATACATGAAAATAAAAGTTACTAAGGTCGATGACTCTAACATCGACCCCGCGGCAAACAATCTTTCGATCACTAACAACATAATGGGGAGTCGGTTCAGAAACGTCGACGTATACATAAATTCGAAACTACTACCCGGTACTGATAACTACACATTTAGAAGATATATAGAAACCATGTGCGGGCGGGACCCCAACCGATAGTAACAAAATTCTTGAAGACACCGAACTGTGGTCACCAGCCAAAGCCGACGACGACCTTACAGCTAACACCCATGGTGCAGATGATACTATGGGTTTTAAGATTTGGCAGGCCGCGGTAGTGGCGGGTAAGACCGTTGAACTCATAGGTAAAATAAATACCGATATAACCAGGCAAGTTAAAAATATCCCAAACGGGTGTGAGATCAAATTTAAATTCACCAGGGAACCCCCCGAGTTTTATATGATGGGATCTGATGGAAAGGGTAAAGTTGATATCACGCAGATAATGTTGAGAGTCAGGACTTTAGAATTAGCCTCTGAATCGACGCTTGCCTTATAAAGGAGCTTGGCAGCGGAGGTTATGAAAATACCTCTAAATCATGTCGAAATCAAAACGTTCACGGTTCCCGGGGGGTTGAAATCGAAAATAGAATCGTCTAATTTTCGGGCGAATAAAAAATACCGACATGAACGGTGATCCAAAAACAAGCCCATACAAGTTTCAGCACTTTACTATATCGAAACTCAGAGTCAGCGTAGACAACCGTAGCAGCGAGGCGAGCCCCTTAAAAATGAATTTTACTTCAGTCCCAAATCGGGAGGTAAAACAGGCATACAGGCGTTTCTGGAAAGCTCTGGGGGTTGATCACTCGAAAGATCTGGGAGTACATAGCCTGGATGCATATATGGCAAATAGAGTCTTATGGGCATACGATCTAACCCCAGACCTTGGTTGCGAGGAAGGGCATTTTCACGTTATGACAAACGTTATAACACGCTCAATATAAAATGAACACTCGCACATTGCAGGATATATTAAATACAAAGTACCAGATAATGGGGGCGATAGTTTGTGCAAAAGACGAATTGTTTAAAATTAATGGTTTGAGAAAGGCTTACATTCTTACTGACCCTTCTAGTAAACCCGGGGAGCATTGGGTGTGTTTTTATTATGCCAATAACTCTGCATTTTATTTCGATTCCTATGGGGGTGATACTACGATTGAAAAAGAAATAGAATCGTTTCTAAATGGGACTTGTAAACTGTGGGTCGGCAATAGCGAGTGTTTTCAGTCTGATGATAGTGACGTATGTGGTATATATTGTTTATTTGTTTTACATGTATTAAGTAACGATTACAACATTAACATTTTAAATGAGATATTTGACCCCACACACCCCAGGATAAATAACGCGAGTGTGTATAAGTGGTTTACAAACAATTTCAATCATTGGATACAGAATAATCGGGGAGTGACGTAAATAAACACTTGTCAACGTCAGCGAAACCCTATATAACTCTCACTATTCTACAACAAGTTTATCACTTAATCATGGCCACTGATTTGACGAGAACAATGAGGGCTGTCGGTGTATCGTTTACAACAAACGCTGTTCTTGACATGGATGAAGGTGACGACTTAGAGGAGTTGTTTGTGGACATTGGGTTGTGTATTACCTATAGGGAGTCGGGTAAGACCGAAATGGTTCATAAGGACCTTGCTGGTAATATTCTCGATATACTACATTGCGTAATATTCGACGTCGCTGATGGTAAGATAATCAAGGAGCACCACCACGGAGTGAAACCTCTAGGACACACCATAAGGATACCTAAGAACATAAATAGGTTTGCAGCGGAAATGGTCTCGAACCCTGAAGATAACGCTACGGCTCGGCCAAATACGCAGGAACCGATTGACTTAACCGTCGTGAAAACTGAACCGTCGGTGTCTGTAAATACACTGCCCCCGCAACGTACGTCGTCGGGAGCGTTTGAACCCCTACCTAATTGCGGGGAGACCATTAAACATGAGGTTGAGGAGGTTACCCCGGGGGTAATACCACACAATGGCGATACCGATGAAATGGAGGAAGATTTAATGAGAGTTATTGAAGATTGCAAGCAGGTGGCGCAGAGACCTGATAAGGTATACACTGACCCCGAGTTGTTGAGGGTGTCGCGCATTATTGAGGCTTGGAAACGGGTGACACAGAAATCGGCGAAGTGGCTACCCACAAGACGTAGTGCGCGGATTATGGAACTGAATTTGCAGAAGTGGGGTCAATGAAACGCAAAATAATCAATTGAACTAATGCTCAAAACAGACTATACTTAACCTGCGAGTTGGGGGGTCATTTATCTCTAGGACGCTTTATTACAAACTACCGTTAGAGTTGCCTTTGATTGTATGTTTTTTGTAAAATGTATTTATCATGTATGTTTTTTATTTTTTGTCAATTGTATTCCAATGCATCCTCAGCCGCATTACTTTTTATACCCCCCTCACTTTGTTCTTTCATTGTATCATAATGTATTTAACCCCACACAAAACCGGGATAAATGTTGCGAGTGTGTATAAGTGGTTTACAACCAAGTTCATGCATTAGATCCTGAACACTCGGGAAGTGACACTTAACCGATAGATCTTTATTGTACATGTATGTTTTGTATGTTTGTGTCATAATATTTTTAACAATTTATGCTTGCATGCGTCATAATAAAATGTTGCATATATTCATTACTTGTTGGCTCTTCACTCTATTCTGAACATTATTGAGAAGCTAATCACTTCTACATAAATTTCATAATAGTATACAAACCCAAACGGTACACATTCGTAATGTTTCTCTCTATTGAAGGAAACATAGCCTCAGGGAAGAGCACGTTAATAGATGCATTAAATATTACCCAGATGAACGCGGGGGTGATACGCCCCCAATGTGTTACCATATCACGGGGCACAAAGAACGAATTGATGAATGGATATTAAAAAGCCCCGAGGGGGGCGAATACAACTTGTTAGATTTAACTAGCACGTTTCCGAAACGTTACGCCTTACCGCTTCAGCTCATGACACAACACACCCACATGAAAACCGTACTGGACTTTAACGACACACCTGGGGCTATAAACATTACCGACAGATCTGTCACAACTAACAGAAACGTGTTTGGATCACTAGCTGCCGAGCATATTTCCGACCTAGACATGTGTCTCTACATGAAACTCGGGGAAAACATCAAACCACCCCAGGGATATATATATGGATACACCCCCTGAAATTTGTATTCAGAGACTTAAAGAACGTGACAGATTTGGTGAAGAACGTATCGACATAGACTATTTGGTCACAATTGATAAACTCCATAAGGTCTGGTTGAGCGAGGAAGACAAACCAGTGTTAAGTTTGCCCTTGAGGTTGATCGAACTGTTTATACAGAACCTGACATAGACTATTTTGAACACTATATGAATACAGACAGTTTACTTTTTTCATTAAACATTTTTATTTTCATCAATAAATATTTATATAATGGTTGTACTGTCGCTATTACCCTTATATGGGGGTACACCCCCTTAAAATAATTATGAAACCCCTACAACATGTCAATGTACCCACTTTAAACTTAAATTTAAGGGTTTATTAAATGTATACCTCCCCTTCACTCAATCAGCTAAATGTACCCCCCTTATATAATATGTAACCCCTCCG
The DNA here is from genome assembly GCA_014843695.1 of Archivesica marissinica. Taxonomy (NCBI): domain Eukaryota; kingdom Metazoa; phylum Mollusca; class Bivalvia; order Venerida; family Vesicomyidae; genus Archivesica; species Archivesica marissinica. Next base: position 14,151,109 of record CM026396.1, on the reverse strand, counting down.
AAAGTGTACTCCCCTTAACTACTCGCAACCATCATATGGGATTTCGCCAGACATGTGGTGATAGAGTGCTTACTAAGCAGCGTACACACAATGAATTGACTGGTGCAAGCCGGAATTAATGCATGGTTTGCAGAGTGTTGCACTCTCTCTGGCAGTAGACACGGACGGGGTCACAGGGTCATGGAAACGCATGATCGTGTGATCAAGTCTATTTGATATTACATGCCAAATTGTCAACAATTGAAAAGCTAAATGAATTTGATTAGTTAAAAGAATTGTGGGCAGAGCTTATAGCTCTCCTCACAATTGTCTATAAAACCATCTCGGACAGCTTTAGCAGGGAAAGAGCCTGGTTGGTTACTATTGAGACTAGCGTCTCTGTGTTGGTTATAATGTAATTAAATACTATTAAGACTTTGTTGTTGCTGTGAATATGTCCAGAGAGCCTCGCCGAGTCCACATCGTAACAGATGACACTGTCCTACTAGCAGAAAACCAACATGATTTGCAGAGATTATTGAATGTTTTACATGACTGGTTATGTTATGTTATATTTCGGGTTTTACGCCTGCATCAGCACCATTTTGGGCTATATCGCCGGCGGGCAGTTTACTTAACAACACCTTTCCTGGGCAGGCTCCAGCGGTTAACCAGTACTTGGGTGCACCAACCTCCGTAAGAAACTGCCAACTTTTTCATATAAATGAGACACGGCCTGAGCGGGGCTCGAACCCGTGACCATCAGTGATGATAGGTTACAGTGGTATACAAGTCAGCGACCTTAACCACTCGACCACGGAGGCGGACTTTACATGACTGGTGCAATATAAACGATATGTTTATAAACAGGGATAAAGTAAATTTTCGTCCTGCTTCTATGCCAAGATCTGATGTTATTTTTAAATGTGGTGTTAATATTCTGGAAACGAGAGGTAAATATACTTATTTAGGAATTATTTTGAGTGAATACCTTGTTTATACAAATTTATTTTAGCTCGATTACAAAACAAGTTCATTCAACTTATATTAATCACTCTCGAGACCTCATTCCTGATGGAATCCATCGCCACGAGGGAGAGAGAAGAGGCAACGTGGAATTGAAATGCCTTGCCTAAGGGCACAATCGTAACGGCTCCAGCGGGGTTCGAACTCCGGACCTTTCGCACCTGGAGCGAACGTACATCCACTGCGCTATCACGACTTCCACAGTGACTACCTTGACTTCAATGTTGCTGCAAAATGTGTTGCTCAAAGTGCAAGTCGTGCATTGGGACTGCTCATTGCTAAATGTAAGTTAGTTGGGGGTGTACCATATAATGTTTTCTCCAAATTGTATGACTCTGTTGTCTGGCCTGTGATTGCTTATGGTGCCTCGGTTTGGGGATATATTGCATTAATGCAATCCAAAATCGTGCCATGCGTTTCTTTCTTGGTGTTGGGAAATATTCTCCCAATGCAGCTGTCTCTGGGGAAATGGGTTGGCAGACGCCAGTTGTGCGACAATGGAAACACATATCTGGGTTTGGGCACGCTTAGCTAATACCGACAATTCCAGATTAAATTAGCGAGTTGCACTATGGGCGAATGCTAAATCTACAAGTTATAAAAACTGGTTTTATTATGCCAAGAGACAGTTTGCAGATATTACTTTGATGGATTATTGTAATCTATCTATACCTATACATAAGAACAATTTAGTAGATAGTGTGGAAAATGCGGTAATGGAGAAATGTTACTGACTGGTCCACCTCTATTAACAGTGTGGTCGGTATTTCTCGACGTGGTCGCAATAAGCTTAGAACCTACTGTATATTTAAATTTAAATTTCAAACAGAAGTATATTGTAAAATGATTTTACCCACACGTCACAGATCAGCATTCAGAATTGCTTCCCACATGCTAAGCTGTGAATAGCACTTATAAGCAGCTGGTTAGTCGGTCTTTAACAACAGCTTGCTGTGTTTTGTTCCTGCAAGCGTCTGCCGTACCGTGGCTCGCTCTTCGTTCGTGGGGATGACGTCATTTTCTCGAAGGCACTCTTCGAAGGAGTCACGATCTTTGCAGTAAAAGACGGCATTCCAGCGTGTCTGCTCGCGGAGATCCTTCAGAACTGAGTTGTATTTCTGGACGCTTTGCAGCGCATGCCGCCCGCTGAAGGGCAACTCTGACAGCATGTCCTTCTTTTTGGTCATAGCTGCCTTGGCCGAGCAGTCGTCAATCACGTACAGGGTGGGCTCGACCTGGAACTTGGTGTAGAAGACCCGCAGCCAGGTATGTAACTTTTCACAGGGGTCTAGTATGTAGACATCGGGGTCCATCCAGATCCAAGGGCGGCTCTGGTAAGTTGTGTTATGCACAATCGTGGGGCAGAGGATCACTATGTGCCGAAAGATCCCGCGGTAGAGGCCCTCGAGCAAGTCCAGTATGAAGACAGTTTTGCCGCAACCAGTCTGACCGCATATGATGGCCGAGTGGGAGTCGCGGGGTAGCAGATCAGTAGAGCGCACTGACGAATCGACCATCTTCGATGTTGAGCTGTGCATCTGTAATGATGTACAGATACACGTTCAATGCGCCATCGGTGTCTGCTTCTTTGGCTATCTGGATGGTTACACCCTCGCTGGCATTCTCCACCCTGCGCCCACTGCCTTGGAGTTGGTCATCATTGCTGGTCCTCAAATCGAGCCACAATGCGTATTTCGAAGTTAGGAACTCTGCCAGAGAGACGTCCGCGAGCTGTAGGTCTTTGGCGACCGCAGCAACCTCTGGGGGGCGCGCTTAGAGCCGCATGCAAACTGTTTTGGTTCATCCCACAGCTGGTAGGCGCACATAACCTGTCTGTACAGCTGGTTGGGGACACCCTCAATCGTCACCTCAACCTTGGTAATTTTGGGATTGTAGAAGCTTTCGGTTTCTCTAGCCCCGACCTCCTCGAACAGCATCAGGATTCCCTTCATCGAGCGGGCCGGGGCGTTGATATTAATGTTCCACAGGGTGTCGTTTTTGTTTTTCGTTATTTTGCGATGACGAAGAACTCTGTCATAAAGGATTGCAAGCCGCCCGGCATACTGCTCTCTAATCCTTCATGCGAGGTCGGGCAGCGTGACCATGTCGTACTCCAGTGAAATGTTTTCCACCGCATACGTCGAGTTCACGTCTGTAGCAATGAGAACACGGTCATAGTCGTTGAACGTCAGTTCGTATTCCAGGCGGTCTGCCAGTGCGCTTTGATAGAATGGCATGTGGCTCTCCAGCAGCTCAAAGTCGAGTGGGATGTAGAAGCGGCTACCGTATGATGCCGCAATTGCGTTGTGCGCGGCAACGCTATCTGCCTTGTTACCAGCCCCGATTCTACATTTGGTTACGTTCCGATTGTTGCTGGTGTCAATATCCTGATATGCCGCATTTTCGCGCTCTTGTGCAGTCTTCCAGAGATCTTGGTAATGGTAGTAGACATCAGAGTCATCGACAGACATAATCTCATTACCACTGATTTTGATAGTCGTTTTCTTGACTATGGCGCGGCCCAGGTTCTGGACTACGGTTCCATTTACGTCTGTCGATGTCAGTGAGATCGTGAAAGCGAGACGAACAGTCCCTGACACAATCACGTCGTTAGCTCCAAGGTTGGGGATGCGGACCAAGAGGTGTTGGTTCTGGTCAATCGTCGATGGGTTGTTCGTAATGACCACGCTCTGTCTTATGCCCTTTGCCCCGAGGGGCTCCCGCAGCCTGCGGTATGGATTGAGTTTGCGTCCGTATTGAGTTGAAGCCATTACTGTATTGAACCCAAATGTGGTAGCCTTCAATACGATGGCAGACATTGATATGGATGATTTCACGGCTGGTGGCCGAGACGATAACAGCGCCGAATATGAGGAGGAAACGTCCTTCTTGGACGATACGACGGTGGACGCCGAGGACAAGTGGGAGACCCCACCCGCCGCCCAGTCATGGGCGGACGGCGATGATATTCCTGCGGGGATTACCAGGGATGAGCTGGCGCCTCCCGGGGAAACGGAGTCCCTAGTGAGGAAGTGGGAGAGTACGGTGTCCAAAGAAGGAATCCAGGCCGCATTGGAGTTCCGCAGCACTACAAAAGGGGATCTCTGGGTAAAGTGGGGGAAGGCCTGGAAGTTGCTGACGTTCCAGAAAACGCCGGCAAGTTTCTCAGTGCTTCTTATGTGAAGCGATATGGAGTACAACTTGCTCGAGCGCTTGGAGTGCTCCCAGAGCTGAAAGGTGAAATACCCGCTCAGGCAGTAAAGGCCCTCAATGCAGCTACCAGTGAGCTAGATGAAGCAGCGGCCAAAATAGAAACAGGTGAGCTCAACGGTGTTATTAACAAGGTGGAGACGACGTTCACCGATAATCAGATAGAATACCTACTCAGCACAATGAATCCGCCGTTAAACCTTCGTGAACTCCGCGGGCTTAATAAAACCATGCAGAAGGTTCGGGGCGAGCTAATCAACAACCTCGCCAGATTGACGGAACTCGGTGAACACATCGCGCTAGACAAAAGGAAACTAGCCGAGGCCGACGCAACACACGATAAGGAGCGGTTCACTGAGCGCCCGCGGGGGTAGCAGGATGAAAAAGCAGTCCGATTGGAGGCCGCCTCTGCCAACCGGGAGGCGCTCCGTACACAATTCAATCGGATCCGCGAAACTATATCACGGGTCCTCCATGAGGACACCACGCTCGGCGAGCGTCTTCGCACGTTGTTCAGAGAGCAAGGTGTCACAATAGTAAGTATTATGACTGCGCTCGGGCTTATTGTGAGTACGCTTGTGCTGGCTCTTACAGGCGGTGGTGCCGCTGCAGCCGCTGCAGCGGGAACCGCCAAGGGGGACGTCGGGGAGTGGGCCAAAAAGATGTTGAAAGCTCTTGGTAGGGCACTGGCAAAGCTCGCCGGGAAGGATGTGGCAGCCCTTCCTGGCATTATCGGTAGCATTATCTCCTGGCTCCTCACCTTCTTGGGCAAGACGGTGGGGCGGCTCTCAGAAAATATATGGGCGGTGGCCGTTGGTGGGCTACTGTATGTTGCAGCCCGGCCTAGGGCAATAGCCAAATAATTGCCAGCCCTACGATGACGCCACCCACAATGAGCGCCCTTTTCTCATATTCATGCTCATCAATCGTTCCCGTGGGAACCGCTGGTTCCGATTCGGCAATCGTTTGATGTAGCGGGCCGGCGGAGAAGCTCCAGTGAGTTGTTGGTATGTCAGCCACCCCGTTGACATCGTCATTGCGACCTAAGGACAGGTTGGAGCTAGCTATCATGATTTCATTGTTGTATCCGGCCCGATGACCTATTTGTAGCAACATGTCACTCGGGGCTATGTAGAGGCTGTGGCCGAAGACGAAATCTACCTGGCTCTTCGCATACTGAAGACCGTCTTGGTACTGCACGATTGCCGATGGGATGTCCACCGGGGAGTTTATGGCTACATTCGCTAGAAACTGCTTCTGGGCATCAAACGCCGTACCAATTCCTACGATGCGGGACCTCGTCTGCGACTGAGCCCCTAAGATAGCCCACACATAGGTCCGGATTGAATCATTCAGGCGAGCAACACCGGCCCGGGTGAACCCGTTCGACTTATTTAACACAAATGTGCTCCAGGCGCCGGATCCTGCAGATTATTATTAATATGAGCTTTCACCGGAGGAGCGTAATATGCTTTAGCTAGGAACGGCGTAAGAAACTCACCGGCAACCTCAGGACCGAAGGTCGCCGACGACCGATCTAAATTACCGACATTGACCGATAATATTTGTTTGTGGTCTGCCATGCTCGTCCGCGCCCTCGTGCTGTGACTTAGGGTGTAGACATCACCGAGACCGTTGCTGTTCGGGAAGCTCTTCTGCCGCCAGTCGGTCATCGGACTCACGTCAAACTCTGCGCATATCCGCTCATAGGCCCGTCTGTCGTACGTATTTGAGAAGGGATCGAAATTATTATCCTGCTGTAGCGTGACTCGTAATTCGTCTAAAATCCTCCTAATAGTATAGTAGACTTGGAAGATATAGACCGATTGCATCAGCGGTTTGTTTTGGGCACCTACACTGTTCAGATCTTCTTCGAACGACACACCGCAACCGGTTGTGGCACACCACATGGCGAAGTTAAGCTGATTCTGCCAAAACTGCATCGGTGTGTTGTTCCAAGCCTGCGCCACGGTGTCCGTCTTGACAGGAGGTAGCCTGTATTTTCGCCAGATATCCGTAACCTCGGTGTAGAAGACCTCGTTCGGGCCGACCGTGATCATCAGGGTGGTTAGGTAAACGGCCGCAATCTGGCGTTTATACACACCGCCGGTTTTATAAACAACCGAAGGATTATAGCCAAATACTCTATTTAAAGTATTAGCCATATTTTATTATAACTATGTTTCAAACAATCATCGATGTTCAAAGGGGCGAGGCCACAAGCCTCCAACAATATATTGATAACCGCGGCGGGGATCTGCGCGTTGGCCTCAGATCAATAACACTTATGGTCGGTTGGTATAATATGAATGACGGTGAGGGGTTCGGGTACGAGAGGGACAGTAATGCGGTCGTGATAAAGTTACCACAGGGGTTATGGAGTTTTAGCTGCTTGCAAACATTTATCGACTCAGAATTTTCTGACTTCGCTAGTATCGAAATTTGTAAAGCCAATGGACTTGTGACCCTGACTATCAAGCGCGGAAAAAAAATAACTATTAGTCCCGGTATGTGCGAAATACTCGGTATCTTTAAAGTGTATGACGCCAATAAAGGTTGGCTCGGTCCCGGTTCGTATACCGGAGATAAACCCGTAAGCTTCGCCATTACTAAAACCCTTCAAGTGCACCTGGGGCAGCTGAACACGTCATATAACACGTGCGACGGGGCGCCGAGTACGCCCCTCAAAGTAATAGAGGCGGGAAATGCCTTCTTCGGGGAAACCGTTACTATAGAGTTTCCTCACCCCGAATTCAAACGCTTGGAACGCGGTTGCGTCGACGAATTGAATATTACTATCAGAGATGATAGCGGACGAGCATTAAACAATCGCGAGTTTCTGATTTCTATAGTACTTGAGATAAAATGAGTATATTTGGAGGAAATTTTAACTTCCGATACTAAAAACAAGTTTAAAACAGTTCAGCTTTGGTTTCGAACCTGCGGCTGCCGGGGACAATGTTTTACAGCCATTAAATTAATATATATTGCCCAGTAAAATAATAATATGTTGCCCAAAAGAATAGCAAAATGCCCACTGTTATGAAGCGGACCTGGTCCTTGCTCGGGCAGTCCGTCGGGTGTTTTCAGACACCTCTCACGGTCCCCAGTCTCAAACACTCCTCTGTCGGAATGCCACCTTACGAAACACGAAAGCTAAGGTGCATTACAGAAGTGCCGAGAGTGCATAATTACAGACTTGATCAGAGCATGCAACCATAACAGACCTCGCGGCTATGACCTACGGGCAATGAATTTATGTTCAGAACTCATATATAAATTTAATATAACCGTGGCGCAATACATGTGTAATACGTAGTGCGCACAGGTGCGCGGTTGCGCAATACATGTAACCAATATTACGGTTCAGCTGTACTACCATCTCGATAACGTAAGATATATAAATATTTTGTTAAATGCATATGCTCTGCTGAACACGGTGTTAACCGTTATTGTAGATGTTTTATTATGGCGGAATTTCATTTTATAATTCTCGTGAACTTAACAATTTCATTTGTAATTCTCATGGATATATTAACATTGTAACGGGTGCGCGGGGGTGACCAAGATTCTACCACCCCACTATGTTGGGGGTGGATTTCGTTTTCATAATTTTTTTTGCTTGGTTGGGAACTCTCGGTGTGAATATGGAGGTTTATATAGGAAAGTGCACGCTTGTATATTGATTAACCCGATGCGATTACCTCCGTGTTGTGTAAGTTTGCACTAGTTTATCTGCAAGTGCGGATATACGGGGTCACCCCGCTGCTCGGATATCGGACAGGGGTGGGCCGTCCCCAGTGGCTCATATATGGGTGTTTTTTGGCCGTCTGAAATGGGGCTGGGAGCCTCCTCGGCCCAAATTAAGAGGTCTGTTCACTCGGAACAGAGGCTGGAGGGCTCAACGGGGTACACGACGGCCTCAAACAAGAGGTCCAATAGGGCGTTCTGGGGCGCGCGGCTCTGGAAAAAGGCCGCTGAAACCCCAGTGTGGGGGCGTCCTGGGGCCCGCGGCGGCCATAAACAAGAGGTCCGATCACCCCCTGCTGCTCGGCGGTGGGGGCCCTCGGCGGACCCTTCGGCGGGCTCCCTGGCCGAGAATACCCCTGTTGTTGTAAGGTGGTCCAGACCCAGCCTTGTGTATACTACCTTTTTTATATCCGATCGATCGCTGATCCGAGATGGTGGTGGGGACGGCAAAAGACAGAACAGAAGACAGACAGAAAAGACATAAAGAAGACAGACACACAGGGAATAGCCAAACAAATAATAACCGTAGATCCTTGTGGAATCAAAAACCCGTATGGCAGTAATCGGGTTCCGCATTTCATGTTCGGTATTTCGGAGATAGACCGACAGCACGCATTGTTCGCAAGAGACTATTCCCATGGCTAGGGGGTTTGCTATCACAATGTTCCTACATATACTAATTTACTAAACTAAACTGGACTCTTGCATGGATCTTGACAATGCAGAATTACATAAAACGATGACAAGAAATGATATCCGAAATTTCCTCTAATATCTTAGCATAATTCTAAGGATAAAGGAAGATTTTTGCAAACATCTTGAGACATATTGCCGGCTACTGATACACAGTAGACGCTGTTATTGAGAGGCAGACATTTAGGTATTTTATGTCTTTATCATCAGTGATTGTTCCTATGAGAAGATCGTATAGCAACACCTCCTCTAACATTTTGGAAGTGAAACGCGAGAGCTTGGAAAATTGAAATTGAGCAATCAAAATACCCACCCTCCACCACCCTTTAGGTTTGTCATTTGATTTGTTAGATATTTTTCTTTGGGTATGCTCTGCTGTCTTGCACTAAATTTCAGGCGCACATTGGGTTGAAAATACACGATGTGGTTTCAAAGAAAACAGTGTGAAATGTACAAGGAAGGATACCAACATATCTGGACAAGCATCTATCATGGCAGTCAGCGAATACCTCAACAGCAAACAGCTTTAACACATAGTGAAGTTTAGGTCTCTGAATACCAGGGCCTAATCTATGACAGTTTTTAGTTGGGAAATATTAACTTTTGAATAAAAGGTAGCCTGTTGGGTCTAAATGATAATTGAACTAAAAGATGAAAAAATGTCTAAAAATTGGGAATGTCAACGAGTAGTGATTTTGGTACTCGAATACTCGGAAAGGTATTCGATCGAGTACTCGAGTACTCGGTTACCGTTACCGTGGATTAAGCAAATAAATAAAATATTGTATATTGTATAACAAATATTTTAACCAAAATCATTGGAAATCATAAAATAAAATGAAGATTTGTGTTTATTAATGTAAGATTAATGTTTTATTTCCTCTCAGAATTACCGAAATATGCTTTTCATTCGTGGAAATACAAAGTTCTGTGATACCTTGATTAAATAAAAGTAGTGTAGAATAGAGTGCTCCGATTTTGCCCCGAACCGATGATTTGCCCCAGACCCGAAACCTTGTTTCTAAACAGTATAAGGGAAGTAACTCTTATAAAAGATGCGTTTAGTTTTGAACGGAGTTAACTCCCTTATTTCGAGTATGATGTACTGGAAATTTATAATGGACACAGAAGTTTAATTTTAAAACGTCTTTACAATTGTATTTAAATATACTGTTTTCTAGCCAATCGTGTGAGTGGAAGTGTATATTAAGTATTTTGTTTAAAAAAGAAACTTTATGCTGGAGTAAACATTTCAGTCCGAATCGGAACACATATTACTTCGTTTCATCATGAACGATAAAGAGAAGGACAAGATATTACGATGTTATTATTTTGAGGAGAAAAATTTAAAACCGCAAACGTAAGAGTGACGGCTATTGGCGAACAGCTGGATATCGATCTTTTATCTATGGCAAACTTAGCTAGTGAAAATGATGGAGTACGATTTTTGCTTTGTGCCATCGATATAGTATCGAGGAAAGTCTGGGCGAGAACGCTTAAAAACAAGTCGGCAAAAGAGGTGTTGAACGCTATGAAAGATATTCTGAAAGACATTGCTCTGATAAAAATTCTAAAGATCAGAGCTGATAAGGGGAGTGAGTTTTCTAATCAGTGGTTCAAAAAGTACATGAAAGACATAAACATTTCTTCACAACAAACAATCCACCAAAGAGTAATTTCGTGGAGAGATTTCAAATGACGTTGAAAGAAAAAGTGTATAGATTCATGAGACATAATAGAACCTATCGTTATCTAGAACATTTACAAGACATCGTTGCTAGTCATAGCGCAACACCTCATCGCGGTTTAAATGGACTAGCTCCCAACGAAGTGAATGAGAATAACGAAGCTGATGTATGGGCTAAGATGCATTTGAAGAAGTCTCAGAGACCGATCGCTAAACCCGTTTTTCAGTTCAAACTGAATGATCTCGTACGCATCAGCATCACAACGTGCCTATCAAGAACAGTACATCACTGAAGTGTTTAAAGTGGTTGAAAGAATTCTGAAGCAGGGCATCCCTATGTACAAACTTATAGACTTGAAAGGGGATAGCGTTAAAGGTTTGTTTTACACTGTCGAACTTCAGAAAGTGAATAAGGACGAAAACAGCCTGTGGTTCATCGAACGTATTCTCAAAAGAAGAAAAAGAAAGAAACAACTCCAATACTTCGTGGAATGGCAAGGCTTTCCTTTTGGTTTTAATAGTTGGATAGACGCTGGTGATGTCACAAACCTTTCAGGAAGTGCATGATAAACAACATGGATAAATATCTATACATCAAAAGTGACAAAAGTAACGCTTACTTTTCGGATAATCAAGTGTATCGATTCAAAATTCATCTGAGTTTACCTCTAGCGCTTAACGGCAATTGGAAAGTGGCGCTTACAGAGTTTTACGCCGATGGTGATCTAAAAGCCGGATATAGATCAGCAGATGCTCTATACATTTACAGTGATCTTTGTACGGAAAGTGTTGTACATGGACCGAGCAGCCATTGTTAAGGCGCTTAAACAAAAAAACACGGAACGGTTGGGACTATAAGATAGAGGCGCCCTACTACCTACCAGTCAAGAAGAATGAACTGAGAGAAGTTCAGCTCTATATAAGACAAACTATACGTTTGCTTCAGATTTGAAACAGCCTTTGCATTTAACGCTGCACTTACGGCAGTATCCGTTTCTATAACATTGATAAAAAGGATTTAAAGGATTATCATACACATACAAAAAAATGAAACTTTACGTTCCTAATCCGCAAAAGTGGGTGGACTTTTTTGAACGAGTGAGTTCTGGAGAAGCAAGTTTGAATCAAACGGGTGGTGGAAGGCAACACTCCATTAATCATGTTGACCAATCAAAAGCTACAGCGGGTAAAGCCTATCCTATAAAAGCGGTATTACCAACTGAACAAACGAGAATCCAGTTAAAGTTCTGAATATGCGTCAGTTTTCTAGTGGACAGCGTCGCCGCGGCATCAAACGGAAGAGAAGTAATAAAAAAAGTAATAAAAAAGCTAAACGTCAACGTGGAAGTGGTAAAAAAAGAAAGACAAGTAGGAGAAAGAGAGTTTGAGAAAAGGCGGTAAAAAGAAGTTTGCGAATAGAAATTATTTTTGAAATCAATTAAAAATGTCAATGTTTAATGAACAGGAATTCAAGGAGGGTCTCGTATCGGAATTGGTTTTGTTTGATTTGCCAAACACGCAAACCAGTGTCACGGATGTATATTACGACGAAATTAGACCACTTTCACAGGTGTCAGATGACAGTCCATTCGAGTTTAAAATAAGTGGACAGAATTCAATGGACTACTTAGACTTGAGAAATTCGCAGATCTATGTCAAACTGAAAGTGGAAAAGGCAGATGGTACGGCTCTAACGGATATGAAGGTCCAAAAAATCGGAACTGCCAATTTGTTTCTTCAAGCGTTGTTCAGCGCATGTGAGGTCAGTCTGCAGAACAAAGCCACGATGACGTGTAACTACAACCCGTACAGAGCATACATTCACACACTATTGAACTATGGATCGGATGCAGTTAACAGTCAGTTGAATACGCAACTCTTTATCAGAGACGATGCTGACGCTCCCGAGGTGACAGATCCAAACGGATTTAAACAATGGACTATTTCTCAGAGCCACTATGATTTCCCACTCCAAACGTATTAACCTACAGGGACCTATATTTCACGACTTATTCTCAATGTCGAGATATTTGCTGAATCAAGTGGATGTGAAAATCAAAATGTACAGAAGTTCTCCCAACTTGTGTCTGCTTACGGGAGATGCTGCAGATTATCGCGTGATAGAAAGATTAGAGTCAGTCCCGCTGTTATCTACGGCCATTCAAAAATATTGGAGAAACAGAATGCTTTATGTCCCTACAACAACACAGAGGTAAAAGCGGTGAGCATCGCAACCGGTTCCACCGGTTACAACTGGGAAAACATGTTCCAGGGGGAAAAAGCAAAGCTGTGAGCGGCGATTACCATACCAATCCTTTCAATTTTGAAAACTGTTCCATTCAGCAGATCGTATTTTATTGCGATGGACTACCGGTTGGAGGGAATCCTCTAAAGCTAGGCTTCGTTGATGTCAAAGGTTCTGCCTACGTGCGTGCTTACACCAACTTGCTCCTTTCAGGCGGAAAATGGTGACAAGATGAGGGTAATCTATTCGATAGGTATCATTATATAAAAGGTTCTACATTATTCGCGTTCCAGATATAACCCGACTTTCCTCAGCATGGAGAGTACCTATCTCTAGTGAAGATGGGCAATGTGAGACTAGAAGTTGTATTCAAGAAGCCATTAACAGGTAAATATTTTATGTTTTTAGAATTTAATTATTTATTTAATTATTATTTATTTTACACTGTGCAGCATGGTTTTTACTGATTTGATTTTGTATAGACTCTTTAATGTTACATCGTTGGTTTGAAAGAGTCAGTAATTCTTAATTGTCATTACATTTTCAGAGCCTATAAGCTGCGTTGTATATAGTGAGGGACCTGGATATTTTGAAATCAATCAAGAGAGAGATATCATTATATCATAATGAACACGTCACAATTGAAATGTATAATACAGTGTGACCCCATCTTAGGACGTCGAGTTATTGGTGTTTTTGCTGCTGATCGGCTTCCTACTGCTCTTCCACAGCCACCATTCGGATTTATTGTAAACACAGACATTCATTCTAAACCGGGAGTACATTGGTGTGCTTTATTCAGTGATGCTTCGGGAAGATTTGATTTTTTTGACAGTTATGGTAGACCTCCAGATACAAATAGTCACTATTTCAAGCGTTGGCTAGAGATCAAAGCAAAAACTGTACATACAAATCACATTCAAATTCAAAGTGATAACTCGACATTGTGCGGACTCTATTGTATATTGTTTCTTCGGCAAATGCTTGCTGGCTATACGTTTCAACAGTTTCTGAACAGATTTGATGCAGTATCTTTATACTCCAATGACTATTATGTGGCTGATATGATGATAAAGGCATATCCTCAGTGTATTGGAAATGAGTGTGACAATAATCAGATGTGTACGTCTTTAATAAAATGCTTTTAATATAAACGGCTTTGTAGTGTATAGTGTAAATTGGAAAATTACAATCTACTCGTTTGTCATTCTTTTCTTTCACAGCAAAGGAACCAACAACAACACTAGTTTATCTGGTTTATTTTGTATTATATAAATAACATAAATATAAATGACAAGAACGTTTTCTTTTGTTTACATTACATTTTTCTACAACGAGTTAGTGTACAGTCATTAATTGCGAATGCTTCATCATTGAGTGTTTCCAAATTGGTATAGTACTGTGACGAACATTCCTCCACAGGAATAATAGAAAATGTTAGCTTATCCGTTTCTGCCGTGATATTGACACTTTCTTCCACCATATAATCACGTCTGCCCTGCATACTGACGCTATTTGTGTCTCTATCGAGAGCGATTTTGTAGTGCCCATAAGCATAACTGTTCACTGCGTCGATAAGGAATCTTTTGTCATCAAAAGCCGACAACCCAGTTTTTTTAATCGTTTCACCGAATAGTTCGTGCTTGTGGCTTCTAAGAGAAGACATGGACGAGACCATGCTAGTTTCATTGAATAGTGTGTTCTTGTAATGGCCGTGCTTTAGCTCCTTTTTTACTGTCGCTTTAGCAATGCCCTTCGCTCGTTTCTCTTCTTTATTATTACATAAGAAACTATACATTTTAGATCTGAGTCCCACAAATTCAGAAATGGGGTTTCCGTTGGTTTCATCTTTCATTTTCCCTAGCACTTTTTTATTTACATCACTGTGAAGGAAGTGTTCTGTTGAATAGTCTGACGTGTCGAAATACTCCATTGAATCTTTCATGTCTTCGCATAGATCATCCGTATTGCACAAAAAGAGGACGCTATCAGTATCCGTCATTTGTAATTGTGCGGTGTGTTTATATTTCTTTTTGATGTAATTATGTAATTATACCAGAAGTCATACATCAGGTATTTGCTCAGATCTGAAGAGGGAACAAACATATGCTAATAAAAATATTAAAAAATACATGTATTAAAATAAACATGTTGAAATATTGTAATTAGGTTTTGTGAAACAAAGAAACAAATGTTTCGTGAAACAAAGAAAAGAAAATTAATACCTTAAAACATACCTAATATGCACATATATAGGCTTGAAATAGTTGACTTTTGACTTGAATAGTTCCGCCGCAACCAGATCTTCATTGAATATGGTGGTGTTTTTGAAGGTGGGTTTCGCAGTTACTTTTTCAAGTCTACTCTCTGTATGGATCAATTCGATGTTTTTATGACGTCTGACATTTTCCATGGTCTGTAAATATAAGGAAAATATATTTAATTCACATTACACTTAACGAGGATAGTGGCATACAGAAAAAGAAAAGTATTTATTGATTGGTGATAGAACAAACAAACAAAACAAGAATATATACTTACTTTTCCAAACACGGATACATTCATCAGTTTGTAGAAATTTTTCTGGAAGATAGATGTGGCTTTCTTTCTCATCTCCGTGTTTTGGTCAATTAGGTCTTCATCCACGCTTCTTGTTTAAACTTCATAATTCTATGAATGGCTTTGAGTTTCATGCCCACTCTGAGGTATAACTGTACATTTCTGTAATGGTCTTTATCTTCTAATGTAGTGAACAGTTTCACCGCTTTACCGCGATTAGGGAGGGGATCATCCCCTTTTAATCCATACACCTTTCTTAGCAGGTGTTCTGCATAAGGAGAGAGTTCTTCCTTCGAAACAACCTTTCGCACTGGTGCTAAGGGTAGACAATTATGATTATCGTGGAGACTTTTGGGATATTGCAACGAAACCTCTAGAATGTAACCCGTGTCTCCCATTTCAGGAATAGACATGATATCAAATAATGCAATGTCTCTTTCTTCCATGAAAACGATGTCACTTACTGGAAGGGGTTGTACCATAGCCCATCCGTAGAGATTGTTTGCGTCTAGGTATTGTAAAAATGTCGTTGGCTGTGAACAGTCATAATCCTGCAAATATGGATTGTTCGCTTTCCTGTATCTATTAGAGATCTGAGACACACCTCCTCGAATTCCAGCCTCTACCATTAATACTTTGTCAATGTCAGTTAGTAACTCTAGTGATATGTTATGCCTGATATGTTCAGACAAGCGGACCAAGAGAGACCCGGAGATATATAAAAATGGCACGGATCTAATTCGTATTGTTTCAAACACATAGTTCTGAATGACTCAAACACTTGGCTCAGTAACACCGTATCCATTTTCAAATACAAGTTATGGTATTGCCCTAGTGACGTCATGGTGAAAGTCTGAAACACCGCCTGAGCATGATCATAATCTTAATCCGAAATATGCTCCTTTGTAAGTGCGGAATAAAATGTGTCTTTGAGAGGTAATTCTTGCTCATCGAACCTCTCAAACGAATCCATATAGTCGTACGGGTAAACTCCTTTGCGAAGCAGTAGTTTGGCCTCTTCGTCTGATTGACATTCCGACACTAGATAGGGAAATGCTTGTAATCCGTCTTGAGCTAGGTCTAGCACCAGCCTCTCTAATCCTGCCGGCAAATATTGGAAACTGTCCAAGAAACGGAGTCTATCGAGCGTGAACGAGATGTATTTTTCATAATTCTGAGGAATGCATTGTAATCTGTAGTCTTTGAAGTGTCCAAGGCTTTCACGTAGAATGTGAGCATCAAAGTTTTTCAGATTGTGAAATATCACTGGAGTGAACTTTGCCTGACGACAACTAAGGTTGCAACTGTTGCAAGCTGGACCGATTATCTCACCAGTTAAATGGTTATGGTGTCTGACTATCCTACTGTAAGTCTTGTCATAAGAGGTGAACTGTTTCTTACAAATACAACAATGAGTTGCATTTTCAATGAGATCATCGTGTTCTTCAGTAATGCACATGGGCTCAATTGTTGAAAGAATTTCATGTATTTCTTTCTGTTCTTGCAGCAAACATTCAATCAATTTCATATCGGCGTCTGGACCTCTATAGACGACAGCAGGTGTTTCGTGTATCTATCATCTTCACACACTACTTTGTAACCGAATCCGCAAACTTCTAGCTTGGTAGTAGATGTGGTGGCTGAGTGCTCAGGATTTGGAGCGTGCAGTTTTCTATTGATGGTTTCGAAATCGGCGTAGATAACGAAAGGCACTTTCAAGGTTTTTTCATAATCTTTAAATTCCAAAATGTCATTCATGCCTGAAATAGGGAGTTCTACCCGTTGAGCTTCGTGTCGTGAGCAGTACTGTTGATGTTGTGACAATATCGTTTCTTTGCCAAAGCTGTGTAAACAGTAAGGACAGAAATACAGCTGACCACGATGTTTCTTTGTACGAGATAGAAACCGGTTTAAGTGCGTTATTAAACAGTAGTGAGATTTTGTCTCATATGTCAGCCAAAGCAAATTTATGTGATGCAGACGATTTTGCTTTTCAGTAATTCTCAATGGAATGACTGATTCATCGATATAAGTAAAGACATTGATCGAAATATTTTCATTTTGTGCTTCCACCTTCCGAATTTGTGATAAGGTAACAGGATAGGTCATACCTGACATGTTGACCTCTTGCTCATATTGATAGTAATGTTCCGCACGTTGAGGCTGATAGTCAGTCCGATGTAAAGACGCTAATAAGCAGTATAGGAAGCACCTATCATCCAGATTCTGTATATTTAACAAGCTGTGACTTAACCTAAGTGTCTTCGGTAAAGGAATGTACGAGGAACCACGCACGGGTTTATACGTCACAGTACTAATTTCCAAGTGCAATACCTCTTTAACATACCACCCCGAACCTTCTCGCATGAATCTTTCAAGACGTGCTGTCATTTTCTGCATTGCTTCATTTAAGTCATGTTCATTTAGATCATCAGTCGATAATGTAATATAAGTCCGACTTCTGAAATGTGGTGTTGCTATTGCAGCATATTCTCCATCACCGCGTTGCATCTCTACTTGTAAGCATAAACTCCACTTAATACCTCTTAAAATGCAGAAATGCTATTACATCTTCCCTGATGCCACCAAAAAATGTCAACACGTCATATCTTTCGTTTGATCCGGGATATACATATCTATTGCGTACTCCATTTCTCAACGCTGATTGATCTCTAGAGTGTTCAAGATGTTCATTGCTTTGATGTGCAACACCGTCCGCAGCATCCTCCTCACCATTACTGACGTGCTGATCTTGAATGATTCGCTTACGTCTAAGGTAGGTGATGGTGCTACCTCTAGACCTCCTTGTTGATTCAAAGGGTGATTTTCATTCACATGATGAAACAAGTTCCTATTATCTTGAAACACACAATTGCAATGTCTACACGAAAACTGAGCTCTTGAGTGTCTGTTAGTAGAGTCTGGATGTATGCGAGAAATATGTCTAGTAAGATGATACTTCCTTGCAAAGGTTTGTTTACAAGTATAGCAAGTGAACAAATTCGGTTTTGATTTCTTTTCCTTCACTCGTTCATGAACATTTCTCTCATGGATGCGTAAGTCTACCAAGCGCACATATGATTTATCGCAGTAACTACACTTTCGTTTATTCCCATGACTCTGCATATGCTGCTTCAATGTTTGTTTAGTTTTATACTGTCTCGAACATATCACACATTTCAGATATTTCTCCACTTTACTTTTATTTCCTGAGTAAAATAATTCTCCATCATCACTTTCTCCGGATTGATGGTTTGCGTTATTTTTCTCCATCTTTATGTTATTAAAACTAATCCTCGGAGGTAAAGATAAAACATCCAAGTGTTTAAACGCTCAGTGTCATCAGGAGAAGTGTGCGTACTAATATTGAGCAAAGGCTGTTATATACTTTTTTTTAGTTAGATTATTCATGTATTCTTAATTATATATTTTCTTCATCCTTTGAAAGGATGTTTTCAAACGATAATAGAAATATACTTGTCAGCTTTGAATTAATTAGATAATATATCATCGCAAATCACATTATACATTCCCATTACGAGAAAAAGATAGATATTCATGATAGCTCTTTTATGAAAAGATAATAATGAGATACTGTATTATGTTTGGCGCATTTAAATAGTTTCTCAAGATAAAATGATGTATGTAAAATATTAATTTTATGCGAAAACGGATGTCAGTGTAAAGAAACTAATCTATCATTTTGACGCGTTTATGTCAACCATTAGAGATGGATTTTGGTTGTTGTTGAAATCTTAAGAGAAATGATCTTTAGGAACGAAATTAATAACTTATAAAAGTGTGATAGATAAGACAATCTACCAAACTAGATCTTACCTGTCTATTTTATATAGATTCTGCTTTTTCTGTTGGAATTCGTTATCCCGCTTTTTTTCTTATCGCTTCTTTTCTTGTCGCAGTTAAACAACCCTTTGTGGAAATTCTTTTTGTTGTCTGGTGACGTTAGCGCGATCCTACTGAAAGGCATCTTTGAAAGCGGCTTATCTACATACAACTTTGTTAATTTGGCATCTTCTATACTTTGTTTCGTTTCCTTGTCATCGGCACTGTTCCTTTCGTTTCCAGTAGACATATTTATCTCTGGTTTATCACCGCCGATCGATGATATTATCTCACTATTTTCTAGCTGTCCTCCCGTTTGCTCTTCCTGTCCACGCTCTAACTGTTTGTACTCTTCTACACGTTTGAGTAAATGTTCATACTTGGTCTTAGCAATCAGTACTAGTGCACGCGCCATTTTTCAGTAGTTCGCTTTTGATGACGCTGATAAAAGGTAAAATGTATTTGAAATGTTTTAGAAGCAGCTCTTTTCTCCTTTTTAATGAAATTCCCTTGCTGACAAACTGACGAATAATAGTTTTTCGTTTAGCTAACTGCTTTTTGTCTTTTGTCAATAGAGAACGATAACCCATCAATACATTATACACAATCTGCACAATAGCCCTTAACTGTGCTTTTTCTATCGCTTGTAATAAAACCTTCTTCTGTTTATTAGAAAAAACAATAAGAAATCCCTTTCCTTTTTAATAAACTGATTCATGCTACTTTTCTGGTTGGTAAACTATCATTAACTGATCAGGTAATATGTCTGTTCGAAGTTTATACGTAGGATCTGAGTGTGGCGAAAGAACAACCACAAGAGGACGATAAGGTTCTGCAGTAGCCTTCTTGTATGCTGACAGGAAGTATTTCACCTGACCGGGAAAGATTTGTCTACCCAGATTCTGTATTTGTAGTTCATCTCTGTTGTATTTAAATAAAAAGAAGTAGTAGGTATTTAGACTGATTGTACGGAATTCTCGTCCAGGACAAAACGCATTTTAACAAATGAGAATGCAGAAGAATGTTAAATGATGGGCACATTTACAATAAATGTCAACCACGTCTTTACTTTTAGCGCTTTCGCTCATCATATCGTCGATCACCAAAAGCTTCTCTTTCGGTTCATTCATATGCCAAGTTTTTCATTTCTGTGAACAGGGGTTGGTCTACGCCATAGCAATAATAAATTGCTTTTATTTGCTTAGTGAAGGCTCCATCAGCCTGTTTTAATAGCTTAAACACAAAGCTACTCTTTCCGACATTGCTGGGGCCTAAAACATAAAAGAGGGTTTGTTGAGAGTCATTTTTCTTGAAATCCAGTTTTAATACATATCTTAATTGAAGAGAGTGTCATTGGTTAAGCATGCATCATTATATTGTTTTATGAATCGCCCGTAGGAAGAAAAGACAAAACTAACCTATTACTTGAGCAGTACAATTCACTTCCAGCTTAACCACACTCTCCATGTTTCAAAGAGATGTATCAAATTGAATTTAGAAACAGTCGACACACTTATTTATACTTCTTGTTATCTCTACACACCACGGATATATAACGCCGTAAAAAACAACAAAACAAACTGTATTCCGCATACTACTTTATTTTATATACCGCCACCAACTCTGCATATTAACAATACATGAGGACTTGAATATATTATATTAAACAGATAGAACTACAAAATATGAGATTCCGCTCAACAGTTATTTAAAACTTCTTTCCAACAGCTGTATTTCAACAATCATTTTTATCATTTTAGTTCGCCACTTCGACGTTTTCATATTAGTGTCACGCCAATCTTTACAACATAGTTTCCGTTTGAACAGTTCAATCTCTCCAGCAGGTATGTCAAGAGCAGATGCTGCCTGGCCCCACTTCACTAAAATATCCAATTATTGCACTTCACGAAGAACGTTCTCGAAATAAACCTCCAGTTGCTGTTCCTCAGATAGTGTTAAGCAAGTGTGTTCACAATGAGATAATCGAGACTCTTGACAGGCTAAGCACTTCTTTCTAAACACCGTATACATTTTCTCACTCAGTTCGTTAGCATATAAAAAGTCAACGTAAGATTGTAGTAACGACACAGTATTCACCTCCATTTTTTAAAATCCATTCGGTAGCTGTTTGAAACATCAAATGAAACAACTACCAGCTAACATAGTCACCTAGAGGCGGCTGAATTGCACACATTGTCTATAATTTGCCATCTGATTGTTATGAAAACCAGAACATCTAGCTTCTGAAAATCCGTCACTGAGCACTTCAATGGGAAATTCTGCGGATGTATTCAGCTCATTCTGTGCGATTTCCGTCGAAATCGGTTGTAACATGTTCACGCTTTCTCCATTCGCGCTAATGTCACTTTCATCACCTAACAATGCAACTTCAAAGTCCCAGCAATCTTCACGTCCTAGAACATCAAGTTGGTTTTGTGGAATTTCTTCAAACATAGTATTTACAACTTCGTCCTCATTAAAAAGTTGCTTTTTCACTTTATCACTCGTATCTTTTGGGGGTGATTGACTTGATAGCAAATCGTTGCAGCCCTCCTTAAAGATGTTCTGATGAGTATGGCTGCACTTTTTTAATGTATCACCCTGTAGTTGAAACTGTTCATATTCTTGTTGTTTTTCTGGTGTTTTGCTTTTGAAGTCTCCCCTAGAACAAGATGTTGACCTGTTAGTTCTATATGTTGCACTATTTCCTCTTAAACGTTTTTCCTTCTCACTTTTCCTCGTCATGTGCAACTTACTAGATGTGTGACGAGACACATTAAATTCCGCCATCCATTTCTTACACGTCGAACAGTATATATTCTTTAAATAACCCTTTCTAACTTTTAAATCCTTCATCGTGTATGCACAAATACGTAGAATATAGTGGTGGTATTTCGCTTCTATTTAAGGCAGGGCAGAACTCCTCCCAACAAAGATGTCAGTAATGTCATTTGTTCATAAAATTAAGCTTAATCTCGTCTTATTATATCCATTCCAAAGTCATTCGTTTCCAATCCCATTCTAGGTATTAATACAGAGAGTAAATTGCATTCTCCGTGTGTAAAGACCATCTGAAATATTCTCTGAATCATTTCCCAGTCGGTAGAGTTATCAACAGAGGCTATAACCAGTTGAATGTTACGAATTGGTCTACACACGTAATACTCAACGTATATGTATTCACAGTCTATATCATAGTCACCCATTCTAATACATAGCACAAATTATATTTGACAAAATGAATTCACATAATAATTAAAAGTTTAATTGCGATCTTAAAACACTTTCATTGGGTTAAGGATCCTCACAACATAACAATACATCGTGTACATTTGTAGTCATACATTTCCTAATGACAATAATCTTATTTAAAAATTCTTCCTGTACAAGATATGTTATTTGTCTTTTAAAACATACTAAACAAAATCGATATCTGTTGTTTTCATAAAATGACATTATTGATTATTTGCTAAAGGATCCATTTCCAACTGTCTAAAATCATCGGATAATCTCCAATGACCTGTCTTCACTTTACTTAAACAATGCATCACAAGTGTGTACATTAGATATGTAAAACTTATGCTTAAACATTAAATGTCCTTCATAAAAGTTGATATCGAAAACTTATGAGAACATACTATACACAACATTACGTTGTACTATCACACTCACACAGAGTGGGGCTAAGGCGACGATTACTTAAGTGATCATTTAATTCATATATGTGGAAATGCAATTTGATGGATTCACAGAAACAGCCTTTAACAAATGTATGCATGTATCTCTATCTACATTTGAGAACAGCAGAAACCTTCAATTAATCCATAACAAGGAACGATTTCAAATAAAATAAACCTATCGCGTAAATGTTGTTTTAAACTATTTAAGCTTAATACATTTGATAAAACAATAAGTGTAGTGGGACATCCACCGCCAGTTTCAAAAACGTTACACATGTTGTCCTTTACATTTATATTTAAAACGTTATTCTGTTGTTAAAATTCTAAACTATCTATGTCCTTAAGTTCGGTTCATAGGATGCATATAATAAACACAATCTACCTTGCCTTGGTTATTCAATAATTCAAAGTAGGAGTCTATTGTGATAAAGTATTTTCTACATCTAAACAGTTTTACAGATTTTACAGCTTCAGAAATGTAATCCTGTTGTCGCACTAATTGTGTTTTCACACGCGCACATAATACATGCATTCATATTTGAGCGGATATATTTTGTTAGTCGTAACTGCGACAATGTTTAATATGGTTTATAACGTTTTCCATTATAGGCAGTTGTTTCGCTGCTTTGTCTCGGTGCTTGATTTAGACTCTCTGATTTTCGGTAGAAATTTCCTGCAAAATAAGAGAGAGAGACTCGAGTTATTTGTAAAGTAAATGGATAACTAACATAATAATATTAAAACAATTATACCAATTAGTTCCATTTTCAGAAAAGGTAAGTAAACTTACGTTAGCGCTCAACAGTTGCTCCTCCATAGAGTTGATTGCATCCCTCAACTGTATCGTTTCACTCCATTTTAACCATATTGCTTTGGATGTTTCCCTTACAAGCTGTTTGTCTTCAAAAACATTATCGTTCATATATACATTTAAGTACTGTCCGTTTTTCTTCGCTGTAATATTTTTATTGTAACCGAATGATATTCTAATCGGTTTGTCCATTATTCCCACGTGTAAATTCTTAATGTCTGCGAAAGTAGAAAAAAAGTTGCAAGTGTGTTCGAAACGAAATGTTATTAAATATTTGACAAGACTTGCCTTGTTTTCAGACATTAATATTAGAAAGCGCTTTGATAATCTCTCACCATTTTCCACTCATCTTTTATAGTGTATACTAGGCTAATCTTCAATCTTCATCTTAAATAAACATGACATAGGATATGGGTGTGTGCGTGAGAAAAAACTTAAATATGCTCATAAGTTTCTACTTTCAAACACTTTTATACATTAAAATGTAAATTGAATTACTATAAATACGATCTTCGCTATTGAATATGTTGTATTAATTGTAGAAATAATCTTTGGAAACAGTAAATTACTTACTTTAAATGCGATCTTAATGTGACAGCATATTATTTATGAGGTGAACGTAAGTACTCTATGATAATCATATGTGCATACATTAGTAAGAAGAGATGTTCAGGAGAGGTCGTTAGCCGCAAATATACAGTCCATTAGTTATGAGGTGAACGTAATTACGTCATGATAATCATATGTACATACTTAGTAAGAAGAGATTTTCAGGAGAGGTCGTTAGCCACAAATATACTTTAGATATTAATGAATTCTTTTGAAAACAGGAACTTGTTTTTAATGACGTTATCATATTTTAATTATAAATGTAAATAAATTAGTAAAAAGAGACTGTAATGCGATGCTTCTATTGGACGTTGCCATATTTAATTTAAAGACCATAATCATATATCGTTATTTATGGAGTTACTTGCCGGTCATGGTTGTATCTCGATGTAAATTAATTGTTGTCAACGTGGGGAAATGTTAGATTCAAGACAAACATGTTGATGTATAACGACATGAAACCCTGCATGACTATTAGATGAAATACAATCAAACCTGTCGTAAGCAGCCAGCCAGGGGAATAACAGAAAGCGACTGCTTAGTACAGGTGGTTGCTTAATAGAGGTAAAATGTATAATAAAACAACACATTGGGAATTTGGAAACTGGCTGCTTAACACAGGTTGGCTGCTTAATGGAGGTGACCACTAAAACAGGTTTGACTGTACATGATGATACACTACTAATCGAGTAGTAATACTGAAAAACGAACTTTAACAATATTAAACAATAAGAATATCACTCAAATTAATTGTTTATTATGCTTGCCATGTTCTAGGCAATACAGTTTTGAATTACAGTTTGTACACGTTATAAATCTAGCTGTACTGAGCGGACTGTCTACCACTTCAATTACTTTTCTATGTTCAAGTTATAATTCAAATTCTCTCCGAAATTGTCTAGCTGTCTATGCACATCTTCATGCTCAGTCAATTGGTTTGTATCTTGAATAAATGCCCCGCAGCACCGACAAATAACTCTCATTACTGAAATACAAGAACGATAGTTTTGGGTATTAGATATTTTTTATTAGGTCCACATTCTACCATTATACTAGTTATTGCACACGTAAGAATAACATGTTCGTGAAAGGTACCAACATCCGTACCGTACCGTGTTGCTGAGAGAAGGTGGGTGTATACAGATGGTCATAGTAGTGGTTGGTTTATTAAATTAATAATAGTCAACTACGTAATTATAGTACCACAAAGGACACATCTTCTTCACTTTCACATCCTCTATCTGTATCTATAGCTTACGTAGTAGAGCCCACTACTGGTATTTCACTACGGGGTCGAGCAATCATCCTCGTGTGATTATAAAGGTAGATAACAGACGCCTTACCATATTTTTTCCAACCGAATATTTAGCGTAACATACAAATTTCTAGTCGTAAAACGATACAGCTATACGACATATAACAAGGCATTTTTCACGATGTCATATTCACTTATGGAGCAAACCGACAATATCCGAATTGACCTCATCCACTATCAACATCATTATTGTCACGGATATATGGTAGCTTTCCTTTTGACGAAAGTTATTTCCTAATTAATTGAATCGCGCAGACCGTTCTATTAGGTCCACATTCTATCTATTATTGTGCACACAAAACTAGGTGTTCACATGTAGTACTGATAAAAGTTATAATAACGGGTCCTTTAGATGAATATTGTACGGATATGGTACGGAATCTGTGTGAATCTCATAAACATATATTCTTACAGGACACAGACAGGTACTTGTAAACCTACTTGTTTACTTCCGTGTTTGGGGACTTACGAAACATGCATATTATCGAGTGTAAAGGTGTCTGAACGTTCAATGCGGTTTAAATCAATCCAATATGGTATGCGTTAATAGGAAAACGAATATGTATCTGTAACAACCGACTCGATTTGGCGATATTTATGTTTTAACGTGACAGCAAGTGGACATAACTTCGGATATGACAACTTCGGCGTCAGTCCCTAGTGGGACAGCTCTACCAACTGAGCTATCCGGGTAGATGTTCTACCCATGCCGAAAACTAGGGTTTCACATGTAGTACTGATAAAGTTATAACAACGGGTAGAACTTGTAGATGAATGTTGGTTCATTTATACTTAACAGTAGTAAACGATTTAACACTGTGTAACCACCTTAGTTGTACGGATAGAGTAAGGACTCCGTGTAAATCTCATAAACCAATATTCTTACGGGACACAAACAACAGCCTGAACAGGTACTTTCTTACTTCCGCGTTGGGACATTTGTATGAAAACACGCATATTATCGAGTGTAAAGGTGTCTGAACGTTCAATGCGGTTTAAATCAATCCAGTATGGTTTGCGTTAATAGGAACACGAATATGTATCTGTAACAAGCGTCTGGATTTGGCGATATTTAAGTTTTAACGTGACAGCAAGTGGACATAACTTCGGATGCGACAACTTTGGCGCGAAAATGAATATGACATCGAGAAAAATGCCTTGTTATATTCGATTTCATTTTTGCTAGACTGGGATCTTGTAAAATGCACTAAGATTTCAGTTAGAAAATGTATGATAAGGCATCTAAAATCTACCTGGACAAACACAAATATGTAAACAAAAGTCTCGTTCTATACTGGAATACATTGAGATTTGTGCCACTGTTACTGTAGTAAGTTACTTTTAACAATTCACTAAGCTCTTCTTTAAAGGTTTTTTACTAACACCAATATCTTCTTAAAGGTCTTTGGTTGAAACTAATTTTGAAAGTGACCAAGCAAAGAAAGAGCGGAAACTTTAGTGACCCGATGTGGGAATCAAACCCACGACCTCACGAACACTAGTCAGACAGTTCTACCAACTGAGATAGCCGTTACGATGTTCTATCCACTCAGAAATACACAACCCTCTTCCCTCCTTTATTCTTTTAGGAGCCGTTCCCTGGAGCCGCACTACGTTGCCCGCACCTAACCAGATATCCTCGTGGTCATTGAAGCAAATAAAGACCGGGAGGGGAAACGATTGTGAAAGAAGCTTTAACAACTTTATTAATCACCCTCGTTGTTGTGGATGAAAGCATATATGGAATCAATCATTTTGGAAAGAGAAACGAGAGTATCCACCTGCTTGGATCTGACAACCCAAGCAATTGGGAAAAGAAGCTTTAACAACTTATATGAATCACTCTCACTGGTGGGAATGAAAGTATACATGCAGTCATTCCTGTGGGAATGAAACGGAGTACCCTAAGAAAACCCACCTAATCAATATGTTGATCACCATATCATCTCACATACTTACCTGTTGAAGAACCTAGGTTGTATTGGTGAGGAGTGAACGTACTAACCGCTACACTAATGGATCAAGTGTATTAACAAGATATAAATTGTATTAATGAATGTATTGTTGTGGTTCGGAAAACTACACTTGCAAATCTTGGAATGTATATAAAATAGTGAATCTGAATCTCTGACACATACTGAAAGCACTATGTCTGAAATACAAAAAATACTTAGTGGGTATATATTGCATGAAATATTTACAAGCGGACTTATCTGTGATTTTATTATTGGTAGGTCATGCATGACAAATGCATGCATATTCCGTACCATCTGTTCATTCGCTGCCTCTCGTTGAGTAGCCAAACTCCTAAGGCGCTTGTTTTCCTGCTCCAGTACTTGAACGTTTCTTTTTAACGTTACTATCTGAATATAAAGTTTATACAAATTAAGCATTCATATCTCACTAGGACTATAAGCACTCTATTTTGAGTACACATATTAGAGATGTTGTTGTTTATTAGAGGAAATATATATACATACACTACTAACTAAATACTGAGACGGAAAAAATGAGATTTAGCATTACCAATCAATAAGAATAACCAATAATTAATTGTGTATTATGTTTTACCATGCTCTAAGCAGCACAGTTTTGAACTGCAGTTTAGTTCGCCTCCGCGGTGGAGTGGTTAAGATAGTTATAACCTATCGTCACTAAGGATCATGGATGCTGGTGAAGAGGTAAAACCCAATCAAATACAAATTACAGTTTGTGTATGTCATAAATATAACTCTACCCGAGCAGACTGTCTAACACAGACGGATCTGTAGCTCAGTGGTAACACGCTGGTAATCCAGGGATCGTAGATTCGATCCCCCGTATGACCCTAATAAAATTAACAGTATTTCAGATGGGACGTTAAACCGAGGTCTCGTGTCAGTGCTTTACACTGTGCACGTAAAAGAACCAGAGGGGACTCTGGAATGGGTCTCTCTCTGTATCATTGCACTATCCTCCAAAATCTAGAATGACTAATATATTCAGGAGGCGTCGTTCATATGGGCAACCGGTAGCGAATATAACTAAATGTAGACACACAGACTGTCTAACACTAAACATAGTAAAAAAAAAAAAATAGCACATACCTGCACCTCCATTGCTTTCACTTTGTCTGCCATGTGCATGGCATACAACTTATTGCCCGCAGCAGCTTCCACAAGAGCATTCACAGCATCCATGATGATAGTTATGAGAGTTCTATGAGGAGTGTTTTTATAGGAGAGTAAAATACATAACTCGAATAACCTGTAACCTAGTTGTAACCAGAAATACTTGTACGGAAAAGTTGCATATAAAATCTGCTGACAAGTACAATCTATAATAACCGATAACCTAGTTGTAACCAGAAATACTTGTACGGAAAAGTTGCATATAAAATCTGCTGACAAGTAGAATGTACGAATTATTCAACATAATATCGTATGCAGGTGTGTACCTGCATAATGTTTAAAGGGAATTCCAATTGACCTTTCTGCCGATTTTGATTGACAGCTGGCGTTAGCCAATCGCATCGCACCATTCGCGCACACCCCGGGCAACGGTTTATCGCCGCCATCTTGTTAGACAAACAATGCATATTAGACAAACTAGTAACGAGTAGACAAATTTGAAAAGGCGTGAATTTGATCGAAAATACGGGTTTAAAATTGTTTTGATGATGTTGAAAATTTGTAGCTTTGGTGTGTGGGTTAGTTATAGTACAAAATTAGTCGATATCCTGGTGATCGACGTTAAATTCAACCCATTTCAAAATCCTTGGACAAATCTAAAAGTGTGTATATGAACCACAAAATAACAGACAGCTGCTTTAAAAACAATGCATCTATAAAAACACCGACTCACCCCATATAGTCATTCGTTTCTAGCAAACACAGCAATCGAATGTAAGCGTGTCACACTGTTTATTGGGAGTAATCAACAACTTACCGACTACCGGTACATCACAGAGACCGCCGACTTATAATATCCCGATAGGGGCCTACTGCTATTATCAATATCAAAGTATTGCACATCGCAATTTAGCACTGATTGTGCTAATTGGTCAATTATAAAATGTGTGCACATAATTATAGTATTGATTACTACACCGAGTCATTGTTTTATCGTTCTATCAGACAAACGAGTTATTTAGTAAAATGTTAATCAAATCTGATAACGAGTGATCGTGATCTGAAATTATGTTTGGAAAAATAATTACAAATTAATTAATGCTGTCTGTCATTGACAATGGTGAAAAGATGTAGTTACGGACTGTGTGACAGTGATAGTAGATATCCAGATCGATTGATAGGTGACGTTAAATTCGCGCCATTTCCAAAACCTAAGACAAATCATGAAAAATGTCTAAGGTGGATTAAGTTGTGTGGACGACCAAACGACCAGCTGAATACATCCAAAATTAATGCAAATAGATATATTTGCAAAAAAGTAAGTTGAAATTAACTTATTTATGCATAATAATAAAATATTTCGAAAAAATATATTCTGCATTTATAGATCTACTGTTCACAAGAGATATGTAAGTATAATGGTGATTAAAATTATACATGTGGTTCATACATATTGTCGTGGATGGTGGACTAGGGCTCAGCTAGTAGTAATAGTACCCATGCATGTGCAGAGCTGTGGGATTCCCATATTAGCTCAGTGAACGTACTGGTGTTCAGTGTTTGGGCCTAATGTTCGAGTCTCTCAAGACGGTGGCATATTTCATTTCTTTTGATGTCAAAGTTGACACGATGTGGTTGTTCACTCTTCCGTTGACTGTGAAAGCATTTTCCAGGAACACTTAACACCTCCTCATCCGTTAAATATATCTGAAATAACCTTCACTGAAGAACCTAAACCATTGCTGTCTTGCTTTCAACGAGATTTCTTATCTGGGTGAAATAAAATCGAGAAATTCGACGGAATTTTATCTAAATTAACTCGATGCAGGTCTGCGTTAGACGCCATTTTGTTAGATAGCTTGTCTCGCGTGGTTACAGCGAGCACCTGTAACTATGGGGGCGTGCCTAAGTAGCGTTTGCAGAAAGTTCAATTACAACCCATTTTTTTTTCTAGAGTACTCTCAGACATCCATATAATGTTATGGGGTGACCCCCTCACAAACTCATCCACACCTAGACGCAAGCATCAAATGCCAATGGCTGCGCTATTTCATTTGAGTATACATCACAAAACCTCTAGCTACATCCCTGGTATGATGTTCTTTCATTATAAGTTATCAAAAGTTCATATCATAACCTTGCAAATTAAAAGGTAGCAGTTCACACGGGTTCACACACTATGACAAGCAAACAGAACTTACAGGAAAACCCTGCTTGGAACCGATATAGCTACATTAATGCAAATATAATTTTAAAACATACATTAGCAAGCAGAAATTAAGTTGAAAGGTAGCATTTAGGTCAATACCCTTACAAAAGTATTCGTGACTTAGGTTCAAAGAGCACTAACCTTAGATATATTAAATAATTAATAGAAAACGACCTGAGCTGGTTAAGTAATTGTTAGCTTTAAGTTCTCATTCCTAATTGACTCCATCATCATGTATGTATGCACCATTAACAGCGGTTAACCAGTACTAAACAATGCGTGTGAGGCGCCTTGCTCAATGACACTACATATGTGGTCTGACTGAGTATCGAACCCAGACCGTTCGATTCCAAATCCGACGCTCTACCATTGGACCACAGGCGCCACACATTATGGACGAGGGGAAGAGGCAATGTGTTTCAGCTTTCTAACAAGATATTGAATTTGCATCAGTATTGTATACTTTTGCAAAATCCGCTGACACTAAAATGTTTATAATTAGGCGAGTAACATTAATATAAAACTCGTTGACTTTCTTGTAAAACAAGAACAGAAACCAGCTCGACTGAACAAAACAGTATAAGCTTGATTCAAGCTCTCAATCAATACACTGCTTCCTTCGCATATACCACGCAGAGAACCAATTTAAAGGAAGGCGCACTTGATTAAAACAGTATATCGGTAACGCCACATTTTACGATGAAGACCGATTAAATGTTTTGTTAATGTTTTATGCGAAGATTCATACTCTTGCAATTAATAATGTTCGCATTCCATCTGCTCAAGCTTGTTACTATTGTTTGCATAGTAAATAATTATTTAGAATTAAACTTCTGTGCCCATTATAAATTTCCATTAATTCGTACTCGAAAACTAAACGCATCTTTTATAAGAGTAAACCTTATACTGTTTAGAAACAAGGTTTCGGGTCCGGGGCAAATCATCGGTTCGGGGCAAAATCGGAGCACTCTATTCTACACTACTAATAAATTCCAATATTACACTAATACGCATAAATATCCTCTATATCTTTTTGAACAAGAATATATTTAATCTGACAAATTGTTAGGAAGCTTAATTAGCATGTTGTCAAAAGCGATGACATATTGCTTGCGCTGTGAACTGTATTGTATATAGCTGAACATTATATGAATCATATAAATTATGTAGATACATATAGTTCATGTTTGTTAAACGCATACCCGATTATATCATTTGTCTGTGTAATGACAAGAAACTTACTCTCACTGTGTCCAATCCGTGCTTAACACATACAAAGCTATAAACAATTTTGAAACTTTGAAACAGACCGAAAGAATGTCCGGTTAACCGGTTAGCAATTCTGACCGGTTTTGACATGAACATAATTATCTCTCATATCCCCCTTTTGGTCATTTACGACAAAAGTTTAAGGAACGGACCCAGCCCCATTCCACTAAAAGTGAAAAATGAAAACAACACGCTTGTGTTCATCTAACTGGTTATGCTGGTAGCGCTCTAGAGGCTGCGCGCACTACACTCCCAAAATAAATATGTTTACCATAGGTTCGATATGTCTCCTTATGTTCGATGTGTACATGTTTATTTACAACAGAAAGTTATACAGCTTACAGTTGTCCTCTCCTTGTATATGCACATTGGTATTATGTCTAAAGGTATTATGCTTAAAAGGGTATGTTGACGATTTGAGGCAATGCCTTAGTTCATATTATAGTTTCTCAAATGTCTGCTAAATCGTATGATGTTATTTTACATTAGTTCGTATTACGATATATGTCCATTTCAAGACCAAGCAGGATGCTATGTTCACTACAAATTAAAACATACATGTACAGTTAATTATATATTAAGACATACATGTAATGTTCATTGCATAGTGAGACATACATAAGTATAGTGTTTATTACATGTATGCTGCTTAATGACATTGTAAAGTTAAGTATACACTGTACTGTATACAATTCAAAACGTTAAGAAAAAGAGCCTGACTGTGTCACTTGGCAAGTTTCATTCTAAGCCAAACATGTATTGTAATTGAATTGGTATCTGCTTCTCATCTACTACATGAAATGCTATGCTACGTGACATAACATATGTATAAGTGAGTTTTCGCAAAGCAATGCATTACTGATAACTTCAAATCTTTACAACCATGATTCTAACTAGATGTGTAAAGGAATCAAATACAATTACATTACTATAATTAGCCCAGTGTCACTTTGCTTATAGTGAACATACATTTCCAACATTCTTTCACATTATTAATCCGTTGAAAAGATGATAGTTGTTTAAGACTGGTTGGCAATGAGAGTGAACTATCGCATTCGTTCTCGCTAACATAACTGCTTCGGAAACACATGCAGCTCAATATCGTTAATATTAAGTCAATACATCTTATTAACGTATACCTGTTGAATAGCGAAACTGTGCTTCATGAGATAGTAGAATAAAAATGTTCAGGAGTATTGCTTCATTGCAATATATACTAAAGGGAATAACGCTTTACGCTGTAATACTCATTATATTTTGGGTCATTCGTGAGGACTTTCCAAAGGTTGGCATGGATACTAATTACGAACTTGCACGTTCTGCAGAAAACAAAAGTATGGCTAATACATTAATCAACGCTGTGCCGCGAACAATGCATATTAATACATATGAACATATAGTTGTAGCTAACCCCACACAATGTAAGCATCGGCAACTATTAGTGTATAAGTGTGGCAAACATAAATGTGCTGGATGGGGTAACCGAGTGCGAGGTATAGTAACAAGCTTCCTACTGGCATTGTTAACAAATAGAGCATTTGTAATAGACATGACAAATCCATGCGATGTGTCACTTTTTCTGAAGCCAAACGTTTATAACTGGTCCACTTGTTTAACATATATTCGCACAGAGGTGAAAGAGGATGACATGAAATTCCTTAATTTGAAAGGACAGTCGTTGGATACAATTATACAATCAGTGCAAGCATTACAAAACACGCCAGTTATACACATACTTATAAATACAGATGGAAATATTGATCAATGGAGCAATTACATAGAGGACCATCGTAATATGAAATGGTTACTGGAATCGACAGAGTCGGAAGTGTATCATTTAAGCATACACACCTTATTTGCACCAAACAACAGACTGTCACTACAGTTAGATATATTTTCGCATGAACAGATATATGGAAAACAGTTGGTATGTGCACATATCCGAAAAGGACAAAATCCATCCATGCCAAAAGATGGTGTTCGGAAGTATTCTCCAGATGAATCAACAATTTTGTCATATCTTCGGAAATATGACAACGAAAATAAATATACAATCTACATTGCCTCGGACTCGGAAAAGGTTAAGGCATTAGCTATTAGTGAATTGGGAAATGTTATAATAACTAACAGAACCATATTCCATGTTGATCGAATAGATAATGACATCGACGTTAATACAGCATGTGAAGGTTTCTATACAGTTTTACTAGAGGTATATATACTAGCATCATGCGATACGTTACTGCTTACACATAGTTCATTCGGATTAATAGCAGCATATATGAGAGGATCAACTCGGAATTTATTTATGTACAAGCAACAGACAGATACAATCGAGAAAGCAGGTTTATTATTTTTTTAAGTAATTCAACGGTGTGTATGTCAGTTGGAAAGTGCAGACGAACATGTGATAATTTGAAATTCCGCCTTCCATAATATTACATTAAACATAAAGAGAACACATTATTAATCTATGCTTCCTCTTTTTATGTGCATGCAGTATAACTCAGAAAGTATGTGGGAGTATGACAAAGCCAACATGTGACAATTATATTATACCAGAGATTATATGGTAACTTACTTACACAACATAATTATGATCTAATCACTGCGTACTACAATTGGGCGTTTAGTCTCGTAAGTCTGGAGTTATTGTATTTACATATCAGTATGTACACGATAAGTCAAGAAAATCTAAATAGATGTTGATACATATTTGTGAATATATAGAGGATTTGTCTGTGAGGAAATTATTCGATATTGGTTGAAATCGGACAAGGCCGGTGGGCACTGAGGTCATTGAAGTATCCACTCCCAAAATACGTCAATTGTAAACTATGCATAATAGAGATATACATTCAATGAAACACCTATATGAAGACACACATGACAATGAAAACAAGCCATACCCGTGACCTTCATGTTCACCTGTCAGTGTCAACACAAGTAAGCATTGCTTATTGTGTCAATATCCAGTGTGGGGATTCGCATCTCTACGAGTGATATTCCGCTTATTTACAGAGATATATTTATTTTATTTGCCTCTCTACGAGTGATATTCCGCTTATTTACAGAGATATATTTATTTTATTTGCATCTCTACGAGTGATATTCCGCTTATTTATAGAGATATATTTATTGTATTTGCCTCTCTACAAGTGATATTCTCTAATGCTTATTTACAGAGATATATTTATTTTATTTGCATCTCTACGAGTGATATTCCGCTTATTTATAGAGATATATTTATTTTATTTGCCTCTCTACAAGTGATATTCTCTAATGCTTATTTACAGAGATATATTTATTTTATTTGCATCTCTACGAGTGATATTCCGCTTATTTATAGAGATATATTTATTTTATTTGCCTCTCTACAAGTGATATTCTCTAATGCTTATTTACAGAGATATATTTATTTTATTTGCATCTCTACAAGTGATATTCCGCTTATTTATAGAGATATATTTATTTTATTTGCCTCTCTACAAGTGATATTCTCTAATGCTTATTTACAGAGATATATTTATTTTATTTGCATCTCTACAAGTGATATTCCGCTTATTTATAGAGATATATTATTTTATTTGCCTCTCTACAAGTGATATTCTCTTGCTTATTTAAGAGATATTTTATTTTATTTGCATCTCTACGAGTGATATTCCGCTTATTTATAGAGATATATTTATTGTATTTGCCTCTCTACAAGTGATATTCTCTAATGCTTATTTACAGAGATATATTTATTTTATTTGCCTCTCTACAAGTTATATTCTCTAATGCTTATTTATAGAGATATATTTATTTTATTTGCATCTCTACGAGTGATATTCCGCTTATTTATAGAGATATATTTATTTTATTTGCCTCTCTACAAGTGATATTCTCTAATGCTTATTTATAGAGATATATTAATTTTATTTGCATCTCTACAAGTGATATTCTCTAATGCTTATTTATAGAGATATATTTATTTTATTTGCATCTCTACAAGTGATATTCTCTAATGCTTATTTACAGAGATATATTTATTTTATTTGCATCTCTACAAGTGATATTCTCTAATGCTTATTTATAGAGATATATTTATTTTATTTGCATCTCTACAAGTGATATTCTCTAATGCTTATTTATAGAGATATATTTATTTTATTTGCATCTCTACAAGTGATATTCTCTAATGCTTATTTATAGAGATATATTTATTTTATTTGCATCTCTACGAGTGATATTCCGCTTATTTATAGAGATATATTTATTTTATTTGCCTCTCTACAAGTGATATTCTCTAATGCTTATTTATAGAGATATATTAATTTTATTTGCATCTCTACAAGTGATATTCTCTAATGCTTATTTATAGAGATATATTTATTTTATTTGCATCTCTACAAGTGATATTCTCTAATGCTTATTTACAGAGATATATTTATTTTATTTGCATCTCTACAAGTGATATTCTCTAATGCTTATTTATAGAGATATATTTATTTTATTTGCATCTCTACAAGTGATATTCTCTAATGCTTATTTATAGAGATATATTTATTTTATTTGCATCTCTACAAGTGATATTCTCTAATGCTTATTTACAGAGGTATATTTATTTTATTTGCATCTCTACGAGTGATATTCTCTAATGCTTATTTACAGAGATATATTTATTTTATTTGCATCTTTACGAGTGATATTCCGCTTATTTACATATTTATTTTATTGGAATGCTATTTTCATACGAATAACTTTTCCATATAACTATACTGTTAGTATAATTGGAATTGCATAGTAGTGGATTTACCCGACCATTAGGAATGTAACAAAGTATAACCAGGCTTATTGTTGTTCAACTTCCTCCAATATTAATATGTTATTAAAATGACATAACTTTATTTATGTCTAATATATGTGTCTATAAATTCGAATAAATACCTATCTCCCCCAATATTGTATGTGTAATATATTCAACGGACCTTACAAAATCCGTTACTAAGATCAAATAGTCATAAACCGTTGTTATATTTGTGTATTTTTAATAGTTGGTTAATTTTCAGAACATAAATCTATGGTACATACGCACGCACACACGCACGCACGCAGGCACACACACACACATTTAAATATTTAAACTCGTCTCCCATATCAACAACATTTCCTCAGATACATGGAAAGGAGCGTGAGGACCAGTTAAAAGAATGTAAAAGAAAAACACCTATATCTTCAATATCTTCAATGTAATGTCTTCTAATTATACAAGAAGACAGCAAAGTTTATTTAGCTAAAATAAAGACTACTTGTATAAGTAGTTCAGATAAGTTTAGCAAATAAATACTACATCATGAGTGCTTGTTTATTATAGTGTCATCCCTATTTAAAGATTCAGCCATTTCTGACTTACGAGACACCTCTTTTTATGAACATCAGTCCTTCCCGTATCCTATGCTTATATGCCAGGCGCCAGGCTGGTAGGCAATCGGTAACCATTATTTAACTAGCTGGCGGCTCACCAACCGGCCATATCAGATCGAACCCCTGACTAGATTCGACCTGGCATAATGGTCTAATTTATAAACTAGAGTCGTGTGGGCTAGACCATCTCACATTCAAATCTTTTGTATCCCTCTATAGTAACATGAATAGTTGTGTCCGCAATCAGTCATTCACATCGGAGTGGTTCCCCGTTATGCAGGGTACCAGACAGGGAGGGAATAGTTCCCCTCTCCTTTTTTTACTTTACATAAATGGCCTAATACAGGAGTTAGAAAACTCTAAGCTAGGCTTTCGTATACATAATTTTAACATTTGTAGTCCAACAGTTGCTGATGACATGATTCTATTCTCCATGTCCAAGTACGGACTAGATCAGATGTTACAAATATGTTATGAATATTCATTAAAATGGAGGTTTGAATACAATGCCAAGAAATGCTATGTCGTTGTGTACAATGAAACAAAGCATAAGTTTGATCAATCAGATAGGTCATGGAAACATGGTGATCAAACTATCACTGAAGACATCCAATATACTCACCTGGG
The DNA here is from genome assembly GCA_014843695.1 of Archivesica marissinica. Classification (NCBI taxonomy): domain Eukaryota; kingdom Metazoa; phylum Mollusca; class Bivalvia; order Venerida; family Vesicomyidae; genus Archivesica; species Archivesica marissinica. The sequence continues at coordinate 14,113,081 of CM026396.1, read as the reverse complement.
GATTATATGTAACAAGTACTGCTCATTAAATGACAATATTCACTCGGCAAGTATCAAACTCCGTGGTACCCTACTTAACATTTCCAATAGTGGTGTTGGATCTGGGAACCTAAACATATTCAGTCTCACAAAACTGTATAGGACAGTAGTATTGCCGACATCCCTATACGGGTGTGAACTGTGGAGCTATCTTACATCCGCCAATATCCTTGAAATCGAACGAGCCCATAGATTTTGCATAAAATATATTCAACGCCTACCATTGTTCACTAATAATCAGGCATCACTCAGCTGTCTGGGCCTTGTTCCGATTGAAACAGAAATTAATTACAAGAAACTCCAGTTTCTGGGTCAACTCGTCCGACTACCCTGCCAATATCTCTCGAAACGTATCTTTATAAACAGGTTGGTACGCTATAAATCTTGCATTGAAAGACAAAGCCTTGGGTTTATTCCTGATGTGCTTGGATTACTTAGGAAGTATGATCTCATGCATTATGTAGATATCTTTCTTGAAACTGCATACTTTCCATCGAAATATCAATGGAAATATATTCTTAAACGGAATGTATATGGAATAGATTCCGAAGAAGGTACTATATCAGCATGTAGCTCCTTGCCTACAGGTATTGGTAAAACTATATTCCAAAAACAGGAACCTTGTACTATCTGGCAATTAAGCCGTAAATTCCCAAGCGTACAAATGTACTGTTTCACAGCTATATATGTACTGTGTAGATTACTTTCTTTCTCACGTCCTGAGTTATGCACACAATGCGATAAATGTGTTGTGAACGTAGTTGTTCATAAGCTGTTATTATGTACATCTCAGGATAAATTAAGAAAGTGCTTATGGCAGAACATAAGTTGTGTGACTGGTATTAAGACATACATTGATTTTATCAAACAACCACCCGAGACACAGATATATGATATGCTTGCAGGACTGGAGACACATGAACTTCCAGACACCGCAAGCGAAACACTTATGATAATATGTTTTAGGGCATTCTGGCAAATGCTCCAAACTTAAGGTTGTGGTAAATCAGTAATCTAAACATGTTTGCTTCTATTTAAATACCATTGTATTGCTTTTAGGTACCTGAACCGTTTTCTTTACTGAAGAATGGTGTTCCGGTTATAAAACACTGTAACATCTTTTGTGTGCGCTACCATCATCTCTTTCCCTTGCATTTCGTTTCGGCAAGTAATGATGATCGGTATACACTAATTAATAGCTGCATGGTTATGTCAGTTCTTATGACCATTATTGTACACTTGTACTACTTTGTATATATGTATGTTTATATGTGTCCATGTAAAACGTGTAATTGTATATTATGTATGTTCACTTGTGCTCTTCATGTATATGGAGGTAATAAAAGGATTAATAAGATGACAATATATTAATGTGTTTTTCTTATTTGTACATTTAGGGGATATTCAGGACATAGTTATGGGATTTTCATTAGTATTGTGTCATTATTAATCTACACTACTGAAGCACCCCCGTCGGAAATTATATGTTTTGGTGAACAAACCCACATACAGTTTGTGATATTGTTATATAAAATATATATGCATGTTGTTTAAGAATAACTATTATATATACATTGTTGCATATAAGGCCACTTTGTTGATCGGTGCGACCCACTGAATAGCATGTGTGTTTTATGTTTATTTATCGTCGCTACCGTTTGCCCATATGAGCGACGCCTCATGAAGAGATTAGTCATTTTAGATTTAGAATCTCCTCTGGTTCGTTTACGTGGACGGTGAAAAGCCCCGACACGAGACATCGGTTTGATGGCCCATCTGAAAGCCTGTTAATTTTATTAGGGTCAGACGGGGGAACGAACCTGCGATCCATGGATTACCAGTCAAGTGTGTTAACCACTGGACTACAGATCCGTCTGTACACTGAATAGAATCCCTGTAATTATTCGCAGATTAATTATGTATATTTTACATACACGTAAGAACATCAACGCCATTGGCTCAACGGTCAAGGTCACTTATAGGTAGGCATACGTGTATGGTTCAAATTGTCTTCTCTGAACTCTGAAACGCATTTCCTAAACACTTATAAATGTACACACATGTTCGCCATAGAGAGAATATGTGTCAATAAATCAATAAGTAGCCGACAATAAGGTCAGGCTATATGATATATGAGCTAACACTAAAGGTCAGATTCAAAAATATGTTAGCCGACAGTAAAGGTTGGACTAAAGGAGCCGACAATTAAGGTCAGACTCAAGAATGTGTTAGCTGACTATCAAGGCCAGACTCAAGATTGTTAGCCGACAGTAAAGGGGTGGGTGTTGGTGTGTGTTGTGGTGGTGTCAGACTCAAGAATATGCGAGCTGGTAATAAAGGCCAGACTCAAGAATATGCGAGCTGGTAATCAAGCCCAGACTCAAGAGTATGTTATCCGACAGTAAAGTCCGGACTAAATGGGCCGACAATAAATGTCGGACTTCAGACTATGTGAGCTGACAATGAATGCTAGCCACAAGTTGCATAAGCAACAGTGCTCATTGATTAGTCGTGTAACCATAAGTTACACTACTTTACATGAATATGTGACGGCAGGGATGGATCCGGTAGTAGAGCCCGTTGACAAGAAAACAATTCGAGACAGGGAATGAAGTTTAGTAGATAGAGTAGAGTAGCTGAAATATATAATGAAGAAATGCAAAACATTTAAATGCGGTTCTCGGCGGACATGATAGCTCCACGTATGGATCGGAAATACTTCGCCATACCACAGTCGGTAGTGTGAATGTCATCGGCTGCAACATGGTGCGAAAGAAATCGTGAGTTGAAATTATTATAGGAATGTCGCCAGAATGTAAGTTGAGGGTTGTGTCGTCGCAGTATGACTTATGTAGTGGTTATTCTCTATTACCAGTTGGTTGTAATTACTAGCGACACGACGTTGCAGAATATCCAAGGCCAAGAACAAGGCAATGATTAGCATATTGCATAAAAGCAGCATACAAACTATATGCATTAACAGAAGGTAAGCATAAATAATTGCTACCAATATCTAAAATAACAATATTCGGTGATAAATTGGAGACCATGTCGATCTCATTCCACAGGGACTGAAGTCGGTCGAGGTTACTATTTAATATGTAGGTCCCTCCTATGTCATAGAGATATACCTGTAAACGTTGCCGGTCAAAGTTGAAATTGAGCTTGTCCTTAACTTGTGTCCAGTCGCGGAGCCGACATATGAACGATTGGCCTAATACAAGGACAGTGTGTTATGCATCATGCATGTTAATATATGTTATCAATGTGACCGATATGAAGTATCAATGATCGGGGAAATCTAATCCACTTTTCCTTTGTCTTCGTGAAAATGCGGCTATCTCGGCGTTGTAAACAAAGCGATATATGTCAACGCGCTCTGGTTATAGATGTTTAGGCAACAAGTTAAATAATAGCTAATAAAACAGGAAATAATAAGAAATGATACAAGGTATATAAATCCAGCAGATTGCATAGAGAAAAATTCTGCCTACAAGAAAAAGATGGCTAAGTTAAGCTAAGATGAAAGCAACACACGTGACAAGGACGACTGTGATTGGTCTGTAGTGGGCGTTATGCATTATTGAAAATGACCTCCTCGCTAAAAACAGGTGTCCGGCTGAGCGTATATACTGGCACCCTATGCGAACTGTAGTTACTACACTTTAAGCATTGTAGAATTAAACATGTAAACATTATACTATTGTAAAATGCATTTTGTCTATGTTTAACGTGGATATCACAATATAGCATTCTCTCGTGTAGTTTATAGATGCGTAGATCTTGTAAATAATGAGCATGATTTGAAGAAACGACATGTGTGGTTACCGCACTGTGTTTATTCGTCGTCATCCGTGAACATGGTAAAGCGCCTTCTCCTCAGCAACCATAGTGTCTGTAGTCACCATTTATGGTTTATTATATTTACTTTGTCATGGTACCAATTATTCCGTCTAAAATATCACACATTCGTCGAACAATCTTCTCGCAAACCGCCGGTCGGATTTTGTCAACATTTAGTAAGATTGTACTATACAATGATCTTCATAGTAGTTACATATATAATGGTGACACCCTGGTGCGAACAATGGAGTCAGGTAAGCGATATAGAACCATTATTATATTATTATTATTATACCAGATTTGCATAGCAAATTTCATACAGAAATTACACGTTCAGAAGTGCTTAACATTAATTTAGCATAGTAAGACATTTTTACAACATACATTAAAATAGTCAACATTAAGGACAACAATTTGTCTGAATAAAAATATTTTTTAAAAAAACAAAAAACAAAAAAACAATGTAAAATGTTTATCGAAAATATTACGAAGAGTACATAAAATAATACAGGTTAATATTCAAAAGAATTAAAATTCGAAATGCTATAGATACATTAAATGGAACACACCAAACTAAAATATACTTGCAAGAAGTGTATCACAGAGTGTTGCCGGTCCAATGATAGGGTCGATACCTACCTACGATGCTCCTGCTACACCTGTTACACCAATACTAATGTTCTAAAATGTTTCGTGTAATATACACTCCATAGTGCGTTTTTAGCTTGGTTCTGAATGCTATAATTGTATCACAGTGTCTTATAACAGCAGAGTGTGCATTCCACAATGATGGCGCGGCATGTTGGAAACATCTGCAACCATATCTTACAAAACGTGATTTTGGTACACGTTTTTGTAAGCTTTCTGATCTCAGCTTTCGCGCAGCTCTGAATATTTCAATCATGTCTTTGATATATTTCGGGCCTTTGTCATGTAGAGATTTATGGTGTGGATGAGAATCTTAAACAGGAATCCAGTGAAGTTCCTTGGGCACCGGTGTTTTGTTTTTGTTTTTTTTAAACATAATTTATTGCCAAATATATACAGCAAAAGGTTTGGGCCACAAGTGCTATGCACATTATAAAACGGCCCTACCCAATACAATTCATTTACAGAAATAGATTATGGCTACAATTAAGTACACATTAAGAAAAAGATATGTTATTTTAATGAAAAATGCCAGCAGAAGTATTCACGTGAATGTGTTCGTGTGATGCTCGCCCCGGTCCGCGACCTAGAAACCCCCCACGCAAAATAAGAAATAGAAATACTCTTATTACGCTAATTTGAAAACCTCGCAGTATCATGTATAAACTTTTGAACTGAATTAAAAATACTTAGGTTTTCTTCATCTGAGAATTCTTCTTTACCTTTAAGTAGAGTTCTTACACTAAGTGGATGATATTGACGTGTATCTCTGAATAGTGCTATCCTTTGATTTAAAAATAGAGGGCATTTGAAAAAATAATGTTCGGCATCTTCGACGCCACGTTCACAGTCACAAATCGGGTCATCTTTTAAGTGATTATTACATAAGTCCACATTCAAATTACTGCAGCCATTTCTTAAGCGTGTTGGAGATCTTGAACCTTTGTAGTAATATGAAGGTACTTCATTTTGCTTAAATAAAGTACATTTCAGTCAATACTTAAAACTAGATAAAGTAGGTGATGTTCGGATGTTCTCTGTTAATGTATTCCATAAATCAACACTTGATGGTACAAAAGGAATTCGAGAAGAAAGCTGTTCGTCCTGCCATTACTATGAAAGTATCGGCATTTCTTAGATTATAATTGTTTTCTTCACCAACTACCCTTGGACAAATTGTTGAAAAATGCTCAGGCAGTAGAACGTTTTTAAGTTTGTACATTATGACTAATTTCTGAAGTTTTCTTCTATCATTTAAGGAGATCCAGCCTATTTCTTCTATCAAGTTATTTATAGAAACTGATCGAGTTAAACCAGTGACAACACGAGCTGCTTCAAATTGTAATTTTTCTAGTCTATTCTTATCGAGTTCAGTACAACTATCCCATACTACTGCAGCATATTCTAACAGTGGCCTCATATAAGATATATAATTTTGATTTAATGTTTTCCTGTTGATTGTAAATTTTAACGCTCGCATTAAATTTAGCACCTTTGATGCTGATTTAAAAATATTGTCTATATGCTCGTGCCATTTACCATTGTTGCTTAAAGTTACACCTAAATGTTTGTGGTGTTCAGCAAAGGGTAACTGAATCCCATCAAAAAATAATACTGGATAGTTTTGTTCCATAGTGGTGCTAAAGAACAGAGCTTCTGTCTTATTGGGATTGCAATTTACCAAACAACGTTTAGACCAATCGGATATTAACCTCAAATCATGATTCAGTATTCCCTCTAGATCTTGAATAGTTAATGTCGTTTGGGCCAATGTTGTGCCGTCAGCAAATAACCTAGTTATACTTAATAAATTATCCGCTATATCATTAACATAAACGAGAAAAAATAAAGGTCCAAGGATCGATCCTTGTGGTACACCAGAGCTAATAGTTTCACTGTTTGATATGCTAGACCCTACTACTACATTTTGAGTCCTATTTGATAAATAATTTTCTATCCAGCTTAATAACATTCCAGTTATACCATTTTGTTTCAATTTAAATAATAAACCGTTATGCCAAACTCTGTCAAAAGCTTTAGAAATATCACAGAAGATCATGCACATAAATTGTTTTGAGTCTAAGGTCTGGCATATTTGATGATAAATTTCTATCAGTTGATAAACACTAGAATGATTAGGTCTGAAGCCGCATTGGTTATAGTATATAAGGTTATTAAAAATCAAGTGATTGTGAATATGTTTATAAATAACTCTTTCCATAACCTTACCTAAACAACTCAAAAGTGAAATTGGTCTATAGTTACTAGGAGTTTCGGCGAGACCCTTTTTAAATAGAGGAATAATATTAGCGTTTTTCCATAATGAGGGAAATACTCCTTCTTGAAATGATCTATTAAAAATGACAGTTAATGGTTTGACAATATAATCCGCTGTTTCCTTTAACATTTTGTAACTGATACCATCAGGACCATTTGCTTTGTTAATAGCAAAGTTTTTTAAAACATCACAACTTTCAATTTCTGTTATATGTATGTTTTCCAGTGTTGCATTTGTTTTAAGTTCACGTACAGGAAGTGTTGCATTGGAATCTTCAACGTTGTATATAGCAGAAAAATATGTATTTAGGCAATTTGCTGTTTCTATGTCAGTGACTGAGTATTTTGTATCTCCATTTGGAAGAGTTGTAATTAGAGGCGGAATTGTATGACTGACTTTATTTTGTTTTACAAAATCCTTTACAAGCTTCCAATATTTTCGTTTATTTGTTTGTTGTGCGTCTACTAACGAGTCTTCAATATTATTATAAAATCTTGTTTTAGCATGCTTTACATAATTGTTAACTTTGTTTCTCACTTTTTTAAACTCATTCCAACCATCTATACTTTTGGTCATTAATGCTTTTTTCTTATTTTATCCCTTGCTTTTATTAGTTTTAGGCCTTATTAAGATATTTTCGCAAGTTTAAGAAAAGTGTTATTAAATTCTAGACAGCATTCGTTTAGATCACCATTATTTAAAAAAGTCCAGTCAGTATTTGCAATCATCATTTAACTGAGCAAAATTCGCTTTTTTATATATCCAAGCATGTCGTTCATAGCAATTACTTAGATTATAACTAAAAGACAAACTTGCATATGTTGCCCGATGGTCGCTTATTTCTTCAGGAATTAATATTACACCCGAATTTAAAAGTTAAGATCTTGCGATAAGACAATCGGGTCTATGGAAGTAGATGTATTTTCAGTCACTCTTGTAGGTTCGTTAATTACATTATTTAAATTATTTAACTCAAGTATATCTCGTAATGTGCGGTTAGTAAATTACACAAATAATTAAATCCTCGCCTTTATTTTTCACTCTTATCCATATAGAATCTGGTATCAGTATTTCAAATTCGTTCAATCGTTCTGTGTGTAATTTTGAAGATGAGTATATCAATATTCCATCAGAATGGGACGAAATATCATTACGATAAAACTGATTGTAGCCATCAATAGAAAGCGTTTCATCTAATACATGATTGTCTAAGTGAGTTTCAGTGAAACATAATATATCAAAGTCATTAAAATTATCTTTTATAAATTCTAGTTTATTTCGTATACTACGTATATTTAAGTGCATTATCCCCAAACTATGATTTTGGTTAGCAGGTCCCGGATTTGTTTCAATATCACCGCTTTTTAACAATATTAAAGACACTTAGAGAAATGAATACTCGCATTTTCCTATACATGTTGAGTTAAATTTAAGGCATATTCGCGTATCAAGTGTAACAGTCTCTCTGTCTCCCTTCTAATTATATAATTATCCATTAGGTAACAAACATACATTCAAACGGTGATTCCTGGGAAACAAACACTGACACACATCTATAATAAAAAACACGGGTTTTTTCGAGATCGCACACGAGCAACGAGCAGCACAAAAAGCACAATAGCACGAGAAACATAACCAGACTAGCAATATTATTCTCATTAAAATAACAACTGCATGAATGTATAGGTCTAAGGTGAACGGTCAAACAAATTCCTAACTGATGCGAATAAATTTAATTCTACATTTTAAAAGCCCATTATGTGCTATTCCATAAGAATTACAGTGGAAAGAGTGTTCAAACGTGAAGTTACTGCCTTATATTTCCGCAATTGAATAATACGTTAAGACATGTGTCCAGCATGAACTGGTTTCAAAATATATAACATTAGAATCAGTTTGCATCAGAATTACATTCTACTTTTTCAATTTGAAGGAGAAAAAAAGCACATTGGGACAATAAAAAGGATGGCTGTAATTTTACAATATAGCTGTAATTATACAATATATATAGCGCATGCTATTGTGAGCAAAGTACGTCTGCGCTGCCATTAGTGCAGCATTTCACAAATGCATCATCATCATAATCGATATACAAACAAAGGGTATAAAAACCAATACATAAATACAGCATTTCACCAATTTGAATGCAATTCTTCATCATCATTACTTAGTTATTCATTTTCCTTAATCAATATACAAACAAACGGTATAAAAGTTGTATCATTACCATGCTCTTATTTAAGATTCATAATCAGTATACACACAGAAGGTCTACAAGCTGTACCACTAATACAGCATTTCACCAATTTGAATGCAATTCATCATCATCATCATCATCATAGTCGTGAATACCACCGCAATTACCATGTACTTGCTCATGTGTCATAATAGAATTATAAACGTAGGGTATAAAAAAATATATACTAATAATTCAATTCATCATTAATTTCATATTCGTGAACATCACGTCATCATTGTTTAATCGATAAACAAACTCAATGTTTGAGCAGCTTTTTCACGGATATAGCATTTCACCAATGCAATTCATCGTCATCATCATCGTATTCGTGAACACCACCTCATTATCGTCATCATCATCATTATATATTTTCTCAAGTTTCATCATTCAAAATGTAACATGTTTGTGGTACAAACAAACGTATAGTAAAATTTGTGACTGATTCACAAGCAGGCACGCTCCACGGTCATTTTATTAACTTTAGTAAAATAAAACTCTTTATGATTCGTTCACGTGACTAGAAAAAGTTTCCAATCGCCAATCTAAATTCATTCATATGCAAATACCGCTCCACGGTCGTTTAACAAGCGTACTACCTTGTACACGCAATTGGTGCACGTGACTAGAAAATGTTCAAATATAATTTATGTTGTGTACTAAGGCGCCGTAAGTTCATGAATAATAACAATGATCGTTGGACAGTAATTTATCATGTCACAATTTATTTAGATTAATTTTATTTTTACATGTTTGTATCGGTGCTCGTGCAATAATACTGCGATGTTTAACCTCGCAGCAAACTTTAAGTTGTATTAGTGCAAAACACTTTTTTTTTAATGTGATCAAAATAACACAACTGGTATTACTGTTTTACAAAGGTACATTTAGTTAGATTACTGCCGCACCTGACGAATTTAATTTCAAAAATGCATCAGAACAGAACAAACTTATATTAACATATGAATACGCTACATCAGTATACAGAAATTCTACAATAGTAAGCATTTTTAAGTACCCGATGACATGGTTTACAAACGAGATTTATGATTATTAGATGTATTTATGCACCCCATGCTACCCGGTACAACAGATCGTCCTCATCGCGAAAATACCGATACAACGAAACAAAAAGAACTCTAATCTATACTTAAAACCTCTCTTTGCGTTTACTTATAAACTATAAATATTACTTATAAACTAATCATTTAATAATGTGTCGCACAATGAGTTATGCTAGGGATCGGATGACTAGAAATCAATATGTTCACGGACCTCAGTGTCCACTATGGTCAGAAAGCCCTGTACTTGGCAAATATCTTGCCATTGAAAGTCCAAAACGAGTTGATGTCACTCCTGGATTTTGCATTCATAAGTTTTTGCACAAGTGAATGGTTGTACTTAGTCAGGTCTTCAGTAATAAATACCTTTCTTGGGTGGAACTTGAGATTCGCCTTGAATGAAAATACCTTCGATTTCACATGGTAGGACACAAATTTAACACAGATATGTTTTTTACCCTGGCCGATATGGTGACATCGTTCAATATCAGCAACACTCCACAAAGAGGTTGCTAAACTACGTTGTCGTCCTTTGATGCTGGTTTCCTCACCTTCAACCTGGGGTTCAACTTCACGATCGTCCATACTGTCCTCGTTGACATCCTCACTGGCGACTATACCCATTGGAGTTACTGATTTCTTTTTCAGTATATTATCGTTAATGAAAGAGACTACATGTTTGGTTGGTTGACCCTCATCTTGGATCTCGTTTGGGACATCTAGGTTAAATATACGAAAAGACGTACGCCTACTATATTGTTGTATCTCGTTTATGTCCATACGTATATCCTTAATACGTTTATAATTTGCCCCGATTTCTCGCTTTTGTTCATCTATAGCTTTGGACTGATTAGCAATCGTCTCTTGTTGTATTTTTACGGTATCCATGAGTCGGTTATTTGTTTCAACTAATGGTTCCACAATAGTCTTTCTATACAACTAAAATGCAGTTTGAATTGAAGCTTGTATAACTGGAATGAAAGCATTCTGGAAAGACTTCTCGTTCACTGCGTTTATCATCATCTCCGTAAACGAGTTGGTATCAAGTACACGAGCATCACTGGTTTTAGAAAGTTTCGAGAACTCCATACTAACATCTACCGGAGAATATGTTCTTTCCTTTTTTTCTCACCGTCCGACATTTTCAAAAAGTTTACACACTCGATAAGACCATACAAAAGCACAAACCGTGAAGATGAGTAATGGCGGCCGGTACACAATGTCCACCACCTTGGATCGATAACACAATAATCCAATATCCAAAATTTTGTACTCACAATAAATTCCCTTTTCCTATATCAATTTTTAAAAGAAACACACCAACATTTAGCATTTATCACCGCCCGTTTAACAGTATATAAATATCCACTTTCCAATTCGAAATTAGAACATATTCCGGAATTTTATTCGACAGCTCACCAACGACCGTAATTACCGGTGTTATGTGCTCGTAACGGCGAGTTTTTGTGATGGATCGTGCGGCATTTGTTCTGGATGTGTTGATGTTTGTTTAATATGTACTTTGGAACACCGTACAGAATGGCATTACAGTAATCCAAGCGCGACGTAATCAGGGAGTTTACTAATGCAACTGTGGCATAGGAAGTGATGTGTCCTATCTGGCGCAAATGTGCATAACAAGATCGACCCACAGAACATATATGTGTGTCCATATCCATTTTTGAATCTAGGAATGAACCGATATTTTATACACAGGTTGAATGTGAAGGACTCCCAGTTAACATGGCGGTCTGTTTGTTTTTTTGACCGACCAGTTTCAAATTATGTTATAAGTCATTTAATGTGAAAAATGATGGATTTGGGACTTACTAAAGGGTACTAAATTACTTACTACAACATGTGTAATTAAAATACCTCGGAAAACTTTATTATTACTTCTATAACGCTGAACTTGGTTTTTCACGTGCTACAGAGTACCAACGCTGAAAGTTACAGTACAAAAGTAACGGGGCACTGATGTTCAATACACCAACTACTGACAAATCTCGTAAAAGAGATCTTTCTTCTCCGGACACTAACATTGAAACATAATTGAAAACACAGAAGATTAGTGATCCTTCTATTAAAAAGCAGAGTATGTCTACATCACCCAATATTTCTCTGGACCAAGATGTTATTAATACTATTGCAGTCGCATTGCATTATACAATTCAGGCCCACGTACACACAAGCAACATTATCAAAAATTGAAGAAGGTGTGTTATCTGACATCCAGTTTCGGAAGAATGACATCGAACAGGATAATGAGGTTTTCAAGAAAAGTAATGCTGAATTGTGTCTTCATGTCAGTGAACTTGAGAATTAACAAGATGCTTCTGACCAGTACTCCAAATGTTACTTCATGCTCTCTCTGGTATACACGGGAAGCCGGGTGAATCCACGGATGACCTTGTGCTGAGTGTATGTAACACTCTGAAAAGCGACATAACACTCTCTGAAATTGACCATTGTCACTGAACGGGGCAACCCATACTACAAGGACCGAGATATATACTCATGAAATTCGCCACCTATCGGCCCGACAGAAGGTGTACTCCAAGCGTACTGGCCACACGGACGCCAAACTGGGTCATCGAGGTACGTTCGTCAATGAGCATCTAACAAAGTTACAATACGCCGCTAGGAACATGGGCAAGGAAGGCAAAATAGTTGCTGCGTGGTCTTCGGATGGCAACATTCTTGTGAAATACAAGGTTCCTGGCGTATCCGTTAGGGACGACGTTCCCATTAAAGTGAAACGCATATCGTCATTGGAAGACGTGGAGCCTCACCTTATCTAACATTATGTACTGCCACGTAACTTTTGTTGGGACGTATTTTTTTATCATCCCAGACTACAAACCGTGATATTAGGCTGAAACACTAGCTATACCATCATCGAAGGCCACATGAAAGTATTAATACATTGGATGTATAAGAGCTGGTTGAGTTATTCATTCATGTAAGAATACCTATTTCAGATTTCAGAATGTTATTTCCGGTAATCAGAAGTACTGTGACCTCTGCAGTACTGTGACCTCTGCAGTACTGTGACCTCTGCAGTTAGTACTGTGACCTCTGCAGGTGTTTTGTTTCTATTAGTCTAAGCAGCAGCAGGGGTGTGAATTTCAATGGTTATTAAGCCTTTCGCACGTGCCCCGGGCGCCAACGCATCACCCACCACCAGCTCGGATCCGCGGACGGGTGAACATCAATCGGACATAAAAAAGACCATGGGGGGGGGGGGGGTGAACATCAATCGGATATAAAAAAGACCAAAATCCGCGGACGGGTGAATCTCAATGGTTATTAAGCCTTTCGCACGTGCCCCGGGCGCCAACGCAGCACCCACCACCAGCTCGGATCCGCGGACGTGTGAACATCAATCGGACATAAAAAAGACCAGGGGGGGTGAACATCAATCGGATATAAAAAAGACCAAAATCCGCGGACGGGTGAATCTCAATGGTTATTAAGCCTTTCGCACGTGCCCCGGGCGCCAACGCAGCTCTCACCACCAGCTCGGATCCGCGGACGGGTGAACAGACCTCTGGGCCGAGGAGGCTCCCAGCCCCATTTCAGACGGCCAAAAAACACCCATATATGAGCCACTGGGGACGGCCCACCTCTGTCCGATATCCGAGCAGCGGGGTGACCCCGTATATCCGCACTTGCAGATAAACTAGTGCAAACTTATATAACACGGAAGTAATCGCATTGGGTTAATCAATATACAAGCATGCACTTTCCTATATAAACCTGCATATTCACACCGAGAGTTCCCAACTAAGCAAAAAAAAGTATGTAAACGAAATCCACCCCCAACATAGTGGGGTGGTAGAATCCTGGTCACCCCCGCGCACCCGTTACAATGTTAATATATCCATGAGAATTACAAATGAAATTGTTAAGTTCACGAGAATCATAAAATGAAATTCCGCCATAATAACACATCTACAATAACGGTTTACACTTCTGTAATGCACCTTAGCTTTCGTGTTTCGTAAGGTGGCATTCCGACAGAGGAGTGTTTGAGACTGGGGACCGTGAGAGTTGTCTGAAAACACCCGACGGACTGCCCGAGCAAGGACCGCAGGCGATAAATAAAATATAAAAAAATTGCCCGCCCTGCGGTCCGCTTCATAACAGTGGGCTTTTGCTATTCTTTTGGGCAACATATTATTATTTTAATATATATTAATTTAATGGCTGTAAAACATTGTTCCCGGCAGGCGTGGGTTCGAAACCAGAGCAAAGTTGAACTTTTTTTAACTTTTTTTCGAAGTTAAAATTTTATTAAAATCTTTTTTTCAGTATCTGAAGTTAATATTTTATTTTTCAGTAATATTTTATTAAAATATTAAGCATTTTGTTTATCTGTATTCTCGCGGGCCGGTTCGATCTCAGTATAGGATGAATAATATTAATGTTCAGTCGGGACTTTTTTACATTAAAGGTGCGCTTGGGATGATCCTAGGCACTGTCGGAATTCTTGGTGTGTACCCCGGCGGTAATTCATCTCGACCCAGACCCATAAATTAGCATATCACATCGCGAGCCGGCCCAGCAACAATCTTCTCTCCGTGGCACGCTCTTCCGTGACTAATTTTTTTACCTTTTCGTCCGTCAGAATTTGAGGTCGGGCTGCCTTACATTTAGTCCGGATGTCATCTTTCAAGGCTTGATACCTGTCCAATTCGTCACTGACGGTCTTAAACTCGGCATCCGAGATTTCATTGTCTCGAATAGCTCCGCTAATAATAGCGTCGATACTATTTTTCTTTACCCTTGCCGCGACTGCGATGCGGTCAGGTTTTTTAACGGTAGTTTCTAGACGCCGGCCTATCACCCGCCCGACCATGCATAGGAGCCCGCCCGCGGCCGCGGCAGCACCCAAACCAACGGCTATTGGCACGCCTACAAGCGTGAATATTACTGTGACACTCCCGACACCGCTGGATACTGAACCGGCCGCAAGGGTCGTATTGATGCCGTCAATAGTATTGGCAGCTCGCCTGTATCTTTGGCTAGGCTGCTATGGATACGTTTTTCGTTTAAGAGTAGGGTTTGAATCTCCATGATCCTGTTCAGTCTAAACGCTGACGGTCCGGCAACCGGGTTGGCTGGTACCGTCGGTAAACTAGGATATAGCGTTTTGTTCTCCATCAGATATCTAACTCGATAAGCAATGCGACGACACTAGCGTAGCTTAAAGGATCGCCGGTTCTGGTGATAAAGTTAATAACTGTGCCTTCCGAAACTTTAATTGGTGTGGTGTTAAAAATGACAAGTGCAGACTTTATTCCCGTGGGTTTCGTAATGCCGGCATTTTGTTCTACACCGTTAAATAAAAATTCACTCTGACTTCATCCGCAGCTGTTCCCACAGACTTTACAGAAGAGAGTGACATCCGTAGACTGATTGTTCGCGTTGTTACCAAAAGACCATTCGTGCTCACCCGGGCGCAACATACCCCACTCCTCAGCACAAATTGTAACGACCGGCTTTCTCGGCGCAATATAGGAAGGACCGTAAATACTCATGAAACTATCCTCTGCTACAGATCTAATTCGATAAGCAATGCGACGACACTAGCGGAGCTTGGTGTATTAGCAGACACGGTGATGAAATTTATAACACCGCCTGCCGGTACTTCAATCGGTCTCATACCCGCGGGTTTCGTAATGCCGATATTTTGTGATTCGCCGCTAATTACGAGGTTCACACTGACAATGTTCACAGCTGCCCTCGAAGCCTTTACGGAAGAGAGTGACATCCGTAATATCCTGCCAGATGTTAACATAGGATAACCGGTATACCGGTTGTTCGCGTTGTTGCCGAATGACCATTCGTATTCTCCGTTACGGAGCGGACCCCTTTCCTCGGCCCAAACTGTAATGATAGGCTTTCAGACCGTGCCAGCGCCGCCGCAGGTAACAAGTCCGTATATACTCATTTTATCTCAAGTACAATAGAAATCGTAAACTCACAATTGTTTAATGCTCGTCCGCTATCATCTCTGATAGTAATATTCAATTCGTCAACACAACCGCGTTTCAATCGTTTGAATTCGGGGTGAGGAAACTCTATAGTAACGGTTTCCCCGAAGAAGGCATTTCCCGCCTCTATTACTTTGAGGAGCGTACTCGGCGCCCCGTCGCACGTGTTATATGACATGTTCAGCTGCCCCAGGTGCACTTGAAGGGTTTTAGTAATGGCGAAGCTTACGGGTTTATCTCCGGTATACGAACCGGGACCGAGCCAACCTTTATTGGCGTCATACACTTTAAAGATACCGAGTATTTCGCACATACCGGGACTCATAGTTATTTTCTTTCCGCGTTTGATAGTCAGGGTCACAAGTCCATTGGCTTTACAAATTTCGATACTAGCGAAGTCAGAAAATTCTGAGTCGATAAATGTTTGCAAGCAGCTAAAACTCCATAACCCCTGTGGTAACTTTATCACGACCGCAGTACTATCCCTCTCGTACCCGAACCCCTCACCGTCATTCATATTATACCAACCGACCATAAGTGTTATTGATCTGAGGCCAACGCGCAGATCCCGGCCGGTTATCAATATATTGTTGGAGGCTTGTGGCCTCGCCCCTTTGAACATCGGTGATTGTTTGAAACATAGTTATAATAAAATATGGCTAATACTTTAAATAGAGTTTTTGGCTATATTCCTTCGGTCGTTTATAAAACCGGTGGTGTGTATAAACGCCAGCTTGCGGCCGTGAACCTAACCACCCTGATGATCACGGTCGGCCCGAACGAGGTCTTCTACACCGAGGTTACGGATGTCTGGCGAAAATACAGGCTACCTCCTGTCAAGACGGACACCGTGATGCAGGCTTGGAACAACACACCGATGCAATTCTGGCAGAACCAGCTTAATTTCGCCATCTGGTGCGCCACCGCAGGCTGTGGTGTGTCTTTCAATGATCATCTTACGGGCGAAACAGAGCCACTGATGCAGACGGTCTTCCTGTTCCACCGCGGAGGATCCTGTGCGAGCTAAAATCCGCGCTACCACAAGACAGCGCGTACGACCCCTTCTCAAATATGTATGACTGGCAGGTGTACGAGCGGCTCTGCGCAGAGTTTGGGGTCAGCCCGATGACCGACTGGCGGCAGAAGAGCTTCCCGAACAGCAACGGGCTCGGCGATGCCTACACCGAAAGCCATACCGCGTGGAGGCAGACCGATTTCAGGCACGGCAGCCCGGAGAAACACATTGCCACCCAGGATGCCGGAAATTGGGACCCGGCGAAAATGACATTCGGGTCAGAGGTCTCTGGCGGGCGTCACTGTGGTGTTTCATCCTGCTCATATTGAACATATTCTGCAAGATCCGGGCGTAGACGGAGCACATTTGTGCTAGATAAGTCAAACGGGTTCACCCGGGCCGGTGTTTCACGCCTGAATGACTCTATCCGGACCTATGTTTGGGCTCTCCTGGGAGCCCCGTCACAGACGAGGTCCCGCATCGTGGGAGTTGGCACGGCATTTGACGCACAGAAGTAGATTCTAGCGAATGTTGAGGACGCCATAAACTCCCCGGTGGACATCCCATCGGCAATCAGGCGGTACCAAGACGTTCTTCAGTATGCGAAAACCAGGTAGATTTCGTCTTCGGCCACAGCCTCTACATGGCCCCGAGCGACATATTGCTGCGAATCGGGCATCAGGCCGGATACAACAATGAAATCGTGATAGCTAACTCCAACCTGTCCTTAGGTCGCAATGACGATATCAACGGGGTGGCTGACATACCAACAACTCATGGGAGCTTCTCTGCAGCGCCGGGGCTACATCAAAAGATTACCGAGTCGGGACGACGGCCGGAACTAGGCCCACCGGCAGCGGTTCCCACGGGAACGACTGATGAAGAACAGCATGAAGATGAGAAAAATGCGCTCATTGTGGTTGGCGTCATCACAGGGTTGGCAATTCTTTGGCTATTACCCTAGTACTGTACTAACCTAGGCCGCGCCAGGCTGCAACATACAGTAGCCCGCCGACGGCAACGACCAGTGCCCATATATTTTCTGAGAGCCACCCCGCCGTCTTGCTCAAGAAGGTGAGGAGCCAGGAGGCAATGCCACCGATAATGCCAGGAAGCGCTGCCGCAGCATTTCCGGCGAGTTTTGCCAGTGCCCTACAAAAATATTTCAACACCTTTTTAGCCCACTCCTTGATACCTCCCTTAGCGGGCGTCGCGGTTCCCGCTGCAGCGGCTCCACCGCCTGTAAGAGCCAGCACAAGCGTACTCACAATAAACCCGAGTGCAGTCATAATGCTTACTAGTGTGACGCCCTGTTCTCTGAACAACGTGCGAAGACGCTCGCCGAGCGTGGTGTCCTCATGGAGGACTCGTGATATAGTTTCGCGGATCTGATTGATTTGTGTACGGAGCGCTTCCCGGTTGGCAGAGGCGGCCTCCAAGCGGGCTGCTCTTTCATCCTGCAACCCCTGCAGGCGCTCAGTGATCCGCCGCTTATCGTGTGTTGTGTCGGCCTCGGCTAGTTTCCTTTTTTCTAGCGCGATGTGTTCATTGAGTTCCGTCTATTTGGCGAGGTTGTTGCTTAGCTCGCCCCGGACCATCTGCATGGTTTTATTAAGCCCGCGGAGTTCACGAAGGTTTAACGGCGGATCATCCATTGTGCTGAGTATGTCTTCTATCTGATTATCGGTGAACATCGTCTCCACTGTGCGAATAGCATCGGTGGTGACTTGCGGGATCTCGTTGAGCTCAACTGTTTCTATTTTGGCTGCTGCTCTACCTAGCTCAGTGGTAGCTGCATGGAGGGCCTCTACTGCCCGGGCGGGTATAATTGTTTTACCTCGCACCCAATCCGTGAATCAAAGCTCGTCTCTGATGATTTGGCCGCCACCCCGCCTCCTGGCAATGGTATTTAATGAGAGTGGATCGCCGGTGCGGGCATTGACAATCTCGATGTTAGGGGCGGATTTCAGGTGCAATCTACCGTACCGATTCAATTCAAACTTGGAGTAGAGTAGTCACGGCCAACCGACGGGACCATGCCTTTTTCTGCCAGTTCGCCGTAGTAGGCATCTACGGCGGATCCGAGCAGTTCCTGACTAAGAAGCCCGATGCCCCCCCCCCAGGAGTGACGTTTTCGTCCGTGACATCCTGCGTCCCGCCAGTCAACATACCGGTATCATCGATGTCTTCTGCATCATCTTCTTCATCATCACCGCGTACGAATTCGTCCATGTCTGCCCATCGTATTGAAGGCTACCACATTTGGGTTCAATATAGTAATGGCTTCAACTCAATACGGACGCAAACTCAATCCATACCGCAGGCTGCGGGAGCCCCTCGGGGCAAAGGGCATAAGACAGAGCGTGGTCATTACGAACAACCCCTCGACGATTGACCAGAACCAGCAGCTATTGGTCAGCTTCCCCAACCTTGGAGCTAACGACGTGATTGTGCCAGGGACCGTTCGCCTCGCTTTCACGATCTCACTGACGTCGACAGACGTATATCGAACCGTCTACCAGAACCTGGGCCACGCCATAGTCAAGAAAACGACTATCAAAATCAGTGGTAATGTGAGTATGTCTATCGACGACTCCGATATCTACTACTGTTACCAAGATCTCTGGAAGACTGCGGTCTATCAGGCCATTGACACTAGCAACAATCGGAACGTAACCAGACTTAGAATCGATGCTGGTAACAAGGCAGATAACGTTGCCGCGCACAACGCAATTTCTGCGACATACCACTCGACTTTGAGCTGCTGGAGAGCCACATGCTAATCTATCAAAGCGCACTGGCAGACCGCCTGGAAAACGAACTAACGTTCAACGACTATAGCCGTGTTCTCATTGCTACAGACGAACTCGACGTATGCGGTGGAAAACATTTCACTGGAGTACGACATGGTCACGCTGCCCGACCTCGCACGAAGGATTAGAGAGCAATATACCGGGCGGCTTGCAATCCTTTATGACAGAGTTCTTCGTCATCGCAAAATAACGAAAAACAAAAACGACACCCTGTGAAACATTAATATCAACGTCCAGGCCCGCTCGATGAAGGGAATCCTGATGCTGTTCGAGGAGGCCGGGGCTAGAGAAACCGAAAGCTTCTACAATCCCAAAATTACCAAGGTTGGGGTGACAATTGAGGGTGTCCCCTACCAGCTGTACAGCCAGGGTCTGCGCGCCTACCAGCAGTGGGATGGAGCCAAAAAGCAGTTTGCATGCGGCTCTAAGCGCGCCCCAGAGGTTGCTGCGGTCGTCAAAGACCTACAGCTCGCGCACGTCTCTCTGGCAGAGTTCCTAACTTCGAAATACGCATTGTGGCCCGATTTGCGGACCAGCGATGATGACCAACTCCATGGCAGTGGGCGCAGGGTGGAGAATGCCAGCGAGGGTTTAACCATTCAGATAACTAAAGAAGCAGACGCCGATGGTGCATTGAACGTGTATCTGTATATCATTACAGATGCGCAGCTCAACATCGAAGATGGTCGATTCGTCAGTGCGCTCTACTGATCTGCTACCACACGACCCCCACTCGGCCATCATATGCGGTCAGACTGGTTGCGGTAAAACTGTATTCATACTGGTCTTGCTCGAGGGCCCCTACCGCGGGTTCTTTCGGCACATAGTGATCCTCTGCTACACGATTGCGCATAACGCAACTTACCAGAGCCGCCCTTGGATCTGGATGGACCCCGAGGTCTACATACTAGACCCCTGTGAAAAGTTACATACCTGGCTGCGGGTCTTCTACACCATGTTCCAGGGTGAGCCCACCCTGTACATGATTGACGACTGCTCGGTCAAGACAGCTATGACTAAAAAGAAGGACATGCTGTCAGAGCTGGCCTTCAGCGGACGTCATGCGCTACAAAGCGTCTGGGTGTTGACCCAGAAATACAGCTCAGTTCTGAAGGATCTCCGCGAGCAGACACGCTGGAATGCCGTCTTTCACTGCAAAGATCGTGACTCCTTCGAAGAGTGCCTTCGAGAGAATGACGTCATTCCCACGTACGAAGAGCGAGCCACGGTACGGCAGACGCTTGCAGGAACAAAACACAGCAAGCTGCTATTAAAGACCAACCAGCTGCTTATAAAGCAGCTTAGCATGTGGGAAGCAATTCTGCTGATCAACCAGATCATAATTTTCGCCACACTGGGATGGTGCGCGTGGCAGTATTTTAGACTAAAGAAGAAGAGCGAGCTACAGTACGGCAGACGCTTGCAGGAGCAAAACACAGCAAGCTGCTGTTAAAGACTGACCAACCAGCTGCTTATAAAGTGCTATTCACAGCTTAGCATGTGGAAAGCAATTCTACTGATCAACCAGATCATATTTTTCGCCACACTGGGATGGTGTGTGTGGCAGTATTTTAGACTAAAGAGGTGGGTACGAATAGAACTGCGACGAACTTCTTGATCAGTTGATGGATGTCGGAACCGTGGTTCCCGCCCCGATTGATGGGACGACGGAAACAGCGGCCGTCGGAACGACTGCAGAGACGCCGGGAGACGACAAGCGTCAACGACTTGCAGCACTAGCCGCAGGGGGGAAGACTAAGCAATATCTAGGGCGACATCTCACAGCCGACCAGGTTGACAATATGGCAGACAATGACGTCGAGTGGCTCTATGCGCGCTATGAAGCGAAGCTCGGGGCCGCGATGACAAAAACGTTAGGGACCGCCGCCCTTCAGTTCTACGCATACAACCAGAAAATCAACCGAGACTAGTTGCCGATTTAGAAGCCGACCCGTTCGTCAGCCACGCGTTAAGCACAGCCACGTGCGAGCTATACCACAGGTATGGCATGTACCTTGCACCGCTCACCGCGGCGTTAACCACTGCGAGGCATTGCCAATTTGGACACGTATGTCCGCGTACAATAGCTGACGATGTCTACACCGGAGAGAGTGATAGATCCTGTAGTTCTGACACCAGAGACGACGCCTGCGAAGCTGCAAACAGCACGACAGAAGGATCCTAAAAAACAAGCGGCAGGACGGGCAGGGGCTGCGGCTCGGAGAGCCAAGGAAGATAAAATACGTGCCGAGCTCAGAGATGCCAAAGCCACGTTGCAAACATCGAAACTCGAGAATCACAAACCCTCAATCGTCCTAACACCCGTCGCCCCGGTGGAACAGGGCAACGCTGGAGAACAAACGGTTGGTGCCCCGGAAACCGCGACGGAACACTGGTACCAGTGTAGCGAGGTCTGGACTCCGTGGATCGTTGGCGGTCTTGCATGCGCCTTATGGGTTGTTGTGAAAAGTAGGCGGGAGGCCGCCAGAGCTAACATTGTCGTTCCGACAGCGATACCAGCCGGTCATTTAAAGACTTCGCTTGACCCATTCTATATGCAATAAAAAAAACAATGTCTACTGACGGAACAATGTTGGCCAATGCGGAATATCATTCGGTTGTGGTATCTGGCCTGGCTGTGGGCTATGCACGCCTGTGTAAGATGGCCTTCAAAGCAGCTACCCCCAAGCTGGACTTCAATGGTAATGACGTCGGCTTGGTAGTTCTTGATGTGGGCCTGGCCATGGCCACGAAAGACATGCTAATTAAACAGGGGATCATACCTGCAGATATCATGATGTAGACGTATGTATAACAACGATGGCCTCGATCGCAATGCTAGTTGGGGGCGCCCTGGTCAACGCCCTGGTCTTCAGCGGTAGCAACTACCTATTCTCGAAGCTGCGAAGCTCGGGTGTTGACGAGGAGCGCAAACGGCACGACACAGCTGTAGAACAGCTCCAGGCCGCGCAGTCAGCATGGTCCAAAAACGGGCTGAGCGCCTTGATTGGATTAACGAAGAACTCCGCCGCCAGGGTCATGGCGTGCACACTTTCCGGGACGTCGACACGGCGATCCGTAAGTACGCGCAGGTATTTCCGCATGTCGCGCCGCTGGTGTCGGAACGACAGTCCCGGCTCTCAGACTTCTACACGCCTAGCGATGACCAGAAAGATCGTGAGATTACCTTCGCCGTCCTGGGGATGACCGCGACAGTCCTCGTGGCATATAAACTCGCCAAGTAATTGTCGCGCTTGAGATGTTTTCCCTTTCTATATAGATATGGGTTTACCAGAGGAGCTGTACTTTGCAATGCTTGAGGACGGGTACTGTGCCAAGCGAGACAAACATCCTGGGCCCCTTGGTCATACTATGATAAACACGGCGCGGCGATCCCTGGAGTCGTGGCGTACCGATCACGCTGCTGTGCAGAAATTCGCTACCAGTGTCCTATCAGGCCCAACTGACCTTATAGCTGCAACGGGGTTGCTAGATCCGATGACACGCAGGGCATGTTGGAGACTCATAGGATTATTAGAATACATTCGCGCGCTGGAGAGCGAAACAGCCATGTCACAAGCTTAGCTTATACCATTACCGACAGTAATCTTAGCTTGCTATACTACAGTCCCCCCGCGGTTACTGGAATGGGCTCGCAGCCATAAAAAACCTCGCCGCGGCCGCTAAGGTCTCCGAAGATGTGACACGGGGTTGGCTGAAGAAGCAGGCAATCTGACAGATCTACCTCCCCGCCCCACGACACATACCGCGACCCAAGTTCGACGTACTGGTGCCAAACGAAGTCCACCAGGCCGACCTCCTATTTCTGCTTCACGACAGGGCGGGTCGCAAAACGTTCAAGTACGCCCTCACCATCGTTGACGTGGCCTCCCGGTACAAAGAGGCAGAGCCCCTGGCCACGAAAGAGGCTAAGGAGGTCTCAGCTGCCCTTGAAAGGATTTACAGGCGGAGCCCTCTGAAATTGCCGAAGTTGCTTCAGACCGATCCGGGGCGCGAGTTCATGGGTGCGGTGAACCAACTGCTGGCCAAACACGGCGTCTCTGTCAGGCGTGGCCGTGTGGATATACATCGAGACCAATGGATTGTGGAGCGTTTCAATCGCACCTTGGCAGAGCGGCTCTTTGGGCACCAATACGCCCAAGAGATGAGACTTCCGTCTGGAGAACGATCGGTCGAATGGGTGGCTCGGCTGCCTGCCGTGATATCGGCCTTGAAAGTGACCAGATTGACCGGCAAGAAGCCTTCTAATGCCATCAAGGCCAAGAGTGTGGCGCAAAAGCCCTCATCCGGGGTCGCAGCTTCGTCGCACCGTCCCGTTGGCTCCTCGGAGCGAAAGCTTCCCTCGGGTGTTGGCGTTCGCTACCTCTACCAATCCGGCGAACTAGTGGGTGGCCGTCGTCGTGTGACCGACCCTGTGTAGTCCCTCCAGGTATACCGGTTTGGTCGCTCGGTTACCAAGCCTGAAGAGCCCGTGCTCTACTATCTGCTGGATGGCCCTCAGCGGGGGTTTGTCCGGGAAAAGCTGCTTGTGGTGCCTCCTGATACCGTGCTGCCACCATATGGTGTTCTTAAGCGTTGAGGATCGCGTAACCCCTTTTTCTGTTGCATTCCAGGTACGTCAGCCGGATATTGTCACGGGTATGGCATCGGGTGTTGTCCAGCCGGTCGACACTGAACTGCTGGGTATCTTTGGGTTGGTATACCCAGAGGAGCGCGATGTTGCATGCCGCGCAGCGGTTCTGCTGGCCGTCTTTGAGTGCGAGGATGTGATCGACCTTGAGGTCAAACCGCAACCCTTTGGCCGTATCCTGGCGCTTGTAGGCAACAAGCTTCCCCTGGATGACTTTGCGGAGCTGCTGCTCAGTGAGTGGCTCTGCCACATCGGAACCCTCCTCCGGTGGGCAGGCTACTCGTTCGAGCTGGTGCATGTACTCCACGCGGCTGACGGCGAGGTATGCGAGGTTCGACCATTGGAGAAAGTCGTCGATAATCCAGACTTTTTGCGGATTGTGAGCCCCTGGCTCGAGTGGATTGTCATGGCATAGCCGAGAGCCCAGAATTGTCCCCACTTGCCGTCCATAACTTCTTGGGCATAGTGGACAGGCACCTCAACGATGTCATTGAGGACGAGCTCGTCCTGCTCTGGCCCGCCATCGTGCGCTATAGGCCCCGGGATGGTCACCATAATGTTTTGTCTTCGGGTGTCGTTGGGGCGATAGAGGAGGGGCACCGACTCGTCAGGGAAGCGCTCCTTAAGGTAATGGAATAGCAGCTCCTGCGCGCGGTTGCGCACCTTCTGTCTCGAGGTCAAGATAAGGTCGCCCGGCTTCCAGGCCTCCGTGAATCGGCCCCAGCCGAGGCAGGTGGGTAGGGCCTTTCTCATGGCAGAGCACTGAACCCGATCCGGCCGGAATTGGATCTCCCGTTTGAGGGCCTTGAGGAGGGGGTCTTTGGCCCGGTGGTCGACCATAACCTCTTCGTAGTATTCTGTTTATTGTTCCAGCCAGTCGTGTGGCATCTCGCCGGCGATGGGTGGGGGCTGACCCTGGTCGCCGCAACAAATAACCTGGACACCCCTCTCATCGAGCCAGTTAAGAAACATCTCCAAGATAGGCTTTGGGACGGTGCAAACCTCATCCCAGATTATAATGCGGGGAATGTATTTTTGACCCATCCTTTCCGGCGTCCACTCCGCCTGGCCGCTCCACCGGAAGAAGCTGTGGTAGGTCTGGGACTTGACCCCCCTATATCGCATTTCTTTTGCCAGACGATGCGTCGGGGTGAAGACCAGGGGGACTTTGGCGCGAACGAGTTATATAGCTCGCGTGGTTTTACCACTTCCGCCGCCGCCGTTCAGGTAGCTCAACTTATACCTCGACAGCGGGTCATTCAAGCGGGGTGCGGTGCTGTCTGGGAGGTTCTTTTCTTGTCTTTTGTATCCGGGCAGCGGGACATAGGCCGCGTGTTCCTGAAGCATATACAGCTGTTCATCCTTATCTTTCCACTGGGCCGGGGCCACGCACCTGGGCGGCCACATGGTCGGGACGTCATAGTACCACAGGCACGTTCTGCAGTACCCATTCGGATTCTCGTCATGTGGGACGTAGGCGTCAACACCCTCGAGCTTGTGCAGTGCCGTCTTTCGGATGTATATGCTGTCTGTGTGGCCACCCGGACAGCCTCTTCTGGTGTAAACCTTGAAAGCATCTCCAGCACGTTTATGTGGGCGTAGGCCAACATGCTTGCCCTCAGGTGAGTATACTGCGGCTGGGACCCATCATAGTACGTGAGGATGTGTCCCAGGGGGCACCTTTGGGGTGCTCCGACAAGAGTTGGGCTTGATGCTGCTTGCAGTGTTCGAAGACGCAACTCTTTCCACAAGAACTGTGGGAACCAATCACAATCCACCGACAATTATTATGACCTTGAGGCATGATCGTTGTTATCTTCTGATATATATCCGTTGAGACAAACCTTTAATTGGTAGTTTTGGTGGAGAATTTGGTGACCCGAGCATATAAAAATACCTAGAAAATCCCGGGCCGTTCGGATTTTGGCCTTTTTTGTATATCCGATTCACCCGTCTGGGATCCGATTGATATTCACCCGACTGGTCTTTTTTATATCCGATTGAGATTCACCCGTTCGCGGATTTTGGTCTTTTTATATCCGATTGATGTTCACCCCTCTGGTCATTTTTATGTCCGATTGATGTTCACCCGTCCACGGATCTGAGCTGGTGGTGGGAGCTGCGTTAGCGCCCGGGGCACGTGCGAAAGGCTTAATAACCATTTAGATTCACCCCCCCCCTGCTGCTATCTATAATGTATTGATGAACACTATTGTGTGTAGGCAAACCCTGCTGATGAAATAACGTTACTCAGATAGTTCACCTACTATGTACATGTACATGCACAGCAACATGTGATCAGCATGCGTGCGTGCGTGCGCACGCACGGCATGCGTGAGTGCGTGTGTATATATATGTATATATGTATGAATATATGTGTATATATGTGTCACGTTAAGTTAAGATATGGAGGTGTACTGGTACTATGCTTCCAGTTTATATATATTTACATAACACCTAAAACGTATAGTAGTCACGTGCATACACGTGTTGATGCATGTGTATATACGGTTATTTCTACTTCTCCTAACAGCTCACATGGCACAATATACTTTTCTAAGTACCTATCATTCATGCATTACAACGTACAAAGTTTTAGGCATAAACTTGATCCTATCTATGCTGAATTTAATTACTTTGATATCCTTTCCTTTTCTGAAACTTGGCTGGATGCGTCTGTGCAAACCAAATACCTCGAATTAGATACATATTATGAACCAGACAGGAAAGACCGACACAACGACAGCCACGATGGTGTTCTATTGCATGTCAAAAATACACTTCATTACAAACGTAGACACGATCTATAAATTCCTAATGTTGAATGTATCTGGATTGAGATAAAAATAACTACTAAATGCATTTTCATTGGAGTTTTCTAGAGACCCTCTAACACATCAGCTGACATACATTCTAAAATAGAGGATTCTATACACAATGCTGTTGATACAGGGATAAAGGATATAATCGCCAAAGGAGATTTCAATATTAATATGCTAAGCCAAACTGCAGCAAGGAAAATTATAATATTGTACTTTCTCAATATGAATCTGAGCCTACACACTATACAGAGCACTCTTCTTCTCTTATTGATATTATCCTTACATCACAACCGACATTAATCAGCATTGCAGGAGTCAGTGACCCCCAGCATAGACCAACCTATCCGTTACCATTGCCCTATGTATGGCATTCTCACTCTCAAAAAACAAAAATACCTCACTTTCAAACGACAAATCTGGCATTTCGACAAGGGTAACTTCTCCGCAATAAAGCAACCTGTGTAAACTGTGGGGAGAACTCAAAGATACAAACACATATGCTGTTAACATTACTACTGCAATCCTAATGCTCTCCAAATCATGTATTTCCCAATAAGCACATTACTGTTCGACTTGTTCTCGTCACATATAACACTCCTTATCATACGATGGCGTATAGCATATAAGAGAGCCCAGTGAAGCTGATTGGTCCAATTTTCGAACAATACGCAACACAGTCGTTTCCGAAATCAGGTTTTCCAAGGAAAACCACACACAGAAACTTGCAGACAACCTCCAATCTACCACAAGGTCCTCTAGGTCATGGTGGTCTTGTCTAAAGTAATTCATACAAACTTCCACATCATCTTCAGCCATTCCTCCGCTACAAGACGTCGATGACATTGTAGAAGACGAACAATCCAAAGCTAATATTCTTAACAATTTCTTTCGCGAACAAACCCTTCTCAATGAAAATAACTGCCCTGATTTTCCGGAAGTGAATCTAAGCTATTTTCCCTAGTAACATCCCCATACGAAGTGGAAGCTGTATTACATTCCCTGTGTCTAGGTAAGGCATCGGGTCTACGCACTACGCACAACCCATTTCCCAGATTCTTGGAAAGATGCTTTCGCGACGCCAATTTTTAAAACTGGCGATAGGTCTTCGGGTAACTACCGTACTATATCTCTCTTGTGCACTTTAGGAAAGGCTTTCGAAAGAATTGTCTTCAGGCACACCTACAACCATATCTTCACACACAGTCTTTTAACTTTTTTTCAATCTGGATTCATTCCTGGTCAACAAACCTGCCAAGCAATGTATTCTGGAAAGGTGGTTCGAGCTGTATTCTATGATATTAGTAAGGCGTTCGATCGAGTATGGCATACTGGACTCTTACATAAATTAAAACGATTTGGTATCACTAGTAGTATTCTTAAATGATTTTCTTTATACATAACTAATCGGAGACAATTGGTGGTTATCCCTGGTGTCAAGTCTTGTTGGAACAGCATACGAGCTGGTGTACCTCAGGGGTCCATCCTTGGACCTCTGTTGTTATTTTTTTTATCTACATCAACGACATTGTCGCTGATCTCAATGCTTATATACGCCTTTTTGCAGATGATACAAGTCTCTATGTTATAGTGGTGGATCCAACAACTGCAACTGATATTCTTAACGCTGACCTTCGGAACATATCTGGGTGGGCATCCGAGTGGTTAGTAAGCTTTAACCCACATAAGACTGAATCTCTCATTCTCTCTCGCAGACACAACCAGGCTCCACACCCAGCTTTGTTTATGAACAACGAAGAAATCCAGGAAGTGTCCAACCATAAATATTTGGGTATTTATTCCTCCACTAAATTATAATGGAACACCCACATTGATTACATTGTACAAAAGGCTTACACACGTATAAACATTATGCGTAAACTCAAATTCACTCTTGACCGTCGATCCCTTGAAACCATATATATATATGTCCTTTATACACCCAATTCTAGAATACGGTGATGTAATCTTTGTTAATTGTACAACTGACCAATCAAACACGCTAGAAAAGGTGCAGTGCGAGGCAGACCGAATGGTCACTGGTGTTATCAAGCTAGTTTCTCTACAGAAACTGGATGTGACACACTGGAGTCCAGGTGACTATAGCACAGGTTCATTCTCTTTTACAAGATGTGGTCCAACATAGCTCCTCCTTACCTGTCTGAACTGTATCCGCATTCTTCTCAGGATGAAACCTATCGACTGCGTAATCGCGAAACCCTGAGAGTACCGAGAGCACGAATCTCTTTATATTATAATACATTGCTTCCTTCAGCGACACGGGCATTTAATGATCTTTCTTCGTCCTTAAAAAATGCACCAACTCTCTCATCATTTAAGAGTCAATTGTTCAAGCCACGAAACGAAGTCCCAACTTACTTTTACTCAGAGAAACGAAGAAACCAGATTCCCCATGCACGGCTCCGTATCAACTGCAGTATACTTGCTGGCGATCTTTTCTTTAACATCATACCGTCACCCCATTGCACATGCGGACAACGTGAAACTACTTATCA
Organism: Archivesica marissinica; assembly: GCA_014843695.1. NCBI lineage: Eukaryota > Metazoa > Mollusca > Bivalvia > Venerida > Vesicomyidae > Archivesica > Archivesica marissinica. The sequence goes on along the minus strand of CM026396.1, from coordinate 14,083,163 downwards.
CGTCTTCATTCAATGCAGATTGTATGACACAATCAGAGCATCACTGGTGCTATGTTATGTTTCCATAAAAACCATTCTGTTTGGGAATACTTCTATACCAGATGACGCCAACGAAAAGAGATGCCTTGCCGTACACTAAGTTCATAGAAAAGTCAAAACGATTTGACTGAGTTTTCTACACCAAGACGTGACGTCAATACTTCTAGATCTCATTTCTGCATAATTTAATCTATTCCATTTTCATTCTTATTTCCTTTTCTATTTTTAAGCCCTTAGCTACCAATTTTCAGATATGCATAAGCGTGTCTATGCATTTCCAATATGAATTAAACATATTTAAGTTCTGGATATTTTCGATATTACGCCAATTTATTAAAATCACCATATTACTTGGTACTAACATCTAGTACGCAGTGGAAAGAATTACCTTAAGCTTTCAGTTCAGTCCACATATCATATAAATGTATGCAATACCAAAGTGGTGTACACGTCGGTGCAACAGAGTTCCATGATCAATGGTATCGAAGCCTGCAGATAGGTCACTAGATAGTAGTACTAGAATGGTTACATTATTGTGATCAAGGAATTAGAAAATGTAATTTTGTACTTTTAGCAATGCCGTCTCTGTGGAATGGAATTTTCTGTACGCCGATTGACGTTCTTCGTGGAGATTGTTCTGTACGCCGATTGACGTTCTTCGTGGAGATTGTTCACGCACAGATGGTTCTCTATACGTGCGTCAACTACTTGTGCAGGTATTTTAGAAATAAATTATCATAAATGGTAAGGTTAACATTGGCCTGTAGTTCTTCAATACGTTAGTGTCAAGATCTTGCTTTTTGATCAATGGCCTGATTCTTGAACGTTTAAATGTCTTTGGAACATATGCATTGTCCATAGAAAGATTGATAATGTTTGTCAACGGCGGCAAGAGTTCTTCCAAACATTCATTGAACAACCAAGTGGAAATGGGGGGTCCAATTAACATGATTTGCTTGCGGATTGTGTAATGATACGCTTGACCGCTTCCCGTTTATGCTAGTTAATCAAGGGTCACTAACGTTCACGTTCGAAACGATATTATCAGTGTCCCTGGTAATCACTACATCGATAATGTGTCCGTTGACATGCGTTGCTTCAAAAGTACATGTTGTTGCATACCACACGTCTGTAGCAAACTGTTGAATTTTGCAGTTTCACAATCGGTAGGAATATCGAGATGAAAGTTCAAGTCTCCCAACTATAATAATGCGTTTGCTAATAGTTGAATATCTGGACAGAAACAATGGTCATTTTCAAGGATATCAGTTATTGTTAGTCCATTCTTCTTAGATGGTAGTTGTCTGTATATTACTGCATTGAGTAACATTTTATGATAATGATACAATATAGGTACTCAACTGTTGTAAATTCACCGTCACGATTAGGTGCAACGATACGAAGTTCAATGGGACATGCTTTATATGATAACCAGTTGGAACAAGTTCACTGATGCATGTTTTGTCAACGCCAAAATCATTTGAGATTAAATAATCACAGAGGAATAAAGTTTTGTTCTTCACATATCTAGGATTTAAGGAGCACACTTTTCACATTTTCTGTGCCTTTACAATGTGAGTATTGCCACACTTAAACGTTATAGTAGTGTCATCATCTTTGGATGTTTTGTTCGGATTGTGCACTCGTATTATTTGTGATATAGTTGTTATTTCCTATGACAAGGCTCTCAAATGTTTTCATTCACACCTTGATTGTTGTCCCAAGAGTTCTTTGCATATTATTTTGACCACCTCTTATTTCTCTATTGTGTTGAAATATCCCTAGTTCTTTAAGGTGTTTCAATACCTATTGATCAGGTTTAATAGTTCTGCCTATATATACAGTATTTATTTTGTCAGTGTGCATAGCTGTTGAATAAGTGCATTTGTCCTGCATCTCTATTCTACCTCTCTATTCTGCATCTCTATTCCCTTGCATTTTGTATTGGACAAATGTTGGGAAAATTATCTAAATTGATGATTGTATTTTGATTTCACATACAGTAGGGACATTGTACACATAGGAATAGTAGTGCCTAAGCTGTATACGCATTACTTGGGGTAGTATTACTTGAGGTTCTCCGAGCCATACTTTTTCGCGCCATAACTGATCGCGCCATTATTTTTTAAAAAACGACAAATGAAAGTTCAATTGAAAAGCGAGATTAGCCACCTCATCAATCATCCGGTGACACGTAATATTTTTCGACAAAATAAAGTTTAATTGAAAAAGTGTCAATGACGCAAAATGTCTTTTTATGGTAGCATGTAGACTGAATGGCGCCGGACACGAAAGAAAACTCATTAATTCGCCGCCACAGGCCATCATATTCAATGTAGTATGCGTCAACGCCGTCATCTTCTATCCGATCCTATCAACAAAATGTATTTTCACCGAAGAACATATGTTTGTAGAGTTGTAAGTAGCCATCATGACTCAAAAGCAGGTGGATATGGGCAATTGTGAAAACGTGATGGAGGAGTTCAGTACATGGAATCATGTCACTTGCCGATTCAACCAATTTTTTCTAGTAATGAAAGGCTATAATCAATCTGTATATAGTCTACGCCAGAACGAGAAATACACCAGACAAATGGTTTAATAAACAGATTCTTTAATCAGTAAAATTACGCGACTTGAACACGTCAATGGCGGAGAATCAGACAAGGGAAGTAACCGTGTAATACACAATAAGTATAACATACTGGCGCTACCTCTTTCTCTTTAAAGGATTAATTCCAGTACTCAAATACTGAACATTATTCAGTATAACTTTCATGATACAATATCAAGCTAACTTTCATGATACAATATCAAGCAAGTAATACTAGACGAGAAATTATATGATAAACAGTACTGTTAAAGGTAAGCACAGATGCTGTGATAATAAACCAAACTAGTATCCATATAGTAATTAGAAATAACAAACAGAAACAAAACTATGTACTACAAACTTCTACCTGAAGAGTTAAATTGTCATAAACAGTGATACATAATCACTACACTTCCAAATTATAGGTACTAGTAAATGACATAAACTGAAATACTGGTTCTGCTAGCCTCACTGCTAGGCCATACTATCAATGTTCACTAAAATAACCTAATGTAATCACTGTTTGTAGTGTTGTTTCCCTACTAAATATAGTCAGATAGGTAAGCCGGTGACTTTCTGATGCGTTGTGGCCTTGTTTGTATGTTATGACTGTCATCATGAATGTCACCGGTGTTCTCGAGAACTGGAGATGGTGGTGGTCCTGGTACACCAATCAAGATAGGAATGGGAGCAACGTCTTGTTGACTGGTATCAGGTGTGGACAATGTTGTTGGAATTTTAACTAATGATGGGGGTTCACTGATTGTAAGACTAGATTCACTCTCGTCATCAGACATATGACTATGATCTGAAGGCACAAACAAATGCTCGGAATGCATATCACTGAAATCACTTGGAATACGGTAACACTCGCTTTGTTTCACTTTATAACTAGAGGCACGTAACTGACTACCGGAGAACTGTTTCACAAAACACCACTCTCCATCACATGAAACCACAAGATACCTATTACGGGCTTTCAACTTGCTTTTATCACAGAACAAATACACTATAGCACCTACACACACGCGCGATCTGAAGGCCTGTGGCGGTGATGTTTCGACTTGGAATCTTCGCTGTGTTGATGATTCAAATGTCTGGACTCGTGTTGTTGTAGAATGAGCTCTCTGTCAGAAATGGGGAGTTGATCATGGGTGAACTGTGACCTCTGTGTCCATAACTCGCGAGCCGAAAGACCAGATTTTCGTAGACGTGAGTTTAATCTTGCGACAACAATGGCAAGGTCTAATTTCGAGATTGGGCCTCCTCCGGGTTCATAGCGTAGTATTTCATGTTCTAACTCTTGGATAGCTTTCTCTGCGACATGATTTTTGTTAATGTTTTTAACGCGCCCGATCTCTAAAACAATGTTCAACTTTTGTAATGAAGTGTCTGACTGAAGAGATATAAAACCAGGCGCAGGGTCTACACGAATAATAGCTGGGGGACCATCTAAGGGATGCAACTCTGTACACATACACATTAAGGCTTCACGGATTGTGTCTCTTCTTTCGTCGGTGATGATACAAGCTTTTGTGTAACTTGTTACAGTTTCACGCACCACAAGAATAGTTTGTAAATTGCGTTTCAAAATATATGCTGCGAATGAAACACCTATGACATCTGGGGGGTCCTCACTAGTCTGTTTGGATGCGCAGTCTGGGAAAGATCGCAATGGGGCATATAAATGACACTGTGAAGTTACCCGTTCAATGGCACTATGCAGGTCTAAATCAAAGAAGTGCCTTTTCATGACAAGCTCAAGTTGGTGTCTAGTTGGGTGGTCCAGTTTAATATGTAGAGCACTGACTAGTCCATCTAGTACGGAGCGTGGGACCACTATAAGTTCTGATGAGGTTGATGGGGTCACTGTGCTTAACTACTACTAAATTGTCCTTTGCAATAGTGGCTGTTTGTAGGTAACGCTTAACGTCCTTGATGTTGGTGAGTTTTGTTGATGGACGCGTGCCATGTTTAAGATGAGCACGTGTTCGGCGGAGGTCTGGATAGTCTGACTGGATATGTAACCATGATGACCGAGTTGTAAATGGTAGACGTGTTGACTTGTTTATGATGTTTTCAATATGTATTGAGCGAACAACCGAGTCTTCTGTGGTGTATATGAATGAGCAAATTTGACAGTTTGGCTCATTGCATTCTGGTGCATTCCTGCTTGAAAAGTCGGATGGCACGTTTGCTGAACCTGCAAGATGACGGACGCTGAGTTGGTAACGACTAACAATAGACAGGAATGATGTCACTCCCGGGCTAGCTGAGAATTCGCCACGGCATAGTTTTTCCACTGCCTGAACACAGGGTTGGCTGTCTGTTAAAACACATGACTTAGATGTAGATTGTATTATGTATGGACTAAAATGTTTTATTAATACTAAGAGCTTCTATCTCACATGGTAGCCAATTTACTTGGTGTTTGCGCAGCTTAGCACTAAAGAATCCTCATAATGTATAATGTTGCTCCAATGCCATGTCGGGATACCGAACCGTCTGTAACTATCCATAACTGGTCATTTGGCTTAGGTATGGCAATAGATCTGTGGTTAGTAAGAGCTGACTGAGCGTCTCTAAATAGCTTGATGGATGAGTCTGACCAAATGATCTTTTCCTGGGACTTTTAGCCTGCTGATATGTCGTCTAATGGGCTAAGAAACCTTGAATAATGAGGAAGAACTCTTCCAAGAAATGTGTAGGCTCCAACAAACGAACGTAAACCATGGATAGTTTCTGAAAGGGCACAGGTTGATAGCGTTGCAATACGGTGAGGACTTGCGGAAAGTTGACCAGACGACCAAATTCATCCAAGAATGCTTGTTGTTCTCGGACAAATCACAGTTTTGGGTGCTGATAGGTGTAAGCCATTTCTCTGTAGGGCTTTAAGAACGTTTTGTCAGTTGTGTAATAAGTCATCAATTGTGTTGGCGCCGCAATACAGGTCATCGGCTAACTTAGCAACATGGCCATCTTGTACCTGGTCACCAAGGATACGGCACATAAGTTCTTCTAGGGCAGTCTCTGACCCGGGCATGCCCATAGCACAGCGAGTATATACGCGTACACCTCGGAATGGAGTTGCAACACCACAATATTGCATAGACTGTTTAGCAAGTGGGATTTGATAAAAGGCACTGGTGAGGTCTGTCTTGATCAAATATTTCCATTGTCCAATAGCCCTGAGTGTAGAATCAACATCTGGCATTAAGCTTTGCTGGGGTTTGCTATAGCGTCCCACATCTGCAAAGGCAGTCACTAGACGAAAACCTCCTTGTGGCTTTTTGACAAGAAATGAGGGGTTTAAGTACTCTGCAGTCACACCCACATTCTCGGGCCTGGCAAATACACCCTGTTTCTCTAAATCATCGAACCTTTCCTGCAGTTCTACGAGTTTGTCCTTTGAGTATTGTGGCACTCTACATTTACGCTGTGGGGGTTCAACAGGTCCCATATTGACAGTTGCCTCAAATTTGCCGGCAGCACCATTATACCCATTAAATGTAAGTGTAAACACATCACTGTGCTGTGTTAGTAGGTCTCGAAACCTAACTCTGTCTTTTTCTTGGAGTATGTTATCTGGATCAATGGAAACACTTTCAATGTGTAACTGATTGTTTTCACTTTGAGAAGTGTGTGTATTGTGGTCACTCAATGTTTCTGTCTGGGGGCAAGTTGTATTTCTTACAAACCCAACATGATCATGTTGACGTATGAGCTTTGGTTCGTTGGTATCACTTTACTCTTATACGTCCTCCAACAGCTTCAACGATCTGTGGGTATGGCCACTTGCTGTCAACAGGTACTGCTTTTGGTTCAATAGCTACGGTGTCTTCAGGATTTATCTCAGGTGGTAAGTGTATTTCTAGAAAGGAGCCAGGCCATATGACTGTCTTATGTGGCTGTGATCGTAACACAAATGCTTGAGTGCGCCGTACATAATTATTTGGACTTCTTGTATTGTCTGTTCCATAATGTACTTTGTCAACCTCACCTATTGTAATCTCGTGTTTGGCCGGACGTAAAGCTATGTCGTTGGCTGTCATGAATGGAATCCGGCTAACACATCCACACCCAGGTCATTTACGACTAGAGCATCCAGAAAAAGTTTGTTATCGCCCCTTGTGAGTGTGATATGAGTTTCCCCAACAATATTTAGGGGTGTGACGCCATCTGCTTGGAGAGCACTTTGTTTAGTCCTGCTAATGGGCACCCCAATTTGATCTGCCACTGACTGTTTGATCATACTGATTTCTGCACCACTGTCAATAGTTATTACAACTCTAAAGAAGGTCTTCATGGAGGGAGACTGTTATGTGCTAACGCGCCTAAGTGATGGTGTGACTCGTTGGCTAAAAGTAGGCGCGTCTTGTTCTGTGTCATCGGAAAATGTGACATCTTCTGGCTCGTCATCCGACTCTAAATTTGTAGTTTGGCGGATTCTACTTGAAGAGGTCATGTACTTTCTGTCTTCATCTGGTAAATACTTGCAGTTGCTCAGAAAGTGCTGATATTTTGGTCGACCAGCTTGTTTACACAGAGGACAGGATGGAGATCCGCGACTAGGTTTTGAACTTGGAGTGAAAGTCTTTCTGAATGTTGAACGCAAGACTCTTGCTTCAGCAAGGGTATGAACTTCATCAATGAGGCTGGGAATGGCAAGGGATATTTCAGGTTTCAACGAAGCCAATGTTCTAGACTTTAAATCTGTGGCATATGTTTGTTTCACAAGAGCTGGTAAACTTGCATGAATAAGTCGGAGCCATGTTAATATGATAAAGTTTTCCACGGTAGGCGTAAGTTCCTCATCCGTCGTGGGTACCTCATCGTGATGGCTGATAGGTCCACCTCTCCGAAGTAAACTATCGTCAACAAAACTTGCGAGGCGTTGGTATAAGTCTTCTGGTCTCTCCCCAGGTTCTAATTTTATGTTGTCGAAGTCAAGAAAGTGACCACCTGTAGTCTGGAACCCGAAATGTTGACGGATGGTCTGCCAGACAGTATTGATGCTAGTCGAGTTCTTAATGATTGTATTTCTCGATATCATAGGACAATAGTTAGCTATTTGACCCAACATTAGTTCCACGTTTTGTGCTGCTGTTTTCCCATCATCCCCTGCGTCGTCAGTGAATCCACGAAGTGGTGAGCCCGGTGTTTTCCGACCCCAGTTAGTCCCATCAACAAGAAAGGGTGCAAAGTTTGCATCAAGGGATAATGTATACAAAAGGTTTTGTCGCAAAGCTTCAAACGATGAAATTGTCTCCTGTTTGCTCAACCACCATTGTTTTGGGGCTCGAATGTTGTGAGCCATTGTTTTGGTACTGTTTAGTTCTTAACCATGAAGCAAATACCTCGGAATTGGTTGCCTTGTCTGTCCTTCGTAATGGAAAATGTCGATTTCTCGTCTGTTTTTGTAGTCTGTAGAGTAAAGCGATTGCGTCGTAGGTACTTTAAGACCGCTGCCACCACGCCAGAACGAGAAAGACACCAGACAAATGGTTTAATAAACAGATTCTTTAATCAGTAAAATTACGCGACTTGAACACGTCAATGGCGGCGAATCAGACAAGGGAAGTAACCGTGTAATACCCAACAAGTATAACATACTGGCGCTACTTGGAAGTGGGAATATATTCATCAAACTACCTTTCGATATATTTCAAGCGATGTGCTGCGCTCAAATCAATATCAATACCGGAATGCATTGTATATTGCCTTAGATGAGAAGTAGCCGTGGACTGTAGACAAAGTCATAATCAAATATGTCTTCGTTGCTGATGGATTCCTACCTGGATTCCTTATACGCCAAAAGTGCTCAGGATGCCTGGTGGACTCCTTATCGCAAACGGATCACACCTGTCTAACCATGACCAAACGTCAGCAGTTATCCCTCTGTTTTCAGGATATTCTTCTAGTGATCGACGAACACGACCTCGTGTTGAATGGAGAGAATCCATGTCTGCCTTGGAGGATGTGTCTCCCAAATATATCGCTATGTACGAACTGAAGCTCAATTGCGTGGACTGGCGAGAAACCATGAAATCCTCGGATTGGAAGTACCGCCTGATTAAATTGTCGGCGCAGCTGTAGTTTTCAGAAAAGGACTGACGCTGTGTATACCTTCATTCATGAGATAGGTGTTGTACCGTTACATGAATCCGTACAACCTCGCCAATCCCAACTATATCTTATTTAAGGATCGAATGAATAGCTATACCACGTGGCCACCCCAGCTGACTCAAACGAAATCCGATCTCGCGCATGCCGGATTGTATTATAGCAACGTAAGTGACAGAGTCACGTGTTTCGCATTCGGAGTGATGCTGTACGGATAGAAAAAAGCCTGATGATCCTTGGATAGAACACTACAATTATTATAGACACTGAGGACTACCCCATCCAACACTCCCAATGGATTATGGACTCGCGATGCAACCGGGATAGACATACCCGATGTGTGAAATAAGATGCTGATATTACCGACCACTATGCGGATTGATTGGACCTACAGTGATTCCGGTTTATGTGACACTTGGACAAACTACTGGACCTTACAGTGACTTTATTGTTGTATATATTGGATAAATCTCACAGTTATCGATCGACTTTGTGAAACCATTGAAACTGTATGTCTGACTCGTGTCCTTTTTATATTAAAAAGTTATATATGGATTTTATGTTATGTTATTTCCCGGTAAGTGAAAAGAAAACAAACTCATTGAAAATGGGCTACACATTTTTCATTATTGCATACATATATATGGAGTATATTAGATTATATATATAAGCAATATTAGATATATATATTATAATATATATATATATATATATATATATAATATATATATAATATTATATATACATGTATATGAACAATATTTTTTGATACTGTACCAAAATAGTATGAAAACAGTAGTTTTGAACTAGAACGAACCAACAGATGTACATTAATTCTAAACTTCTTCACAATTTATTGATTTCAGAAAAAAGACAAAACAATAGTTTATATTATTAAATCAGATGGGGTAGCGTTGTATACATTCGTTGTGTCACATTCAATTATAACGCAAACACAATATATATATTTAAAAACAACTCGTTCCATTACTTTACTGACACAACTTATTAAAGATATGGGCCTGTAGCTGGCTGGTAAAGATTTATCTCCCTTTTTAAACAGTGGTGCGTTTGCTTCAGGTGCGAAAGGTCCGGAGTTCGAGGCCCGCTGGAGCCGTTACGAGTGTGCCCTTAGTCAAGGCATATAACTACCACGTTGCCTCTTCTCTCTCCTTCATGGCGATGGATTCCAACATGAATGAAGTCTCGAGAGTGATTAATATAAGCTGAAAGAACTTGTTTCGCAATCGAGCTAAATTAAATTTGTATTAAAGAAACAACAGTGGCATAACATTTGCTACTTTCCATGAAGTAGGATATCTGTTTGTGATAATTGATCTGTTGAATAAAATACAAAGCGGCTTATATATAGCCAAGGAACAACTTTTCAACATGTTGTGGCTGATCTCGTCAGGACCGCTTGCTTTATTGACAGCCAGATGATCTAGCACGTCAATGATATCTTGTTCAGTTATTTCAAATTGTGAAATGGGCGCATTACTTATAGGAGCAAAATAAGGTAGTTTCGCGTTGAATTCATCTAATGTTGATATTGAAACAAAGTAATCGTTTAAAAATTGGGTTTTATCTACATCTGAAATCTCTGTATCATTGTTTTCGCTATTCAGAGGTGGAATATGTTCGTCGTTATTTGAATTTTCTTTAATTAACATCTTTACGATTTTCCAGTAATGTTTGGGGTTTGTACAGTTAGTTTATACAAATTTATTTTAGCTCGATTGCGAAACAAGTTATTTCAACTTATATAAATCACTCTCGAGACCTCACTCCTGATGGAATCCATCGCCACGAGGGAGAGAGAAGAGGCAATGTGGAATTTAAATGCCTTGCCTAAGGGCACAATCGTAACGGCTCCAGTGAGGCTCGAACTCCGGACCTTTCGCACCTGAAGCGAACGCGCATCCACAGCGCTATCACGACTTCCACTTTGTTTGTACAGTTAAGATCGTTCATGGAGAATTCGAGAGTATTATAGAATTGTTCACGTAAATGTATTTTCATGTTATTGACTGGATTATTTTAAAGTTTTGTACCTTTGCCTTGTCCAGATTGAGTAGCTATTCGTTTTAAACGATCACGTTGGCGATATACTATTCGGATGCGCGAATTATACCAAGGTTTGTCATTGGGGCGAATTTGTAATAATTTAGTTGGGATACACACGTTTGCAAGTCCTAACAATGTTCCTCTAAAGAATTCTGTTGCTATATCTATTGACTCATTATTGAGAGATGACCTATCAGTTTCGTTTATTAGGTTATTTAATTTTATGAAATCCGCTTCCTTGTAATTCCAAACACGGCGAGTATAAAAGGGTTTAGACTGAAAACTACTTTTAATATAAACGTACGTACCAAAATTATCACTAATGTGAGATGGTGTACGATGGATGCCAGAGTTTAATGAAGTCATGGAATTGGTTATTATGTCAATTAAGGTACTTGTGTTATGAACTTATGAGTTATCCATCCGTGTAGGCGGCTCTGTTATTATGTTAGTCATATTATTAAGAATAAGTATGTCTCGTAGTTTATGATTTGTTACATTTAAATGATCTTCATTTATGTCACCAATTAATATGATGTTAGATGATATTTCAGATGCCTGTTCTATGAATATATCACATATTTGCCAAAATTCTACTGGTGAATTGGGTGGTCTATAAATTGTTGAATGAAATAGGTGTTCTGATTAGTACTAGATCTTGTACACACTCTGGTGGATTGAGCAGTACTAGATCTTGTACACACCCTGGTGGATTGAGCAGTACTAGATCTTGTACACACCCTGGTGGATTGAGCAGTACTAGATCTTGTACACACCCTGGTGGATTGAGCAGTACTAGATCTTGTACAAACCCTGGTGGATTGAGCAGTACTAGATATTGTACACACCCTGGTGGATTGAGCAGTACTAGATCTTGTACAAACCCTGGTGGATTGAGCAGTACTAGATATTGTACACATCCTGGTGGATTGAGCAGTACTAGATCTTGTACACATCCTGGTGGATTGAGCAGTACTAGATCTTGTACAAACCCTGGTGGATTGAGCAGTACTAGATCTTGTACACATCCTGGTGGATTGAGCAGTACTAGATCGTGTACACACTCTGGTGGATTGAGCAGTACTAGATATTGTACAAACCCTGGTGGATTGAGCAGTACTAGATCGTGTACACACCCTGGTGGATTGATCAGTACTAGATCTTGTACACACCATGGTGGATTGAGCAGTACTAGATCGTGTACACACCCTGGTGGATTGAGCAGTACTAGATCGTGTACACACCATGGTGGATTGAGCAGTACTAGATATTGTACAAACCCTGGTGGATTGAGCAGTACTAGATCTTGTACAAACCCTGGTGGATTGAGCAGTACTAGATCGTGTACAAACCCTGGTGGATTGAGCAGTACTAGATATTGTACAAACCCTGGTGGATTGAGCAGTACTAGATATTGTACAAACCCTGGTGGATTGAGCAGTACTAGATCGTGCACAAACCCTGGTGGATTGAGCAGTACTAGATATTGTACAAACCCTGGTGGATTGAGCAGTACTAGATATTGTACAAACCCTGGTGGATTTAGCAGTACTAGATCTTGTACAAACCCTGGTGGATTGAGCAGTACTAGATCTTGTACAAACCCCGGTTGACTGATCAGTACTAGATCTTGTACAAACCATGGTGGATTGAGCAATACTAGATATTGTATATAAAACCAGAGTGGATTGATCTGTACTAGATCTTGTACAAACCATAGTGGATTGATCAGTACTAGATCATGTACAAACCATAGTGGATTGATCAGTACTAGATCTTGTACAAACCCTGGTGGATTGAACAGTACTAGATATTGTACACACCCTGGTGGATTGAGCAATATTAGATCTTGTACAAACCCTGGTGGACTGATCAGTACTAGATATTGTGCAAACCATGGTGGATTGATCAGTACTAGATCTTGTACAAACCATGGTGGATTGATCAGTATTAGATCTTGTACAAACCATGGCGGACTGATCAGTACTAGATCTTGTACAAACCATGGTGGACTGATCAGTACTAGATAGTGTACAAACCATAGTGGATTGATCAGTATTAGATCTTGTACACACCATGGTGGATTGATCAGTACTAGATCTTGTACAAACCATAGTTGATTGATCTGTACTAGATCTACTAAGTCCGCCTCCGTGGTCGAGTGGTTAATGTCGCTGACTTGTATACCACTGTAACCTATCATCACTGATGGTCACGGGTTCGAGCCCCGCTCAGACCGTGTCTCATTTATATGAAAAAGTTGGCAGTTTCTTACGGAGGTTGGTGCACCCAAGTATTGGTTAACCGTTGGAGCCTGCCCAGGAAAGGTGTTGTTAGTAAACTGCCCACCGGCGATATAGCCCAAAATGGTGCTGATGCAGGCGTAAAACCCGAAATAAAACATAACTGTACTAGATATTGTACAAACCATGGTGGATTGATCAGTACTAGATCTTGTACAAACCATAGTTGATTGATCTATACTAGATCATGTACAAACCATGGTGGATTGATCTGTACTAGATCGTGTACAAACCATGGTGGATTGATCAGTACTAGATATTGTACAAACCATTGTGGACTAAGTACTAGATCTTGTACAAACCATGTTGGATTGATCAGTACTAGATCTTGTACAAACCATGGTGGATTGAGCAGTACTAGATCTTGTACAAACCATTGTGGATTGAGCAGTACTAGATTTTGTACAAAACATGGTGGATTGATCAGTACTAGATCTTGTACAAACCATGGTGGACTAAGTACTAGATCTTGTACAAACCCTAGTGGATTGATCAGTACTAGATCTTATATATAAAACCATGGTGGATTGATCAGTACTAGATCTTGTATAAACCATAGTGGATTGATCTGTACTAGATCTTGTACAAACCATGGTGGATTGATAGTACTAGATATTGTACAAACCCTGGTGGATTGATCAGCAATATATCTTGTACAAACCATAGTGGATTGATCAGTACTAGATCTTGTACAAACCCTGGTGGATTGATCAGTACTAGATCTTGTACAAACCCTGGTGGATTGATCAGTACTAAATCATGTACAAACCATAGTGGATTGATCAGTACTAAATCTTGTACAAACCATAGTGGATTGATCAGTACTAGATCTTGTACAAACCATAGTGGATTGATCAGTACTAGATCTTGTACAAACCATAGTGGATTGATCAGTACTAAATCTTGTACAAACCCTGGTGGATTGATCAGTACTAAATCTTGTATAAACCATAGTGGATTGATCAGTACTAGATCTTGTACAAACCATAGTGGATTGATCAGTACTAGATCTTGTACAAAACATAGTGGATTGATCTGTACTAGATCTTGTACAAACCCTAGTGGATTGATCAGTACTAGATCTTATATATAAAACCATGGTGGATTGATCAGTACTAGATATTGTACAAACCATAGTGGATTGATCTGTACTAGATCGTGTACAAACCATAGTGGATTGATCAGTACTAGATCTTGTACAAACCCTGGTGGATTGATCAGCAATAGATCTTGTACAAACCATAGTGGATTGATCAGTACTAGATCTTGTACAAACCCTGGTGGATTGATAGTACTAGATCTTGTACAAACCCTGGTGGATTGATCAGTACTAGATCTTGTACAAACCCTGGTGGATTGATAGTACTAGATCTTGTACAAACCCTGGTGGATTGATCAGTACTAGATCTTGTACAAACCCTGGTGGATTGATCAGCAATAGATCTTGTACAAACCATAGTGGATTGATCAGTACTAGATCTTGTACAAACCCTGGTGGATTGATCAGTACTAAATCTTGTACAAACCATAGTGGATTGATCAGAACTAAATCTTGTACAAACCATAGTGGATTGATCAGTACTAGATCTTGTACAAACCATAGTGGATTGATCAGTACTAGATCATGTACAAACCATAGTGGATTGATCAGTACTAGATCTTGAACAAACCATAGTGGATTGATCAGTACTAGATCTTGAACAAACTATAGTGGATTGATCAGTACTAGATCTTGAACAAACCATAGTGGATTGATCAGTACTAAATATTGTACAAACCATAGTGGATTGATCAGTACTAGATCCTGTACAAACCATAGTGGATTGATCAGTACTAAATCTTGTACAAACCATAGTGAATTGATCAGTACTAAATCGTGTATAAACCATAGTGGATTGATCTGTACTAGATCATGTACAAACCATGATGGATTGATCAGTACTAGATCTTGTACAAACCATAGTGGATTGATCAGTACTAGATCTTGTACAAACATAGTGGATTGATCAGTACTAAATCTTGTACAAAACATAGTGGATTGATCTGTACTAGATCTTGTACAAAACATAGTGGATTGATCAGTACTAGATCTTGTACAAAACATATTGGATTGATCAGTATTAAATCTTGTACAAAACATAGTGGATTGATCTGTACTAGATCTTGTACAAAACATAGTGGATTGATCAGTACTAGATCTTGTACAAAACATAGTGGATTGATCAGTATTAAATCTTGTACAAAACATAGTGGATTGCTCAGTACTAGATCTTGTACAAAACATGGTTGATTGATCAGTACTAGATCTTGTACAAACCATAGTTGATTGATCTATTCTAGATCATGTACGAACCATGGTGGATTGATCTGTACTAGATCGTGTACAAACCATGGTGGATTGATCAGTACTAGATATTGTACAAACAATTGTGGACTAAGTACTAGATCTTGTACAAACCATGGTGGATTGATCAGTACTAGATCTTGTACAAACCATGGTGGATTGATCAGTACTAAATCCTGTACAAACCAGTGTGGACTAAGTACTAGATCTTGTACAAACCAGTGTGGACTAAGTACTAGATCTTGTACAAACCATGGTGGATTGAGCAGTACTAGATCTTGTACAAACCATTGTGGATTGAGCAGTACTAGATTGTGTACAAAACATGGTGGATTGATCAGTACTAGATCTTGTACAAACCATGGTTGACTAAGTACTAGATCTTGTACAAACCCTAGTGGATTGATCAGTACTAGATCTTATATATAAAACCATGGTGGATTGATCAGTACTAGATCTTGTACAAACCATAGTGGATTGATCTGTACTAGATCTTGTACAAACCATAGTGGATTGATCTGTACTAGATCTTGTACAAACCATGGTGGATTGATCAGTACTAGATCTTGTACAAACCATAGTGGATTGATCAGTACTAGATCTTGTACAAACCCTGGTGGATTGATCAGTACTAAATCTTGTACAAACCATAGTGGATTGATCAGAACTAAATCTTGTACAAACCATAGTGGATTGATCAGTACTAGATCTTGTACAAACCATAGTGGATTGATCAGTACTAGATCATGTACAAAACATAGTAGATTGATCAGTACTAGATCTTGTACAAACCCTGGTGGATTGATCAGTACTAGATCATGTACAAACCATAGTGGATTGATCAGTACTAAATCTTGTACAAAACATGGTTGATTGATCAGTACTAAATCTTGTACAAACCATAGTGGATTGATCAGTACTAGATCTTGTACAAAACATAGTGGATTGATCAGTACTAGATCTTGTACAAACCATAGTGGATTGATCAGTACTAGATCTTGTACACAACATAGTGGATTGATCTGTACTAGATCTTGTACAAACCATAGTGGATTGATCAGTACTAAATATTGTACAAACCATAGTGGATTGATCAGTACTAAATCTTGTACAAAACATGGTTGATTGATCAGTACTAAATCTTGTACAAACCATAGTGGATTGATCAGTACTAAATCTTGTACAAAACATGGTTGATTGATCAGTACTAAATCTTGTACAAACCATAGTGGATTGATCAGTACTAAATCTTGTACACAACATAGTGGATTGATCAATACTAAATCTTGTACAAAACATGGTTGATTGATCAGTACTAAATCTTGTACAAAACATAGTGGATTGATCAGTACTAAATCTTGTATAAAACATGGTTGATTGATCAGTACTAAATCTTGTACAAACCATAGTGGATTGATCAGTACTAGATCTTGTACAAACCATGGTGGATTGATCAGTACTAAATCTTGTACAAACCATGGTGGATTGATCAGTACTAGATCTTGTACAAACCATAGTGGATTGATCAGTACTAAATCTTGTACAAACCATAGTGGATTGGTCAGTACTAAATCTTGTACACAACATAGTGGATTGATCAGTACTAGATCTTGTACACACCATAGTGGATTGATCAGTACTAAATCTTGTACAAAACATGGTTGATTGATCAGTACTAGATCTTGTACAAACCATAGTGGATTGATCAGTACTAAATCTTGTACAAAACATAGTGGATTGATCAGTACTAAATCTTGTACAAAACATGGTGGATTGATCAGTACTAAATCTTGTACAAAACATAGTGGATTGATCAGTACTAAATCTTGTACAAAACATAGTGGATTGATCAGTACTAAATATTGTACAAACCATGGTGGATTGATCAGTACTAGATCTTGTACAAACCATGGTGGATTGATCAGTACTAGATCTTGTACAAACCATGGTGGATTGATCAGTACTAGATCTTGTACAAACCATGGTGGATTGATCAGTACTAGACCTTGTACAAACCATGGTGGATTGATCAGTACTAGATCTTGTACAAACCATGGTGGATTGATCAGTACTAGATCTTGAACAGACAGTGGTGGATTGATCAGTACTAGATCTTGTACAAACCCTGGTTGACTGATCTGTACTAGTTCTTATATTTATCAACATTTATAGTCAGTTGATATTGACTTTCTTCTGCATCAGCATTAAATAACATTCAGACAATTTTTTTATGGAATTTCAATTTTTTTATTAAATGGGTTAGGTACACAACAGCTGGTATTATATAATGAAATGTTCAAAAATCTACACTCATGTTTATATCAGATAATAGATGGATCAGTGGTTAACATGTTGGACAGCGAATCCAGGAATCGCAGGTTCAAATCCCCTGTCTGACCCTAATATTATCTTTTGGATGTGACTCAACCTACAGACGGGTATGTAGTCCAGTGGTAACACGCTGGACTGGTAACCCAGGGATTGCAGGTTCGATCCCCTGTCTGACCCTAATAAAATTAACAGTCTTTCAGATGGGACGTTAAACCGAGGTCTCGTGTCGGTGCTTTACACTGTGCACGTAAAAGAACCAGAGGAGACTCTGGAATGGGTCTCTGTCTGTATCATTGCACTATCCTCCAAAAATCTAAAATGACTAATCTCTTCAGGAGGCGTCGCTCATATGGGCAATGGTAGCGACGATAAATAAACGTAAAACAAACACACGGACTCAACCTTGTACAAGAACCAAGGATGCTCCTAGAAGTGATGTGTCCTCTGTATCTTGCTTGCACTATCCTCCAAAATATAAAATCACTTGATATACTGTACTTCAGGGGGCAAACATAAATAAAGGTATCCAACAATCACATTCATTTATTTCTTAAAACATATCTTTAACAGTCACATGGTAAGCTCTTCCAGTTTATAATTAAATTTATCAGATGTAAACTACAGATAATCACCAGTAGAGTATTCATTTTAAGATAATGAAACATTGTAAACATTAGCCACGACACAGAATTATGTACAATTATTAGGAAAATACTTTTACAACTTATATTAATCACTCTTGTTGGTGCGGATGAAAACGTATATATGTGGTCATTCGTGTGGGAGAAAACCGGAGTACCGGAGAAAACCCACCTGTCCGATCTGGCGACCACAGTACCATTTCGCCTACTTCCCGGTCCGAGAATCGAACCCGGTCGCATTGGTGAGAAGTGAGCGAGCTAACCACTGTGCTAATCGGAGAGCCTAATGTCTAAGCTGATACTTCAGTACATAAAGTTACTGCTTCTACAACAACTTCGTTTACAACATTGGAAAAAATGTGTGATCTGGCTATGCTCTCCTCAATTCTACTAAACCAATGCTCAACAAAAGGCTTACAAGCAGACTCTACGCTAGATGGATAAGTAAATGAATACAAACAATGCTCATTTACACCATCCACACACGTGGGCTGTAGTCCGTTACATTTGTTACTTCCAGAAAAATTCTTAGCAGTGACTTGAACAGAAATAAGCTTCTCCATAGACAAGCAGTTATCCCCCTGCCATCAGATTCATCATACCAGTAAATAACAGGATAGTTCAGTAATAAACCAAATAAGCTAGAGATGTTACAATTGTAATCAGATAGGGTAGAATGTTTCACACTGGTGTTGTCCAAACTTTCCAATAATTTATCCATTGCACCTTTTAATCCGTGTTCAGCAAACGTATCGCTACAAATACATGGCGTGTTCACAGATCTCGATACATCAACCAATCTCTGAGCTAAGTTCACTAAACTACGTCGGAGTGTCAGTTCTTCAACATTCATGATCAAACAGTCCATACCAATGGTTAATACATTTAGATTGTATTTGTTATAAGACACTCCTGTTTTAAGTTCAAAATTATGTTCAACAGCTTCGTCCCGCATGGTTCTCCAACATCGTACAGAAAAGCGGGTTTAATTCCTGCATCTACTGCTGCAATATTAATCTTTATTGTGTCTATATATCGTAAAGATTTCCGGCCCAGATGATGCTGAACTAAATATCTCCAAGTGTCCATATTTGATAGAACAGCTAGATAGATTATGTATCCTGCTCAACCAGTAGTGACAGACATCTACTGTTACATGACATACTCCAGGGTGTCTAGGCATACGCACTTACGCACGTGCGTACGCCGAAAAATATATCCCCCAAAAAATGGAAACGGTTTTAGCTCGAAAAATGAAATAAAAATGGTCTCGTAAGGGATGCTTGCTGCCACATCGGGAAATTACATAGTAGGCTAGCTCAGATCTGTATATTCGTGTATAGTCTCCAAAATTGCGAAATATATCAACTGGCGCTAATTGTATTGTTGTCGCATGTGACTCTTTGTATAATAATCCGGAGCAAAGGGAAGCAATACAGTTTACTTGAATACGCAGTGTAGAGTATCACGAGTAGTCCGATGAATGTTTACACAAAGCGGGAATTTCAAAATGCCATTGAGCCCTACATAAGAAATATGATGAACACTGTGCAAGAAGTGGCCTTCGCTTTCAACTACTCTGCAAAGCGTCACCTACGGTTCAAGGAAACACTCAACAACGACCCAAAAAGCAAGGCAGATATGGGGAAGAGGACGAAGCTGCAATCTCTCTGTGAGACTAGGTGGGCAGCGAGGGCTGACGCGCTTCATACGTTCAAGGCTGCCTATGTAACAGTTGTAGATGCGTTGAACGACCTGTCAACTAATTATGGTGATACAAAAGCAGCGATCCACAGAATGGCAATTACTCAGTTTGGGTTCATTTTTGCCCTTGTTGCTATTTATTGAGCATGCACTCTCGGCGTTAGTGTGCCTGTCTTTACTGCTACAGAAGAAGTCATGCGACTTGATAGAAGCTGTGTCAGAAGCTGCATCAAACAGCAAATCACAGATGAGCGCAATGACATCTCTGTTTGGGACACGCTGTATAACGAGGCCGTAGAGCTAACATATTCTGTTGATGTAGAACCATCTTGTCCAAGGCCTGCTGCAAATATGCGGCAACAGAACAGGCAGAATGCACCGGCAGATTCCACCTCAGACTTCTGGAGGCGAAACATGTACTTCTCCTTCATTGACCATCTAACTGAAGAAATCGGCTCACGGTTACTGCAGGATGGAGACAGGCTCAGTATTTGATCCCCAAACAAGCACACAAGTTAACTGAAGACATACTTCGTGATCTATATACAGCGTTTAAAGATGACATGCCTGCAGAAACTGTGAATATCTTTCTTCGGGAAGCTCAGCGATGGAAGCTTCGATGCGCTACTGCAGACATGCCCAGTGAGTGTATTGTCGACACACTTGCCAACATCAGCGCAGAGCTGTATCCACACGTCACAAGATGTCGTCATGTCCTTCTAGCCATGCCAGTGTCCACTGCATCAGCAGAGCGGTCGTTTAGCTCCATGAGACGCCTGAAAACATACCTCAGGGCAACGATGTCAACAGAGAAACTGTCTGGATTGGGATTGATGAACATACACCGTGACAGAGAAATCAATGCTGAATTAGTTGTAGATACATTCGCGAGGAAGCGAGAGAGAGAGAGAGGCGTTTGGCACTGTTGTTTCATGTTTAAACGTTAAAGCCACACTAATCTGATGATAACAACTTTATGACAGTAATTTACAGGAAGTTCCTTTATAACAGATGTGATACATAAAAGAGTTGTGTAGTTGATATCACAGACACGCGAATGTAGTAGTTGGTGCCAATATCGAACTCCACACTTTATAACTTAACAAATTTGATCGTAATGTGAACTCGACCATTTGCAATATCAGGTATTATTCTTTGAGCAGAAATATTTATATCGTCATGTATAATTAGAACACTTTCATTTCGAGACTGTATTAAATATGCAACAGATTTTGAGACCCATGGTCCAATTTCTCAATTAATTTAGCCCAATTATCCACGGATGCCCAAATCTTCGTGGTCATGTAAAGTGTATCAAGTTGAAAACTAGTACTGACTAGATATATCTCTGATACAACTATGTATTGAAAATAAATCACTATCGTAAAATCAATATAGATCTACCATATATATCTACAAAATTATGAATTATAAAATAATTTGGTATAATAATAAAATAAATGAATTATTTATGGGTATAATTGTGTTAATAATTACTTCGTAAAATAGTGCTGGAAATAGCCTAGAATGCACCACAGGATGTCTAGATTTCAAAAAAGTTAAGGGGGGATGCCCGCATACCCCCCTAGCATGTTCGCACCTTCGGTGCTCGATGCAGTGCGCATAACAAAAATGGCCTAGCCACGCCCCTGTACTCATCAAATGTGCAGAAATCTGAAATGTATAAAGACTGACTTGAACAGAAGCCTAATTTACGCAATTTATGCGTATTAATAAACTTTGCTTAATGTGCCTCAGTGCCTAATTAACTGCTAGTGATGTCATAATGGTGCATTTATTATGATGTCATAATGTTCACAGATGTCAGATGAAATGATAAATATTCGGTAATCTTTCCTTTCTAAAGCTTCTTTTATAAATAAAATATAAGTTACTGTTTTATAAATTTTAAATTATTAGGCTCGTCTCCGAAATAATACTAAGCTCAGCAGAGCCTTGCCTTGTATATTTTCTCCAACTCGCCTAATAAATTAAAATGTATATGACAGTAACCAATATTCTCTATATACAATAGTGTTCAGAATATTTACTATAAATATACTCATTACCATCAACAAATCCTGAAATGTATAAATGGTATAAAGAAGTGGAAGTCACGAGCGCATTCGTTTCAGGTGTGAAAGGCCCGGATTTATGCCCAGCTGTAGCCATTGCAATTGTGTGCCCTCAGGCATAGCACTCTCCCTCATGGCGATGGATTCCATCAGGAATGAGGTCTCAAGAACGATTAATCTAATGTTGTAAAAACCCGTTTCACAATTGAGCTAAAATAAATTTGTATAAACTAACGAACGTAGACTAAGAGAACTGTATGAAAGACCGGTGGTGACATTTACTACTTCATCAAATCACCATTTCAACTTCATGACTTTGAAATCATGAAATGAAAAAGGAATTAGTATACGCATTTTGTTCCAATCCAAATATTTTCTTTTGCAGCACTTTATTCTTATATTTTATTTCCTGAATAAAATACGCTCAACACTCGTTGTCAGTTAAAGGGACATTTTGACTTTCATAAATTAGTAAAACTGAGGTAAGACGTTAGCTATTTTTATTCTTATTAACTGTAACACAAACCTATATACATGTAGGCAGAAAACATGAGTGGGGGCACTTTGTAACAACAATATTAAACATAACTAGTACTTGAAGACATCCTTAACAATATCTATCCATGATGATCTATCCATGATGATCTATCCATGATGATGATCTATCCATGATGATATATCCATGATGATATATCCATGATGATGATATGTCCATGATGATGATCTATCCATGATGATATATCCATGATGATCTATCCATGATGATGATCTGTCCATGATGATGATATATCCATGATGATCTATCCATGATGATCTATACATGATGATGATCTATCCATGATGATCTATCCATGATGATCTATCCATGATGATCTATCCATGATGATGATCTGTCCATGATGATGATATATCCATGATGATATATCCATGATGATCTATCCATGATGATCTATACATGATGATGATCTATCCATGATGATCTATCCATGATGATATATCCATGATGATATATCCATGATGATCTATACATGATGATGATCTATCCATGATGATCTATCCATGATGATATATCCATGATGATCTATACATGATGATGATCTATCCATGATGATCTATCCATGATGATATATCCATGATGATCTATACATGATGATGATCTATCCATGATGATGATCTGTCCATGATGATGATCTGTCCATGACGATCTATCCATGATGATCTGTCCATGATGATGATCTATCCATGATGATCTATCCATGATGATCTATCCATGATGATGATCTGTCCATGATGATGATCTATACATGATGATGATCTATCCATGATGATCTATCCATGATGATCTATCCATGATGATGATCTGTCCATGATGATATATCCATGATGATGATCTATCCATGATGATCTATCCATGATGATGATCTGTCCATGATGATCTATCCATGATGATGATCTATCCATGATGATCTATCCATGATGATGATATGTCCATGATGATCTATCCATGATGATATATACATGATGATGATATATCCATGATGATGATCTATCCATGATGATCTGTCCATGATGATCTGTCCATGATGATATATACATGATGATGATATATCAATGATGATCTATCCATGATGATGATCTATCCATGATGATGATGATCTATCCATGATGATGATGATCTATCCATGATGATGATGATCTATCCATGATGATGATATATCCATGATGATCTATACATGATGATGATCTATCCATGATGATGATCTATCCATGATGATGATCTATCCATGATGATATATCCATGATGATCTATACATGATGATGATATATACATGATGATGATCTATACATGATGACGATCTATCCATGTTGATATATACATGATGATGATATATCCATGATGATCTATCCATGATGATGATCTATCCATGATGATCTATCCATGATGATGATCTATCCATGATGATGATCTATCCATGATGATCCATGATGATGATCTAGCCACAGTTATGTCACCAGTGTCGCTGTTATCAAACTTCAAAATCTCAAACTCAAGTGATACAGATTGATTAGGTCTGAGCTTTACTCCTGACTCGACCATTCAGCAAGCTTGAGACAAAGCTTGAGATTGTGGAAATTACTCGCTCACAATGACAACTATTTATTTGTTTGTTTGTGTGTTGGGGTATAAAGCCACAGCAACAGCTTGAGATTGTGGAAATTACTCGCTCACAATGACAACTATTTATTTGTTTGTTTGTGTGTTGGGGTATAAAGCCACAGCAACAGCTTAGGTAATGTGGTGACTCTCCAGCTGGTGGAGGAAGACCTTGCGTGTCATTCAGAACAGTATTTCAGACTCGACCCTGTGTGTCCTTCAGAGCAGTATTTCAGACTCGACCCTGCGTGTCCTTCAGAGCAGTATTTCAGACTCGACCCTGCGTGTCATTCAGAGCAGTATTTCAGACTCGACCCTGCGTGTCCTTCAGAGCAGTATTTCAGACTCGACCCTGTGTGTCATTCAGAGCAGTATTTCAGACTCGACCCTGCGTGTCATTCAGAGCAGTATTTCAGACTCGACCCTGCGTGTCATTCAGAGCACAGGGATTCGGCACGTTTGGGGGTAGGCCTACTAGTATATATATTTAAGTACAGGGATTCTACTCTGTGGGATGTCAGATTTCGCATCGATCAGTAAAATGGCCCTATCTGAAACAATTTTGTACAAAGCTGTCCAAACGCCTATCCCGAGTCTTTATATTGTTCTTCAAATAAAACACAACTTTAAACTGCATGCATGTATACTTTGCAAACAATTGCCACAGACATTGGCCATAGCAGGTCATATTTCCATACTAGGACACGGGTTCTGTCAGCAACAAACAAAAATCTTCGACGGGAGAGTTTTAACTGTGAATAACAATAAAATGTGTTTCCACTAACGTGTAGGTTTATTCGGCAAAAATGTACGTCAAAAAGAGATTTCGTAGCATTTTCAATTTGTTTTGAAAATTTCTAAAGCGGCGCAATTCGCGTTGAAACGAGCGTTGAAACGAGCGTTCTGATTGGATTATGATTATTCTTCATATATAAAAAAAACATCTTGTTACATTCTAATAATCCAGATGAGGTGATGTGCTTGAGATGAGGTGTTGTGCTTGATATGTTGTTCTTGATATGTTGTGCTTGAGATGTTGTGCTTGAGATGAGGTGTTGTGCTTGAGATGAGGTGTTGTGCTTGAGGTGTTGTGCTTGAGGTGTTGTGCTTGAGATGAAGTGCTGTGTTTGAGATGAGGTGTTGTGCTTGAGATGAGATGTTGTGCTTGAGATGAGGTGTTGTGCTTGAGATGAGGTGTTGTGCTTGAGATGAGGTGTTGTGCTTGAGATATTGTGTTGTGCTTGATATGAGGTGTTGTGCTTGAGATGAGGTGTTGTGCTTGAGATGAGGTGTTGTGCTTGAGATGAGGTGTTGTGCTTGAGATGTTGTGTTGTGCTTGAGATGAGGTGTTGTGCTAGGACACATAGAGTAATACTGCCGAGATTAATTATTCATTTCTACATTGTGTGCTTCTGTTTTATTTGTTAATTGATATATTCCGCAGGCCCGCTCGATAGCTTCCCCCACTTGAAAGAATTTGATTCTCCCAATGGGGTTCGGACCTACAATGGTGAGTGGAAAGTAATCTTATGTCACCGACCGTAATCAGTCATCCATAGAGAATCGTAAATCAAAAGATCATTACCTGTGATATATTCTAATAATGGCTGTTCTACCACTTGCTTCATATCTCAATATGTCGATCAAACCTGACCCTCCAGCCTGCAAACAAAACAAACACCTCAATTAATAACTAAATTAATATTCTACAGGCATGAAAGCTACTGCTTTGATGGAGTAATCATATCAATAGAGCACAAAATAAACACTTCATAGTACAAAGCAGCACATGTCTACATCTTAAATACTACAATTAGTGGAAGTCGTGATAGCGCAGTGGTAATGCGTTCGCTCCAGGTGCGAAATGTCCAGAGTTCAAACCCCGCTGGAGCCGTTACGATTGTGCCCTTAGACAAGGCATTTAAATTCCACATTGTCTCTTCTCTCTCCCTTGTGGCGATGGATTCCATCAGAAATGAGGTCTTGAGAGTGGTTGAAATAACTCGCAATCGAGCTAAAATAAATTAGTATAAACTAATAATACAATTTAATGGCCCAATCGCACACTTTTTCACTTCTCCCAAAATTCTGACCTAGGATAGGTTCTGGCCTGAAGGTTATGCATATTTGTATCCAATCTCAAGCTCAGTCTCAAGCCTCTGATTGGTTCAAACAAGAGCAAATCTCAGACTCAACCAATCAAATTTCATGAGCTCGAGATATGAGCTCAAGTTTGAAATCTGAAGATGTTCCCTACACACTCAAGAGAAAATATTGACTTTGGGGCGAAACTACCCACCATACCACCCTTACCTACTACCTACCTACATAGGGCGAAATGACCCGGTGCAAACATGTATTTAGGGCGAAACGACCTGAGACCAAACAAACCCTGATAAAAGAATATGGAATTCCGGCATGGGTGTCTTCGTTTAACGTTGGCGATTTTTCCATGAAAATCACCTTGAAACGCCTGTCCAAGGATGAAGAGTACCCAGGGGGACGCTTCCTGATGGCAGAAACGCAAACCGAGTGGAACAACATCAAGTCGTTTGTATCAAACGCTCCTAAAACACATAGTTTCTATGGTAAATTTCCTTTATTTTTTAAGTTAAAAATCACACCAATACTAGATGGATTTGGCTGTATTTAGAATTTGTTTTGAATATGATTGAAAAACAGAACTGCACGGACGATACTGTAGCAATTGCCACATCACAAGAAGATCAGGAAGGTAGCGTTTGATATATTTACAATGTAACACACATAAGAATATAACATAACTTACATTTTGAGCCAATCAAAACGCCGATATGTACTGGTTAACTTGATGCTGCTCTTAATCATGACATGAACAGATCTGGCGGTATATTCTATCGGCCAATTATGGTGTGCATGTGGTTATATCCTAAGTAATGTAGAACATATTAAGCGAGCGAGCTCCTTCTTAACTAATAAGAAGTTACTTAATACATACGCTCGCTCCGTCCTTAATCAATAAGGATTTACTTAATATGTTCTAACTATTACATGTAACATATATATGTACTTATTTCATAATAAAATATTTTACACCAACAATAGAGGATGATAATTAAATAGTACTACTGTTATATGTACGAATATATATATGTATATAACGAAACGGAATCGAGCAAAACAGTGAGAAATAAAATGTGTTATTCCACTGCATTCAATCGGCGGAAAAACACATTTTATTTCACTGATAAATTTATTTAGTTCATACAATGAAATAAAAATATACTCGCCTTAGTTGTATGCCTTTAATAATCTACATATAAAATTCAAAATTTATAATAGATCTACATTAGATAAGAAAACCAAATCGTAAGTCGTCTTCATCTTATTGTGGCATTGTATATATACCCGGGTACGAGATACAATGACAAATACGGATGACTTACACGTAAGTAATGCTACCAAAATATATCGTTTTCAGTCTTGACCTGTTTTGACTGCTGGGGCGATATGATGGTTTTATTAAAAGTCTATCATTTCGCTATATGTATCTTTTGGAGATGATTTCCACTATTTGTTCTTTTCTTCTCTAACAATATCTCGATTAGACATTATTTGTTATTAATTTATCACAATAGTATACTTATTTCCAATCTACCGCTATTAGTCATATCTGCCGAAGTATCCACGATATCATGCGTGCCATGCGTACCACACACCAGGAGCAGGAGCGGCAGAACTATTACATTTAATAGAGCATACGAGGACTTTGTGTAGATACATGTATATTTGTGATAGTATATTATAAACAGGTGACTTGTGATGTGGTTGTTCTTTGTGTGCCTTTTGTTCTCTGCTGTTTCTGTTGAGTGCTACTTTCCCTGTCCGATTTGTTATCTTTTTGATTATAAACAGGTGTTTTCAATGTGTTAAACTGGTTAAAAAGTATTCGGGATTCAGCGAAAAAATAAGGTGGTATTCGGGACTCACTGAACAAATAAGAAGTATTCGGGATTCAGGTTCTGTTGCTTGATGCTGCATGATGCAGTTCCTGTTGAAGGTCATTCATGTATTCCCGGTTATTTCTGTGAAACATTTGTCTGAGACGTTTTTGTATCAGCATGTATTCACAGAGCTCTCACATTTTCAGGGATTTTTTTTTCCAGTTAACATTTTCAACACACCACCAAATGCTTCACTAAGAACTACAGTAAGGCCACTGACATCATATACCGTCGTCATTCGATATAACTCATCAATAATGCATACAACCTAGTCGGAGGTAGACATTAGTAAATCTAATTTGGTCTCCCAAGTTGTTGATCTGCGGTAAATACAACATATTCCTGACCTGTGCCTTCGGACTACCGCATTTGCCTTCACCAAAGCAGCCACAATATTAGATGGACCTGCAGGAGGTTTTTCTATCAATTGTAGTTAGACTATATTGTTTTTTGTTGTCTCGGTTTGTGTCCTTGCTCCCGACATACTTTTGTATTGTATCCATTGTATTCTGGGCAGGTTTGGAATGTACACATATCATTGAAGAAGTGGAAATCTAGTTCTCTCGCTCTATCGTT
Organism: Archivesica marissinica; assembly: GCA_014843695.1. Classification (NCBI taxonomy): domain Eukaryota; kingdom Metazoa; phylum Mollusca; class Bivalvia; order Venerida; family Vesicomyidae; genus Archivesica; species Archivesica marissinica. The sequence continues at coordinate 14,054,229 of CM026396.1, read as the reverse complement.
GGGTATACGTTGGTGTGAAGTCAAATTACCAGGATCTATTGGAATAGATAGTTTCAGTATAGGCGGTTCTTTTCATCAAAATAGTATTCAAATTCAGTATCTCCAGCCTCATCTATTGGCACATTCATAGCACAGTCGCTCCAGTCGCACACTTGCATTATCTTCTTGGTTGTTATGTACTGCCGATGGTTGTGTTTGTATCATTGCCAGTGAGTGAGTGGACAATTTACCATTTGGGAATGAATGTCTTAATCGAAATTGTAAGTTATTGTTAGCACTAATCCACTATCTGAGGTTGATAGAATGTTTTGAAGCTTAGTTGATATTGCTGCTAACATATTATGATATTTATTTATTCATTATGGGAAGAAAAATATTCTGTGGCGGCCATTTTGAATTTCAAAATGGCTACATCTGCCAATTGACCCAAATTTGTTAATAATATTCTTCTATTATTATTTATTATAGAATTTATGTACCCAAATGCTGTCATTGCCTTCACAGATGGTTCTTGTCGGGGCAACCCCGGCCCATGTGGTGCAGGTTCCGGTGTCATATAGAATATTGACCCGCCATAATAATGACCAGTGGGTCATTATTATATAGGAAAAAGTGACCCGCGGGTCCATATTCTATTATAGAATAATGACCCCCCTTATAGAATAATGACCCCCCCCCCATCCCCAAAGCCTACAACAACAATGTTATCAATATACTTTATTAATAATTGCATAAGCTATCAAATTAACAATTATCAATAAAATAATATTGAATTTATGCATGAAGAAAGACATAAACCAAACTTAATTGGTATTTGAAACCATGCAGCTCAAAATAAATACCATAAAATAGCAAAGTACTAACCATTCTTATCATATTCATGCATGTTCTCTTAAACTTTCCAGCAAATGTGTACAACTATATAATATGCTGTTAACCATTATAATTCTGACTGGTATCGCTAACTAATTTTGCCACAGGTGTGAATATCCCCATAATAAAGCAATAAAACCTTCTGACCCTAATCAAATTAACAGTCTTTCAGATGGGACATTAAACCGAGGTCTCGTGTCGGTGCTTTACACTGTGCACGTAAAAGAACCAGAGGAGACTCTGGAATGGGTCTCTGTCTGTATCATTGCACTATCCTCCAACATCTAAAATAACTAATCTCCTCAGGAGGCGTCGCTCATATGGGCAACCGGTAGCGACGATAAATAAAAGTAAAACACACTGCAATCAACTGTGACACTTCCTGTGTTATCATTCATAATACATAATATTTTATTATTGTATGAGCAAGGACAGATAACATGTTTTATAACGTGTGCCTCCCAGTGCAAGAAACTGTTCCATGCATAGAATATGACCGACCCCCTTAGTGTAGATTATCTGATTGAGGGTAGGTCACTTTTCCATGACATAGAATAATGACCCCCTAGTATGTAAACTATACGAGTGAGGGGGGGTCACTTTTCCATGCCATAGAATAATGACCCCCCAGTATGTAAACTATACGAGTGAGGGGGGGTCACTTTTCCATGACATAGAATAATGACCCCATAGTATGTAAACTATACGAGTGAGGGGGGTCACTTTTCCATGCCATAGAATAATGACCCCCCAGTATGTAAACTATACGAGTGAGGGGTCACTTTCCATGACATAGAATAATGACCCCATAGTACTATACGAGTGAGGGGGGGGTCACTTTTCCATGCCATAGAATAATGACCCCCCAGTATGTAAACTATACGAGTGAGGGGGGGTCACTTTTCCATGACATAGAATAATGACCCCATAGTATATTAACTATATGAGTGAGGGGTCACTTTTCCATGCCATAGAATAATGACCCCCCCGTATATTAACTATAATGAGGGATGCATATCGATAAGCCAGTAAAGCGGGATGGATGAAGTCGTCCCAATTATTTTGCTCATCATTGGTATATTTTACCAATGTATGGACAAGTGTTTGATTAAACCTTTCCATTAAACCATTTGTTTGGGGGCGATATGCACTTGTCCTGCGATGGTCGATGCCAATTAGTCTGCAGATTTCGTCATTGAGCTTATTGCAAAACTATTCTATGATATAGATAGTGACCCCCTCCCACTCATATAATCTACACATATGGGGGTGATTATTCTATGATATGGATAATATGCGACCGCCTCCGAGTAACCAGGGAAATGCTCTGTGCACTTCAGCGGCCGCCAGTGAAATGCCCGCTATCTTCCCCACTATGCGACCGCCTCCGAGACACTCGATCAACAACTGGGGGAAATGCCCTGTGCACTTCAGCGGCCGCCAGTGAAATGCCCGCTATCTTCCCCACTATGCGACCGCCTCCGAGACACTCGATCTACAACTGGGAGAAATGCTCTGTGCACTTCAGCTGCCGCCAGTGAAATGTCCGCTATTTTACCCACTATGCGACCGCCTCCGAGACACTCGATCAACAACTGGGGGAAATGCCCTGTGTACTTCAGCGGCCGCCAGTGAAATGCATACTATGTTCCGCACTATGCGACCGCCTCCGAGTAACCAGGGGAAATGCCCTGTGCACTTCAGCGGCCGCCAGTGAAATGCCCGCTATCTTCCCCACTATGCGAGCGCCTCCGAGACACTCGATCAACAACTGGGGGAAATGCCCTGTGCACTTCAGCGGCCGCCAATGAAATGCCCGCTATCTTCCCCATTATGCGACCGCCTCCGAGACACTCGATCTACAACTGGGGGAAATGCTCTGTGCACTTCAGCGGCCGCCAGTGAAATGTCCGCTATTTTCCCCACTATGCGAGCGCCTCCGAGACACTCGATCAACAACTGGGGGAAATGCCCTGTGCACTTCAGCGGCCGCCAGTGAAATGTCCGCTATCTTCCCCACTATGCGACCGCCTCCGAGACACTCGATCTACAACTGGGGGAAATGCTCTGTGCACTTCAGCGGCCGCCAGTGAAATGTCCGCTATTTTCCCCCACTATGCGAGCGCCTCCGAGACACTCGATCAACAACTGGGGGAAATTCCCTGTGCACTTCAGCGGCCGCCAGTGAAATGTCCGCATACAAAGACTCGCGACAGCCAGGCGAATAGGGCAAATGCCCTGTGCACTTCATGCGTGGCCGGGGCGGCATCTGCTTAATCATGACCCTAACGTAGTCCAGTATGATAACTGAGGGACAATCGGAGCCCCGGAGTGCCATCGGCGACAGAAGCAACAAAAACGACAATCGGGGCCCTCCGGGGCTCCCCATTATTTCTCGCTACCATTCGAGTTATGATGGGACGGGCATTGTTGTTTAGGTGTGATTTTATTCATCTGAACATCGTGTGCCTGGCGATACAATAGTCGCAACATGGTCGCAACAACCGAGCAGGGAAAAGAGTAGATGTTGTCAACTTTGGTCATCAATATAGGACGAGAAGTTGCAAGTAGGGAGCAAGTTCAGGACACATATTGATGTCACCCTGCAGCCACGGTGAGGCAGTCGACATTGCAGGGACCTACCTAACCTATCACATATATTTGTCTAACCATAACCCCTAATAGTAACACTAACCATAATCATAACGTATTCCTGTATAATAAATGAGGGACAATTTCAGCGGCTGACCCGTGAGCTGCCATCGAAAAACCCGGTACATGATACATGTTCTACCTCTGGGACAATTCCAGTGGCCGGCCCGTGAGCTGCCACTATGACTAGTGGGACGTAACCTACCGAAGCACACCATTGTTCACTATGACTCTATGGGACGTAACCTACCGAAGCACACCATTGTTCACTATGACTCTATGGGACGTAACCTACCGAAGCACACCATTGTGCACTATGACTCTATGGGACGTAACCTACCGAAGCACACCATTGTTCACTATTGACCCTATTGGAAGTAACCCATTGAAGCACCATTGTTCACTATGACCCTATTGGAAGTAAGCTATTGAAGTACCATTGTTCACTATGACTCTATGGGAAGTAACCTATCCTAGCGGATATATTACATACATTTGTCTAACCATAACCCTAACGTAGTGCTGACTAATTACTAATAACAAACAAGCAGTGTTTATATTGCATATGGTTTTAAATATTCTATAAATAAAGATTCATTCTCCCACATATATTTTCCGATTTATGAGGTGAGGCAGCAGGGTAAAAACCCGGTTATGGGACATTTCCAGTGGCCGGCCCGTGAGCTGCCACCGAAACACCCAGTTATGAGGTGATACATGTTCTACCTATGGGACAATTCCAGTGGCCGGCCCGTGAGCTGCCGCCGAAAAACCCGGTTATGAGATGATACATGTTCTGCCTCTGGGACATACGTATTACGTATTCAACCAATCCAGCTGTGAGCCGTCCTCTGCTCTACGTACTCCGTAATCAAACGTTAGCTTCGTCCTGGGTGGTATGTCTTCTTGTGCCAACATCAATGAGGTGATACATGTTATACCTCTGGGACAATTCCAGTGGCCGGCCCGTGAGCTGCCACCGAAAAATCCGGTTATGAGGTGATACATGTTCTACCTCTGGGACATACGTATTACGTATTCAACCAATCCAGCTGTGAGCCGTCCTCTGCTCTAGGTACGCCGTAATCAAACGTTAGCTCCGTCTTGGGTGGTATGTCTTGTTGCGTCACCATCAATATACGGGCAGCACCGGTTATGAGGTGATACATGTTCTACCTCTAGGGCATACGTATTACGTATTCAACCAATCCAGCTGTGAGCCGTCCTCTGCTCTACATACTCCGTAATCAAACGTTAGCTCCGTCCTGGGTGGTATGTCTTCTTGTGCCACCATCAGTATACTGGCAGCACCGGTTATGAGGTGATACATGTTCTACCTCTGGGACAATCCCAGTGGCCGGCCCGTGAGCTGCCACAGAAAAACCCGGTTATGAGGTGATACATGTTCTACCTCTGGGACATACGTATTACGTATTCAACCAATCCAGCTGTGAGCCGTCCTCTGCTCTAGGTACGCCGTAATCAAACGTTAGCTCCGTCTTGGGTGGTATGTCTTCTTGTGTCACCATCAATATACTGGCAGCACCGGTTATGAGGTGATACATGTTCTACCTCTAGGGCATACGTATTACGTATTCAACCAATCCAGCTGTGAGCCGTCCTCTGCTCTACGTACTCCGTAATCAAACGTTAGCTCCGTCCTGGGTGGTATGTCTTCTTGTGCCACCATCAATATACTGGCAGCACCGGTTATGAGGTGATACATGTTCTACCTCTGGGACAATTCCAGTGGCCGGCCCGTGAGCTGCCACCGAAAAACCCGGTTATGAGGTGATACATGTTCTACCTCTGGGACATACGTATTACGTATTCAACCAATCCAGCTGTGAGCCGTCCTCTGCTCTAGGTACGCCGTAATCAAACGTTAGCTCCGTCTTGGGTGGTATGTCTTCTTGTGTCACCATCAATATACTGGCAGCACCGGTTATGAGGTGATACATGTTCTACCTATGGGACAATTCCAGTGGCCGGCCCGTGAGCTGCCACCGAAACACCCGGTTATGAGGTGATACATGTTCTACCTATGGGACAATTCCAGTGGCCGGCCCGTGAGCTGCCGCCGAAAAACCCGGTTATGAGGTGATACATGTTCTGCCTCTGGGACATACGTATTACGTATTCAACCAATCCAGCTGTGAGCCGTCCTCTGCTCTACGTACTCCGTAATCAAACGTTAGCTCCGTCCTGGGTGGTATGTCTTCTTGTGCCAACATCAATGAGGTGATACATGTTATACCTCTGGGACAATTCCAGTGGCCGGCCCGTGAGCTGCCACCGAAAAATCCGGTTATGAGGTGATACATGTTCTACCTCTGGGACATACGTATTACGTATTCAACCAATCCAGCTGTGAGCCGTCCTCTGCTCTAGGTACGCCGTAATCAAACGTTAGCTCCGTCTTGGGTGGTATGTCTTGTTGCGTCACCATCAATATACGGGCAGCACCGGTTATGAGGTGATACATGTTCTACCTCTAGGGCATACGTATTACGTATTCAACCAATCCAGCTGTGAGCCGTCCTCTGCTCTACGTACTCCGTAATCAAACGTTAGCTCCGTCCTGGGTGGTATGTCTTCTTGTGCCACCATCATATACTGGCAACCGGTTATGAGGTGATACATGTTCTACCTCTGGGACAATTCCAGTGGCCGGCCCGTGAGCTGCCACCGAAAAACCCGGTTATGAGGTGATACATGTTCTACCTCTGGGACATACGTATTACGTATTCAACCAATCCAGCTGTGAGCCGTCCTCTGCTCTAGGTACGCCGTAATCAAACGTTAGCTCCGTCTTTGGTGGTATGTCTTCTTGTGTCACCATCAATATACTGGCAGCACCGGTTATGAGGTGATACATGTTCTACCTCTAGGGCATACGTATTACGTATTCAACCAATCCAGCTGTGAGCCGTCCTCTGCTCTACGTACTCCGTAATCAAACGTTAGCTCCGTCCTGGGTGGTATGTCTTCTTGTGCCACCATCAATATACTGGCAGCACCGGTTATGAGGTGATACATGTTCTACCTCTGGGACAATTCCAGTGGCCGGCCCGTGAGCTGCCACCGAAAAACCCGGTTATGAGGTGATACATGTTCTACCTCTGGGACATACGTATTACGTATTCAACCAATCCAGCTGTGAGCCGTCCTCTGCTCTAGGTACGCCGTAATCAAACGTTAGCTCCGTCTTGGGTGGTATGTCTTCTTGTGTCACCATCAATATACTGGCAGCACCGGTTATGAGGTGATACATGTTCTACCTCTAGGGCATACGTATTACGTATTCAACCAATCCAGCTGTGAGCCGTCCTCTGCTCTACGTACTCCGTAATCAAACGTTAGCTCCGTCCTGGGTGGTATGTCTTCTTGTGCCACCATCAATATACTGGCAGCACCGGTTATGAGGTGATACATGTTCTACCTCTGGGACAATTCCAGTGGCCGGCCCGTGAGCTGCCACCGAAAAACCCGGTTATGAGGTGATACATGTTCTACCTCTGGGACATACGTATTACGTATTCAACCAATCCAGCTGTGAGCCGTCCTCTGCTCTAGGTACGCCGTAATCAAACGTTAGCTCCGTCTTGGGTGGTATGTCTTCTTGTGTCACCATCAATATACTGGCAGCACCGGTTATGAGGTGATACATGTTCTACCTCTGGGACAATTCCAGTGGCCGGCCCGTGAGCTGCCACCGAAAAACCCGGTTATGAGGTGATACATGTTCTACCTCTGGGACATACGTATTACGTATTCAACCAATCCAGCTGTGAGCCATCCTCTGCTCTAGGTACGCCGTAATCAAACGTTAGCTCCGTCTTGGGTGGTATGTCTTCTTGTGTCACCATCAATATACTGGCAGCACCGGTTATGAGGTGATACATGTTCTACCTCTGGGACATGTCCAGTGGCTGGCCCGTGAGCTGCCACCGAAACACCCGGTTATGAGGTGATACATGTTCTACCTATGGGACAATTCCAGTGGCCGGCCCGTGAGCTGCCACCGAAACACCCGGTTATGAGGTGATACATGTTCTACCTATGGGACAATTCCAGTGGCCGGCCCGTGAGCTGCCACCGAAACACCCGTTATGAGGTGATACATGTTCTACCTATGGGACAATTCCAGTGGCCGGCCCGTGAGCTGCCGCCGAAAAACCCGGTTATGAGGTGATACATGTTCTGCCTCTGGGACATACGTATTACGTATTCAACCAATCCAGCTGTGAGCCGTCCTCTGCTCTACGTACTCCGTAATCAAACGTTAGCTCCGTCCTGGGTGGTATGTCTTCTTGTGCCACCATCAATGAGGTGATACATGTTATACCTCTGGGACAATTCCAGTGGCCGGCCCGTGAGCTGCCACCGAAAAATCCGGTTATGAGGTGATACATGTTCTACCTCTGGGACATACGTATTACGTATTCAACCAATCCAGCTGTGAGCCGTCCTCTGCTCTAGGTACGCCGTAATCAAACGTTAGCTCCGTCTTGGGTGGTATGTCTTCTTGTGTCACCATCAATATACTGGCAGCACCGGTTATGAGGTGATACATGTTCTACCTCTAGGGCATACGTATTACGTATTCAACCAATCCAGCTGTGAGCCGTCCTCTGCTCTACGTACTCCGTAATCAAACGTTAGCTCCGTCCTGGGTGGTATGTCTTCTTGTGCCACCATCAGTATACTGGCAGCACCGGTTATGAGGTGATACATGTTCTACCTCTGGGACAATTCCAGTGGCCGGCCCGTGAGCTGCCACCGAAAAACCCGGTTATGAGGTGATACATGTTCTACCTCTGGGACATACGTATTACGTATTCAACCAATCCAGCTGTGAGCCGTCCTCTGCTCTAGGTACGCCGTAATCAAACGTTAGCCCGTCTTGGGTGGTATGTCTTCTTGTGTCACCATCAATATACTGGCAGCACCGGTTATGAGGTGATACATGTTCTACCTCTAGGGCATACGTATTACGTATTCAACCAATCCAGCTGTGAGCCGACCTCTGCTCTACGTACTCCGTAATCAAACGTTAGCTCCGTCCTGGGTGGTATGTCTTCTTGGGTCACCATCAATATACTGGCAGCACCGGTTATGAGGTGATACATGTTCTACCTCTAGGGCATACGTATTACGTATTCAACCAATCCAGCTGTGAGCCGTCCTCTGCTCTACGTACTCCGTAATCAAACGTTAGCTCCGTCCTGGGTGGTATGTCTTCTTGTGCCACCATCAATATACTGGCAGCACCGGTTATGAGGTGATACATGTTCTACCTCTGGGACAATTCCAGTGGCCGGCCCGTGAGCTGCCACCGAAAAACCCGGTTATGAGGTGATACATGTTCTACCTCTGGGACATACGTATTACGTATTCAACCAATCCAGCTGTGAGCCGTCCTCTGCTCTAGGTACGCCGTAATCAAACGTTAGGCCGTCTTGGGTGGTATGTCTTCTTGTGTCACCATCAATATACTGGCAGCACCGGTTATGAGGTGATACATGTTCTACCTCTAGGGCATACGTATTACGTATTCAACCAATCCAGCTGTGAGCCGACCTCTGCTCTACGTACTCCGTAATCAAACGTTAGCTCCGTCCTGGGTGGTATGTCATCTGGGGTCACCATCAATATACTGGCAGCACCGGTTATGAGGTGATACATGTTCTACCTCTAGGGCATACGTATTACGTATTCAACCAATCCAGCTGTGAGCCGTCCTCTGCTCTACGTACGCCGTAATCAAACGGTAGCTCCGTCTTGGGTGGTATGTCTTCTTGTGCCACAATAAATATACTGGCAGCACCGGTTATGAGGTGATACATGTTCTACCTCTGGGACAATTCCAGTGGCCGGCCCGTGAGCTGCCACCGAAAAACCCGGTTATGAGGTGATACATGTTCTACCTCTGGGGCATACGTATTACGTATTCAACCAATCCAGCTGTGAGCCGTCCTCTGCTCTACGTACTCCGTAATCAAACGCTAGCTCCGTCCTGGGTGGTATGTCTTCTTGTGCCACCATCAATATACTGGCAGCACCGGTTATGAGGTGATACATGTTCTACCTCTGGGACAATTCCAGTGGCCGGCCCGTGAGCTGCCACCGAAAAACCCGGTTATGAGGTGATACATGTTCTACCTCTGGGACATACGTATTACGTATTCAACCAATCCAGCTGTGAGCCGTCCTCTGCTCTAGGTACGCCGTAATCAAACGTTATCTCCGTCTTTGGTGGTATGTCTTCTTGTGTCACCATCAATATACTGGCAGCACCGGTTATGAGGTGATACATGTTCTACCTCCAGGCCTCCAAGGCATACGTATTACGTATTCAACCAATCCAGCTGTGAGCCGTCCTCTGCTCTACGTACTCCGTAATCAAACGTTAGCTCCGTCCTGGGTGGTATGTCTTCTTGTGCCACCATCAATATACTGGCAGCACCGGTTATGAGGTTATACATGTTCTACCTCTGGGACAATTCCAGTGGCCGGCCCGTGAGCTGCCACCGAAAAACCCGGTTATGAGGTGATACATGTTCTACCTCTGGGACATACGTATTACGTATTCAACCAATCCAGCTGTGAGCCGTCCTCTGCTCTAGGTACTCCGTAATCAAACGTTAGCTCCGTCTTGGGTGGTATGTCTTCTTGTGTCACCATCAATATACTGGCAGCACCGGTTATGAGGTGATACATGTTCTACCTCTGGGACAATTCCAGTGGCCGGCCCGTGAGCTGCCACCGAAAAACCCGGTTATGAGGTGATACATGTTCTACCTCTGGGACATACGTATTACGTATTCAACCAATCCAGCTGTGAGCCGTCCTCTGCTCTAGGTACGCCGTAATCAAACGTTAGCTCCGTCTTGGGTGGTATGTCTTCTTGTGTCACCATCAATATACTGGCAGCACCGGTTATGAGGTGATACATGTTCTACCTCTAGGGCATACGTATTACGTATTCAACCAATCCAGCTGTGAGCCGACCTCTGCTCTACGTACTCCGTAATCAAACGTTAGCTCCGTCCTGGGTGGTATGTCATCTGGGGTCACCATCAATATACTGGCAGCACCGGTTATGAGGTGATACATGTTCTACCTCTAGGGCATACGTATTACGTATTCAACCAATCCAGCTGTGAGCCGTCCTCTGCTCTACGTACGCCGTAATCAAACGTTAGCTCCGTCCTGGGTGGTATGTCTTCTTGTGCCACCATCAATATACTGGCAGCACCGGTTATGAGGTGATACATGTTCTACCTCTGGGACAATTCCAGTGGCCGGCCCGTGAGCTGCCACCGAAAAACCCGGTTATGAGGTGATACATGTTCTACCTCTGGGACATACGTATTACGTATTCAACCAATCCAGCTGTGAGCCGTCCTCTGCTCTACGTACGCCGTAATCAAACGTTAGCTCCGTCTTGGGTGGTATGTCTTCTTGTGCCACCATCAATATACTGGCAGCACCGGTTATGAGGTGATACATGTTCTACCTCTGGGACATACGTATTACGTATTCAACCAATCCAGCTGTGAGCCGTCCTCTGCTCTACGTACGCCGTAATCAAACGTTAGCTCCGTCTTGGGTGGTATGTCTTCTTGTGCCACCATAAATATACTGGCAGCACCGGTTATGAGGTGATACATGTTCTACCTCTGGGACAATTCCAGTGGCCGGCCCGTGAGCTGCCACCGAAAAACCCGGTTATGAGGTGATACATGTTCTACCTCTGGGACATACGTATTACGTATTCAACCAATCCAGCTGTGAGCCGTCCTCTGCTCTAGGTACGCCGTAATCAAACGTTAGCTCCGTCTTGGGTGGTATGTCTTCTTGTGTCACCATCAATATACTGGCAGCACCGGTTATGAGGTGATACATGTTCTACCTCTAGGGCATACGTATTACGTATTCAACCAATCCAGCTGTGAGCCGTCCTCTGCTCTACGTACTCCGTAATCAAACGTTAGCTCCGTCCTGGGTGGTATGTCTTCTTGTGCCACCATCAATATACTGGCAGCACCGGTTATGAGGTGATACATGTTCTACCTCTGGGACAATCCCAGTGGCCGGCCCGTGAGCTGCCACCGAAAAACCCGGTTATGAGGTGATACATGTTCTACCTCTGGGACATACGTATTACGTATTCAACCAATCCAGCTGTGAGCCGTCCTCTGCTCTAGGTACGCCGTAATCAAACGTTAGCTCCGTCTTTGGTGGTATGTCTTCTTGTGTCACCATCAATATACTGGCAGCACCGGTTATGAGGTGATACATGTTCTACCTCTAGGGCATACGTATTACGTATTCAACCAATCCAGCTGTGAGCCGTCCTCTGCTCTACGTACTCCGTAATCAAACGTTAGCTCCGTCCTGGGTGGTATGTCTTCTTGTGCCACCATCAATATACTGGCAGCACCGGTTATGAGGTGATACATGTTCTACCTCTGGGACATGTCCAGTGGCTGGCCCGTGAGCTGCCACCGAAACACCCGGTTATGAGGTGATACATGTTCTACCTATGGGACAATTCCAGTGGCCGGCCCGTGAGCTGCCACCGAAACACCCGGTTATGAGGTGATACATGTTCTACCTATGGGACAATTCCAGTGGCCGGCCCGTGAGCTGCCGCCGAAAAACCCGGTTATGAGGTGATACATGTTCTGCCTCTGGGACATACGTATTACGTATTCAACCAATCCAGCTGTGAGCCGTCCTCTGCTCTACGTACTCCGTAATCAAACGTTAGCTCCGTCCTGGGTGGTATGTCTTCTTGTGCCACCATCAATGAGGTGATACATGTTATACCTCTGGGACAATTCCAGTGGCCGGCCCGTGAGCTGCCACCGAAAAATCCGGTTATGAGGTGATACATGTTCTACCTCTGGGACATACGTATTACGTATTCAACCAATCCAGCTGTGAGCCGTCCTCTGCTCTAGGTACGCCGTAATCAAACGTTAGCCCGTCTTGGGTGGTATGTCTTCTTGTGTCACCATCAATATACTGGCAGCACCGGTTATGAGGTGATACATGTTCTACCTCTAGGGCATACGTATTACGTATTCAACCAATCCAGCTGTGAGCCGACCTCTGCTCTACGTACTCCGTAATCAAACGTTAGCTCCGTCCTGGGTGGTATGTCATCTGGGGTCACCATCAATATACTGGCAGCACCGGTTATGAGGTGATACATGTTCTACCTCTAGGGCATACGTATTACGTATTCAACCAATCCAGCTGTGAGCCGTCCTCTGCTCTACGTACGCCGTAATCAAACGGTAGCTCCGTCTTGGGTGGTATGTCTTCTTGTGCCACAATAAATATACTGGCAGCACCGGTTATGAGGTGATACATGTTCTACCTCTGGGACAATTCCAGTGGCCGGCCCGTGAGCTGCCACCGAAAAACCCGGTTATGAGGTGATACATGTTCTACCTCTGGGGCATACGTATTACGTATTCAACCAATCCAGCTGTGAGCCGTCCTCTGCTCTACGTACTCCGTAATCAAACGCTAGCTCCGTCCTGGGTGGTATGTCTTCTTGTGCCACCATCAATATACTGGCAGCACCGGTTATGAGGTGATACATGTTCTACCTCTGGGACAATTCCAGTGGCCGGCCCGTGAGCTGCCACCGAAAAACCCGGTTATGAGGTGATACATGTTCTACCTCTGGGACATACGTATTACGTATTCAACCAATCCAGCTGTGAGCCGTCCTCTGCTCTAGGTACGCCGTAATCAAACGTTATCTCCGTCTTTGGTGGTATGTCTTCTTGTGTCACCATCAATATACTGGCAGCACCGGTTATGAGGTGATACATGTTCTACCTCCAGGCCTCCAGGGCATACGTATTACGTATTCAACCAATCCAGCTGTGAGCCGTCCTCTGCTCTACGTACTCCGTAATCAAACGTTAGCTCCGTCCTGGGTGGTATGTCTTCTTGTGCCACCATCAATATACTGGCAGCACCGGTTATGAGGTGATACATGTTCTACCTCCAGGCCTCCAGGGCATACGTATTACGTATTCAACCAATCCAGCTGTGAGCCGTCCTCTGCTCTACGTACTCCGTAATCAAACGTTAGCTCCGTCCTGGGTGGTATGTCTTCTTGTGCCACCATCAATATACTGGCAGCACCGGTTATGAGGTGATACATGTTCTACCTCTGGGACAATTCCAGTGGCCGGCCCGTGAGCTGCCACCGAAAAACCCGGTTATGAGGTGATACATGTTCTACCTCTGGGACATACGTATTACGTATTCAACCAATCCAGCTGTGAGCCGTCCTCTGCTCTAGGTACGCCGTAATCAAACGTTAGCTCCGTCTTGGGTGGTATGTCTTCTTGTGTCACCATCAATATACTGGCAGCACCGGTTATGAGGTGATACATGTTCTACCTCTGGGACAATTCCAGTGGCCGGCCCGTGAGCTGCCACCGAAAAACCCGGTTATGAGGTGATACATGTTCTACCTCTGGGACATACGTATTACGTATTCAACCAATCCAGCTGTGAGCCGTCCTCTGCTCTAGGTACGCCGTAATCAAACGTTAGGCCGTCTTGGGTGGTATGTCTTCTTGTGTCACCATCAATATACTGGCAGCACCGGTTATGAGGTGATACATGTTCTACCTCTAGGGCATACGTATTACGTATTCAACCAATCCAGCTGTGAGCCGACCTCTGCTCTACGTACTCCGTAATCAAACGTTAGCTCCGTCCTGGGTGGTATGTCATCTGGGGTCACCATCAATATACTGGCAGCACCGGTTATGAGGTGATACATGTTCTACCTCTAGGGCATACGTATTACGTATTCAACCAATCCAGCTGTGAGCCGTCCTCTGCTCTACGTACGCCGTAATCAAACGGTAGCTCCGTCTTGGGTGGTATGTCTTCTTGTGCCACAATAAATATACTGGCAGCACCGGTTATGAGGTGATACATGTTCTACCTCTGGGACAATTCCAGTGGCCGGCCCGTGAGCTGCCACCGAAAAACCCGGTTATGAGGTGATACATGTTCTACCTCTGGGGCATACGTATTACGTATTCAACCAATCCAGCTGTGAGCCGTCCTCTGCTCTACGTACTCCGTAATCAAACGTTAGCTCCGTCCTGGGTGGTATGTCTTCTTGTGCCACCATCAATATACTGGCAGCACCGGTTATGAGGTGATACATGTTCTACCTCTGGGACAATTCCAGTGGCCGGCCCGTGAGCTGCCACCGAAAAACCCGGTTATGAGGTGATACATGTTCTACCTCTGGGACATACGTATTACGTATTCAACCAATCCAGCTGTGAGCCGTCCTCTGCTCTACGTACTCCGTAATCAAACGTTAGCTCCGTCCTGGGTGGTATGTCTTCTTGTGCCACCATCAATATACTGGCAGCACCGGTTATGAGGTGATACATGTTCTACCTCTGGGACAATTCCAGTGGCCGGCCCGTGAGCTGCCACCGAAAAACCCGGTTATGAGGTGATACATGTTCTACCTCTGGGACATACGTATTACGTATTCAACCAATCCAGCTGTGAGCCGTCCTCTGCTCTAGGTACGCCGTAATCAAACGTTAGCTCCGTCTTGGGTGGTATGTCTTCTTGTGTCACCATCAATATACTGGCAGCACCGGTTATGAGGTGATACATGTTCTACCTTTGGGCATACGTATTACGTATTCAACCAATCCAGCTGTGAGCCGTCCTCTGCTCTACGTACTCCGTAATCAAACGTTAGCTCCGTCCTGGGTGTTATGTCTTCTTGTGCCACCATCATGAGGTGATACATGTTATACCTCTGGGACAATTCCAGTGGCCGGCCCGTGAGCTGCCACCGAAAAACCCGGTTATGAGGTGATACATGTTCTGCCTCTGGGACATACGTATTACGTATTCAACCAATCCAGCTGTGAGCCGTCCTCTGCTCTACGTACTCCGTAATCAAACGTTAGCTCCGTCCTGGGTGGTATGTCTTCTTGTGCCACCATAATATACTGCAGCACCGGTTATGAGGTGATACATGTTCTACCTCTGGGACAATTCCAGTGGCCGGCCCGTGAGCTGCCACCGAAAAATCCGGTTATGAGGTGATACATGTTCTACCTCTGGGACATACGTATTACGTATTCAACCAATCCAGCTGTGAGCCGTCCTCTGCTCTACGTACGCCGTAATCAAACGGTAGCTCCGTCTTGGGTGGTATGTCTTCTTGTGCCACCATAAATATACTGGCAGCACCGGTTATGAGGTGATACATGTTCTACCTCTGGGACAATTCCAGTGGCCGGCCCGTGAGCTGCCACCGAAAAACCCGGTTATGAGGTGATACATGTTCTACCTCTGGGACATACGTATTACGTATTCAACCAATCCAGCTGTGAGCCGTCCTCTGCTCTAGGTACGCCGTAATCAAACGTTAGCTCCGTCTTTGGTGGTATGTCTTCTTGTGTCACCATCAATATACTGGCAGCACCGGTTATGAGGTGATACATGTTCTACCTCAGGCCTCCAGGGCATACGTATTACGTATTCAACCAATCCAGCTGTGAGCCGTCCTCTGCTCTACGTACTCCGTAATCAAACGTTAGCTCCGTCCTGGGTGGTATGTCTTCTTGTGCCACCATCAATATACTGGCAGCACCGGTTATGAGGTGATACATGTTCTACCTCCAGGCCTAGGGCATACGTATTACGTATTCAACCAATCCAGCTGTGAGCCGTCCTCTGCTCTACGTACGCCGTAATCAAACGTTAGCTCCGTCTTGGGTGGTATGTCTTCTTGTGCCACCATCAATATACTGGCAGCACCGGTTATGAGGTGATACATGTTCTACCTCCAGGCCTCCAGGGCATACGTATTACGTATTCAACCAATCCAGCTGTGAGCCGTCCTCTGCTCTACGTACTCCGTAATCAAACGTTAGCTCCGTCCTGGGTGGTATGTCTTCTTGTGCCACCATCAATATACTGGCAGCACCGGTTATGAGGTGATACATGTTCTACCTCTGGGACATGTCCAGTGGCTGGCCCGTGAGCTGCCACCGAAACACCCGGTTATGAGGTGATACATGTTCTACCTATGGGACAATTCCAGTGGCCGGCCCGTGAGCTGCCACCGAAACACCCGGTTATGAGGTGATACATGTTCTACCTATGGGACAATTACAGTGGCCGGCCCGTGAGCTGCCGCCGAAAAACCCGGTTATGAGGTGATACATGTTCTGCCTCTGGGACATACGTATTACGTATTCAACCAATCCAGCTGTGAGCCGTCCTCTGCTCTACGTACTCCGTAATCAAACGTTAGCTCCGTCCTGGGTGTTATGTCTTCTTGTGCCACCATCAATGAGGTGATACATGTTATACCTCTGGGACAATTCCAGTGGCCGGCCCGTGAGCTGCCGCCGAAAACCCGGTTATGAGGTGATACATGTTCTGCCTCTGGGACATACGTATTACGTATTCAACCAATCCAGCTGTGAGCCGTCCTCTGCTCTACGTACTCCGTAATCAAACGTTAGCTCCGTCCTGGGTGTTATGTCTTCTTGTGCCACCATCAATGAGGTGATACATGTTATACCTCTGGGACAATTCCAGTGGCCGGCCCGTGAGCTGCCACCGAAAAATCCGGTTATGAGGTGATACATGTTCTACCTCTGGGACATACGTATTACGTATTCAACCAATCCAGCTGTGAGCCATCCTCTGCTCTAGGTACGCCGTAATCAAACGTTAGCTCCGTCTTGGGTGGTATGTCTTCTTGTGTCACCATCAATATACTGGCAGCACCGGTTATGAGGTGATACATGTTCTACCTCTGGGACAATTCCAGTGGCCGGCCCGTGAGCTGCCACCGAAAAACCCGGTTATGAGGTGATACATGTTCTACCTCTGGGACATACGTATTACGTATTCAACCAATCCAGCTGTGAGCCATCCTCTGCTCTAGGTACGCCGTAATCAAACGTTAGCTCCGTCTTGGGTGGTATGTCTTCTTGTGTCACCATCAATATACTGGCAGCACCGGTTATGAGGTGATACATGTTCTACCTCTGGGACAATTCCAGTGGCCGGCCCGTGAGCTGCCACCGAAAAACCCGGTTATGAGGTGATACATGTTCTACCTCTGGGACATACGTATTACGTATTCAACCAATCCAGCTGTGAGCCGTCCTCTGCTCTAGGTACGCCGTAATCAAACGTTAGCTCCGTCTTGGGTGGTATGTCTTCTTGTGTCACCATCAATATACTGGCAGCACCGGTTATGAGGTGATACATGTTCTACCTCTAGGGCATACGTATTACGTATTCAACCAATCCAGCTGTGAGCCGTCCTCTGCTCTACGTACTCCGTAATCAAACGTTAGCTCCGTCCTGGGTGGTATGTCTTCTTGTGCCACCATCAATATACTGGCAGCACCGGTTATGAGGTGATACATGTTCTACCTCTGGGACAATTCCAGTGGCCGGCCCGTGAGCTGCCACCGAAAAACCCGGTTATGAGGTGATACATGTTCTACCTCTGGGACATACGTATTACGTATTCAACCAATCCAGCTGTGAGCCGTCCTCTGCTCTAGGTACGCCGTAATCAAACGTTAGCTCCGTCTTTGGTGGTATGTCTTCTTGTGTCACCATCAATATACTGGCAGCACCGGTTATGAGGTGATACATGTTCTACCTCTGGGACAATTCCAGTGGCCGGCCCGTGAGCTGCCGCCGAAAAACCCGGTTATGAGGTGATACATGTTCTGCCTCTGGGACATACGTATTACGTATTCAACCAATCCAGCTGTGAGCCGTCCTCTGCTCTACGTACTCCGTAATCAAACGTTAGCTCCGTCCTGGGTGTTATGTCTTCTTGTGCCACCATCAATGAGGTGATACATGTTATACCTCTGGGACAATTCCAGTGGCCGGCCCGTGAGCTGCCGCCGAAAAACCCGGTTATGAGGTGATACATGTTCTGCCTCTGGGACATACGTATTACGTATTCAACCAATCCAGCTGTGAGCCGTCCTCTGCTCTACGTACTCCGTAATCAAACGTTAGCTCCGTCCTGGGTGTTATGTCTTCTTGTGCCACCATCAATGAGGTGATACATGTTATACCTCTGGGACAATTCCAGTGGCCGGCCCGTGAGCTGCCACCGAAAAATCCGGTTATGAGGTGATACATGTTCTACCTCTGGGACATACGTATTACGTATTCAACCAATCCAGCTGTGAGCCGTCCTCTGCTCTACGTACGCCGTAATCAAACGTTAGCTCCGTCTTGGGTGGTATGTCTTCTTGTGCCACCATCAATATACTGGCAGCACCGGTTATGAGGTGATACATGTTCTACCTCTGGGACAATTCCAGTGGCCGGCCCGTGAGCTGCCACCGAAAAACCCGGTTATGAGGTGATACATGTTCTACCTCTGGGACATACGTATTACGTATTCAACCAATCCAGCTGTGAGCCGTCCTCTGCTCTAGGTACGCCGTAATCAAACGTTAGCCCGTCTTGGGTGGTATGTCTTCTTGTGTCACCATCAATATACTGGCAGCACCGGTTATGAGGTGATACATGTTCTACCTCTAGGGCATACGTATTACGTATTCAACCAATCCAGCTGTGAGCCGACCTCTGCTCTACGTACTCCGTAATCAAACGTTAGCTCCGTCCTGGGTGGTATGTCATCTGGGGTCACCATCAATATACTGGCAGCACCGGTTATGAGGTGATACATGTTCTACCTCTAGGGCATACGTATTACGTATTCAACCAATCCAGCTGTGAGCCGACCTCTGCTCTACGTACTCCGTAATCAAACGTTAGCTCCGTCCTGGGTGGTATGTCATCTGGGGTCACCATCAATATACTGGCAGCACCGGTTATGAGGTGATACATGTTCTACCTCTAGGGCATACGTATTACGTATTCAACCAATCCAGCTGTGAGCCGACCTCTGCTCTACGTACTCCGTAATCAAACGTTAGCTCCGTCCTGGGTGGTATGTCATCTGGGGTCACCATCAATATACTGGCAGCACCGGTTATGAGGTGATACATGTTCTACCTCTAGGGCATACGTATTACGTATTCAACCAATCCAGCTGTGAGCCGTCCTCTGCTCTACGTACGCCGTAATCAAACGGTAGCTCCGTCTTGGGTGGTATGTCTTCTTGTGCCACAATAAATATACTGGCAGCACCGGTTATGAGGTGATACATGTTCTACCTCTGGGACAATTCCAGTGGCCGGCCCTCTGGGACATACGTATTACGTATTCAACCAATCCAGCAATCCGTCCTCTGCTCTGCGTACGCCGTTGTACATAGATATGGCCTTCCTATGGTCTACCAACCGGAAAAATCTGCCATGTCTTTTTGGGTGGCCTTCGGCAGATTTTGACTGTACGTCTTGTACGACCTTTCAGCATCACCGGCCGTACAAGTCCGAAGCCCTTTCTTTGTCTGAAGTATCGTCGGTGCTTCTGAGAATTTCGTGAACGGAGATCCGTCCTTCTGCAGAAAGAAGTGTCCATGCGCCGAGTTTGTTGCCCGTATGATGGATTCCCTAACGTGCACGGTGTACTTCTCAAATATACTTATCCATTCGGCTTTGAGGACAATCTTAGTCGTAAACTGTGCTGCCGTCTTGTGTTGCACAATGGACAACACACAGTATGACTCTCCTTCCCAACATTTTTGAGTGTTCATATGATGGGACACCTGACGAGCAGTCAGGTTGTTCAGCACACCTGGTCTACATCCCTGACTCAGGATAATATGCGATGCAATGTACCGATTTATGAAACACACTTCATCCCTATTCAGTGGCCCCGTGGCAGCTTTGTTCAACTTCTTCACAAAGTCGTCTTTGTATACGCGTAATACCTCCACTACGTCGTAAGGCGATATAATTCCGGCTGCCGTAGATCTCCTGATGCGCGTGGATTCTGCTTTCGAGTCCTGACATGATCCAATGTCCAAGAAATCCTGTAGGACAACGGACAAGCGAGTTAGTTCCGCTGGATCTGACCCGTCTTTCGTCAGACACTTTATTATCAATCGTATGAAGTGTTTCATAGACTTGTTGTAGTTGTACAACGTCTGATAGTCCACCCCAAGCTCAGTCAGGAACGTATTGACCCTAACGTAGTTTTCTGTACTTATGCTTTCCGATTTGAAAACGTCAGCTTTACCGCCCATATGATAGACGAGGCGCATTACGTTCGTTAAGTGCTTCCTTCGTACTCGCTTAGATTTTAACAGCGCTTCGAACCTTGACTCGAATTGCTTGAACAAGCTATGGTCAGTAAAGCATACTGGTAGCTTGTACCAGTCGACTGACGCAAGAATCCCCTTAATTCCCTTCAAGTAACGCTGTGCAGTGTAGGGTTCGTCGTCCTTATCAGATGACGATGATTGCGCAGTACACATGTTGCGCTTGCGCATAGCAACGCGACAATTATTCTTGCTAGGCCGCGGTTCCTTGTCGAGCCAGCTGCTGCAGCCAGGCGTCGGTTCCGGACGATATGCTGCCCCCTCACCTTGTCTAATATCAGTGATCTCCACCCCTAACCGAACGGGCACGGTTTCCGGTATATTGATTACGGCGGCGTCCTGGCGGTCGTCATTTCCGGTTCCTGTCGGAACGAAGGCCAATTGCCGACGGACAGTTTCGTCTTCGTCGTTCTCCCCTTCACTCGAGGATGAAATGACGCGAATTCGAGACCTACGATGTTTATATACTAGCAACTGCTGAGGTTCGTCGCTGTCGCTACTGGAGTTCAAGTCGTCAGTGAGGCAAGGAAGCGGTGGTAAGTCACCGTTTTCCGATATTGCGTTATGAACGCTACCGCAGACCGTCGAAACTGTTTCAGCGAGCGGTGCAACATACGCCACGGGTTCCTCATGAGGAACCAGTGGCACGATCGGTGCAACAACCGCCACGGGTTCATAAGGAACCAAGGGCATGGTCACAGGCCGACGCGTGAGCTTCTCACGACCAGCATCGGTTGGCACTATGCTATGACCATACTCCTCAAGTATGAGCAGAACCTCATCTTTGGTATACTGAGTCTGCGTTAAGTGAACTGGATTCACTATCAAATTACAGGGCTTATTAATGTTGGCCTGCGTCGCAGAAATTTTTCTCCGCTGCTGCCTACCTAGTGCGGACAATTCAGGCTGGGACATGGTACCTCTGAGCACATACTTACAACTTTCAACGACGTGTCGTGTCAGCTTCTTTCCCTCATACGTAAAGCACAACGGACATGTGGCATCTGTTCCACTGGCCATTTTACTATAAAAAAAGGGGGCAACTATTGTACTATTGTAATTATATATAAAAATACTATGATTTTACAAGGTTTGGTGACATTATTTAAACGGGTCTTACGAGTATTCGGTCATTCAGTTTAGAACTTTCCGCCCGGACACGCCGTCTTTACGTATAGTGCTGAATCGACGTTTCGAGTCAAGAGCTCCTCATCTGTCAGACACATAAAGTCGGACAAACGACGTAGCTCTGGGAGCGAGACGAAGCCATCACTCGAAACGTCCATCCCTATCGAGCACGGAGAACCCGGCATAAGACGCGACCATGATAAACGTATTTCATTCAAGACAGTCGCGATGCGTGCGTAATAAACTGCCATACCGTGAGTATTCAAATGCACCCCATCTACATGTAGATGATGGTGCATATGAATGCTGTCGAACCAATCTGTCACCAAGACGTGTTTCGCACCTACACTGACAAATCTGTCCACTATTGACGCCGAACATTGTCAAACGAGTCATAATTAAATAACTTTACTACGATTGATTGACTGATTAATATCGATAAATACTGACAGATTGATAAGCGTCCATGGAAATGTATACAGATTGATACGATACAGTTTTTTCACAAATGCAAAATAATATTTCCACAGTTATAAATTACTTCCAATTTGGTCACATGTATCAATATTTTTAAAATTATATTTATTTTCAGAATGTCAATATAGTTGTCAAACTTAAATATATAGTTTCACAGATTGATTGATTGCTACTGGCTGACAGATTGATACGATACAGTTTTCACAATTGTTCAATAATAAGTTCACAATTATTATTATTTTCAGAATGCTACACTTAAATAAATATGTTCACGATGTCACAATAAATGTATATACGATTGATAGATTGACAGACTGACACGATTGATATTGATAGGATACAGTTTTCACACTTGCATACTATTTTCCACAGTTAAATATTTTCAAAATACAGTTGCTACACTTAAATAAATATTTTCAAAATCTTCACAATGTCACAATAAATGTATATACGAGTGACTGACACGATTGATATTGATACGATACAGTTTCCACAATTCCAAATTCTCACAATTATTAACACAGAAGGCGCACACATATATGCAAATCAATAATAATGTTTCTGTAAAACCAGAACAATTATTAACACAAATATATGCAAATCAATAATAATTATTCTGTAAAAACAGAACAATTATTAACACAAATATATGCAAATCAATAATAATTATTCTGTAAATCTATATATTTATTATATTTAAGCCAACGGGAAATCAAGATAGATAACCGTACCTTTATTGAAGAGTAGATAATCCACGTAATCCAAACAATTCCTGATCAGAATAAACTAAATGTGAACGAGTGTAAAACGTTCAAAGGTTGTGACGATGAATAATTTTATCCCAAGATAGATAATCCAAACAATTCCTGATCAGAATAAAATAAATGTGAACGCGTGTAAAACGTTCAAAGGTTGTGACGATGAATAATTTGGGATCGGTATATATGGCCCTCTCCGAGTACAAAGTGTCAAAACTAATACTCAAGCGTTGACATGTGAGATTGCTCAGTCTTACTTGGTGTCAACACCTGGCTGAGTAGCGCTGCCAATCACCTGTACGGCGGGATGAACTGAATGAGCATTAACCACATTTTAATTAAATTTAATTGTGTCGTAAAACATCATCTATAAAACTTGGGAAAATGGACATTTTTTGCAAGATATGTTTGCACACAGTGGGCAATATCAGGTCTGCTCTCCAGAGGGGGGAGATATATTACCCCAGGTCTGCTATAGAGGTAGAGATATATTACCCCTGGTCTGCTATAGAGGGGGGATATATTACCCCAGGTCTGCCATAGAGGTAGAGATATATTACCCCAGGTCTGCTATATAGGGGGAGATATATTACCCCAGGTCTGCTATAGAGGTAGAGATATATTACCCCAGGTCTGCTATAGAGGTAGAGATATATTACCCCAGGTCTGCTATAGAGGTAGAGATATATTACCCCAGGTCTGCTCTCAAGAGGGGGGAGATATATTACCCCAGGTCTGTCATAGAGGGGGGGAGATATATTACCCAGGTCTGCCATAGAGGGGGAGATATATTACCCCAGGTCTGCTATAGAGGGGGGGAGATATATTACCCCAGGTCTGCTATAGAGGGGGGAGATATATTACCCCAGGTCTGCTATAGAGGGGGATATATTACCCCAGGTCTGCTATAGAGGTAGAGATATATTACCCCAGGTCTGCTATAGAGGTGGAGATATATTACCCCAGGTCTGCTATAGAGAGGTGGAGATATATTACCCCAGGTCTGCTCTCCAGAGAGGGGGAGATATATTACCCCAGGTCTGCTATAGAGAGGGGGATATATATTACCCCAGGTCTGCTATAGAGGGGGAGATATATTACCCCAGGTCTGCTAGAGAGGGGGAGATATATTACCCCGGTCTGCTATAGAGAGGGGAGATATATTACCCCAGGTCTGCTATAGAGGGGGGGATATATTACCCCAGGTCTGCTATAGAGGGGGGATATATTACCCCTGGTCTGCTATTGAGGGGGATATATTACCCCTGGTCTGCTATAGGGTGGGATATATACCCCTGGTCTGCTATAGAGGGGGTGATATATTACCCCTGGTCTGCTATAGAGCGGGGGATATATTACCCCAGGTCTGCTATAGAGGGGGTGATATATTACCCCAGGTCTGCAATAGAGGGGGGGATATATTACCCCAGGTCTGCTATAGAGGGGGGATATATTACACCAGTCTGCTATAGAGGGGGATATATTACCCCAGGTCTGCTATAGAGGGGGGATATATTACCCCTGGTCTGCTATAGAGGGGGGATATATTACCCCAGGTCTGCTATAGAGGGGGATATATTACCCCTGGTCTGCTATAGAGGGGGGATATATTACCCCTGGTCTGCTATAGAGGGGGGATATATTACCCAGGTCTGCTATAGAGGGGGGATATATTACCCCTGGTCTGCTATAGAGGGGGGATATATTACCCCAGGTCTGCTATAGAGGGGGGATATATTACCCCTGGTCTGCTATAGAGGGGGGGATATATTACCCCAGGTTGCTATAGAGGGGGGATATACCCTTGGTCTGCTATAGAGGGGGTATTACCCCTGGTCTGCTATAGAGGGGGATATATTACCCTGGTCTTATAGAGGGGGATATATTACCCCAGGTCTGCTATAGAGGGGGGATATATTACCCTTGGTCTGCTATAGAGGGGGGATATATTACCCCGGTCTGCTATAGAGGGGGATATATTACACCTGGTCTGCTATAGAGGGTGGATATATTACCCCTGGTCTGCTATAGAGGGGGATATATTACCCCTGGTCTTCTATAGAGGGGGGAGATATATTACCCCTGGTCTGTTATAGAGGGGGGATATATTACACCTGGTCTGCTATAGAGGGGGGATATATTACACCTGGTCTGCTATAGAGGGGGGATATATTACCCCAGATCTGCTATAGAGGGGTGATATATTACCCCAGGTCTGCTATAGAGGGGGGATATATTACCCCAGGTCTGCTATAGAGGTGGGATATATTACACCTGGTCTGCTATAGAGGGGGGATATATTACCCCTGGTCTGCTATAGAGGGGGGATATATTACCTCTGGTCTGCTATAGAGGGGGGATATATTACACCTGGTCTGCTATAGAGGGGGGATATATTACACCTGGTCTGCTATAGAGGGGGGAGATATATACCCCTGGTCTGCTATAGAGGGGGGATATATTACCTCTGGTCTGCTATAGAGGGGGGATATATTACCTCTGGTCTGCTATAGAGGGGGGATATATTACCCCTGGTCTGCTATAGAGGGGGGATATATTACCCCTGGTCTGCTATAGAGGGGGGATATATTACCCCAGGTCTGCTATAGAGGGGGGATATATTACACCTGGTCTACTATAGAGGGGGGATATATTACCCCTGGTCTGCTATAGAGGGGGGATATATTACACCTGGTCTGCTATAGAGGGGGGATATATTACCCCTGGTCTGCTATAGAGGGAGGATATATTACCCCTGGTCTGCTATAGAGGGGGGATATATTACCCCTGGTCTGCTATAGAGGGGGGATATATTACCCCTGGTCTGCTATAGAGGGGGGATATATTACCCCTGGTCTGCTATAGAGGGGGGATATATTACCCCTGGTCTGCTATAGAGGGGGGATATATTACACCTGGTCTGCTATAGAGGGGGGATATATTACCCCTGGTCTGCTATAGAGGGGGGATATATTACCCCTGGTCTGCTATAGAGGGGGGATATATTACCCCTGGTCTGCTATAGAGGGGGATATATTACCCCTGGTCTGCTATAGAGGGGGGATATATTACCCCTGGTCTGCTATAGAGGGGGGATATATTACCCCTGGTCTGCTATAGAGGGGGGATATATTACCCCAGGTCTGCTATAGAGGGGGGATATTTACCCCTGGTCTGCAATAGAGGGGGGATATATTACCCCAGGTCTGCTATAGAGGGGGGAGATATATTACCCCAGGTCTGCTATAGAGGTAGAGATATATTACCCCAGGTCTGCTATAGAGGTAGTAGATATATTACCCCAGGTCTGCTATAGAGGGGGGACATATATTACCCCAGGTCTGCTATAGAGGGGGGAGATATATTACCCCAGGTCTGCTATAGAGGGGGATATATTACCCCAGGTCTGCTATAGAGGTAGTAGATATATTACCCCAGGTCTGCTATAGAGGGGGGACATATATTACCCCAGGTCTGCTATAGAGGGGGGGAGATATATTACCCCAGGTCTGCTATAGAGGGGGATATATTACCCCAGGTCTGCTATAGAGGTAGGAGATATATTACCCCAGGTCTGCTATAGAGGGGGGACATATATTACCCCAGGTCTGCTATAGAGGGGGGGGGAGATATATTACCCCAGGTCTGCTCTCCAGAGGGGGGAGATATATTACCCCAGGTCTGCTATAGAGGTAGGAGATATATTACCCCAGGTCTGCTATAGAGGTAGGAGATATATTACCCCAGGTCTGCTATAGAGCTAGGAGATATATTACCCCAGGTCTGCTCTCCAGAGGGGGGAGATATATTACCCCGTCATAAAGTGGGTCTGGAATATGACCCATACTGCTCATGCGACGAGCCGGAATCAATTCACATTATTTATTAGGCTGCCCAGAAACTGAAATGCTCCGAGAAATAATGCGGTCGGAACATATTGCTAAAAACCGGGATCAGGGACATCTCACTTACAATACTACTGTCGACTGGAGCAGATGACCATTTGGCAGAGTTTATGCAGCGGCATGCAATAACAGAAGAACTAATTAAATTCATAGAAATGACAAGACGATTTAGTAGCCTCCATCCGGTCAACGATGGACACGAACTTCACTAAAATGCTCGTAATGTACAACATACCTTAGTCCAAATATTTAGACATGAAAAATGTGACATTTTACTATCCAGGCGAAATAACAGAAAATACCTGTGCGACAACTACACTATCATGACTATGACAATGATACGGTGAAATGACATTTCGTTAGGAGATATTTCGGCCGGATGAGGGCTCCAGGGTAAGTCTTTTTTCTCAACCACCCAACTGAATAATGACATCAACCACGTGTTTTGACCCTAACCAAAACCCTAACCCTGGGCGGAGCAAGTGATGAAGGCGCGTTATGCGTGGTTGATACTATATTCTGATCGGCTGAGATACAGATTTTACGGGGCTCCAGTGACGTCTCGGCCCCACGACACATCGGCCCCAGACACCTCGGCCACAGACTTGGTAACTATGTTGATGGGCTGTTTCACAATCAGAGGTACAAGTGTGTTTCACAGACACCCACATTTCAAACTTGGTATATTGAGCCAAACTGATCAATTCTGGTTATATATATATACTGACGGGTCGGTGTAAAAATGTTGGAGTGTGGGATTAATGATTTCTAAAAAAATCATACAATGAAGTTAACAAGACATGATTTTTTCAAGGAAATACTCAATTTATTGATAAGACCATTATGGCATACTGTTTACGGAAACATATCATTTCATGAACTTATTTTACTCAATACATCAATATTACAGTGTTAGTAATTGTTTAATAGGCACAATTTAATAAAATATAAAAAAAACGTCACTAAACTACACGTTATTTTGAGAAAACATGATTTTTTCTGCTTTCAGTTACTGTCATTAATTGAATACTTCCATACCAATGATTTAATGAATCCTAATACAGATTAGATATAATTAAGAAAATAATAGTGAAAGAATTATGAGATTTGGTTGAGAATTGTTAAAATAAATGACCATATATATTTCGCATACTTTCTTCCGGAGAAGACATATTTTTGACATTTTGGTAGAATTCACATATTGAATGAAAAACAGGTAAACTCCATATATGAACATGGTTTAACACTTTATTATTTTCATTTTTATGACATTTATTAACAAAAACTATCATAATGAATCTTGGTAAAGCAACCTGAATCGGTATATAACAGTATGGAACTGGCAAATAATATTTTCTACGTATTCATACAAGTGTCATTGGTGTGACATTTTATATTGACAAAAGTATTTATGTATTCCATACTTACTATGTTTCATTACATTTGATATTCAAATACAATACAGTATGTATACTGTTCCTAATTGTCTCAGGGTCCAACTCCTGGCCGTTCCAGAATTCCGGAGAAGACAATTATTTTTGACATTCCATTAGAAGGCACATATTTATTGAAAACCTATTAAAGTTACGCAAAATAATAGTTGTAGTGACTGCCGTTTGTTCTCACCAGCAGAATGTCTTGAAAACAGGTAAACATGTGAGGAAAAAATAAATGACAGTTCCAAAACTGGTAAATTAGGCTTGGTAAAGTACATATATATATATATATTCACGGAACTGTGTATTGGCATTTAATGTGACATATGAGGATAACTTTCCAATAAACCCTGTATGTATATTATACACTTCAACTGCAAATCAACTTTATAAATTACATTAAGCAAGCAGCCAATGCATGACTGTCACGACAATATTTGCGGAGAAGACTCTTTTTTTGACATGGTATCATGTTTGGTTATTAATATATTGCCCAGTTATGTCCATATCTTTATCATATGTCTTATCCTAGCAGAGAAATACAGTTTACTGAATGAATGAAACAATCTAATTGGTAACAAAAAAACACTTTAACTTTGAACACTTTGAAACTTGATCAACATGTCCTATGGTATCTCACATCATCCTGGCAGAGAAATATAGTTTAACGAATGAAACAACATAATTGGTCACACATGAAACACTTTAACTTCAGACAATTTGAAACAGGACCAGTTTTTCCATGTCGTATTGTATGTCACATCACATTAAGTCTTTACATTGTGAGAGTTCGTCATGATTAAATTCCAAGACGACTCCTCTGCCAGGTAGTATGTTTGGTGGAGATACCTTCAGATGTCCAGTGGTCCTGTACCTTTTCAACTGTGCTTTTGTCGATGACGTCTTTCCTCTTTTTTCTGGAGAGTATTGGATTGTGGGCATTTTTTGTTAACTTTCTGCGTGTACGATGTCCAATGGCTAGTTCTGAGGCCAATTTTGATTTGATCCCACTGTGTGCAGCACGCATGGATGCTGAGTCGATGACATTGTATTGACGGCGTTTCACCTCGTTCATATTGGTTTTGAGCTCCAGTATTGTTTTCTTCAGTGGGGGTACAAGAAATTCTTCGGCAATCTTTCTCTTAATGCCTCTCTTGGCCATTGCAGCCTGTTTCATCGATGATGCATTATCAATAAGTGTTGTGATGACGTTTGCAAAGCGTTTTGGTGACGTAGGGTAGGGTCTTCCTCATAGCTTTGGTTTGCCTGTACACTGTGGTTCTGCTTGGTGGTGATTTCAGTCCTGTTGTGCACACATTCTCAGCACCTCTGATGATTGGTTCTGTCATCTTTGATTGTGTTTGCATGGTCTCTTTCTGTTTTGTACTGGCTCTATCGTATGTTTCAGTCTTCCTTGATTGTCTTCTTTGTATGGTCTCTCTATCATTTGTATTGGTTGTCTTCTGCTTATTCATGTTACTCCTGCTCTGTCTCTTCTTCATTGTCATATCATTCTTCTTTTCTTCATAGGTCATGTCTTTGATGTGTTTACTTTTCTTGGCAGATGACTTCTGAGCTGTTCCTAAATGTTTCTTCTCACGTTGGGTCTGTTTAGCTATTGCCCATTGCTGTCGTTCTGCATCTCTATCTGTTTCTGATAGCTTTGCACGTAATATTACTGATTGTTTATATGCCTCACTCTTTCTCATCGCATCTTTTTGCAGATCCTCTTTATCTGGATCTGATAGTTTCTTCTTTTGTCGTGATTTGGCAGCTGCACTTTTGACTGATTTCTCTGTCTGTGTTTCAACGCGTTTGTCATGTCGTTTTCGTAATGTCCAGTTAAATTTCACTTTCAACGGCTCCATTATCTTTCAGAATGTGTATATACATGTACTATTATGGTTAGGATCTGAAATGAAAGTACAACTGTTTAAAATGTATTTATACATGCTCAGTATTTTACCATAGTTATTTTACCATCAATACAACTATGGTATGATACTGCACATGTATTAAATCTCCTTGTAGTGTGTTTTAAAGAGTTGTCCCATATTGTTGAAGCTTCTCTATAGCTGCCGACAATGCAAATACCACCACCAGGATAGAAATCACACAACATCAAAACTATAATGAGGAAATAGTAAAAGTAAAAAAAACATGTCTTCTCCGGAAATTTCATCATTTATAATGGAATAGGAAACCTACTCAGAAGAGTAATCAAAGTATGTTACCCAATAGCATTATTCAATTAAATGATGTATATGAGGTATTTGTGAAACCATTGATGTTATTTAAATAAAATTTAAACATAATGGATCAAGTATCAAAGCTATTAGATTTTTTTGACACTAGTTATTGGTCGCTGTAATATTGACATAAAAATAACATTATCGTTATTGTGTGGTGTATTTGACTATACATACTCATAATGTTAATTATAAAATTTAACGTTCAGAGTGACGTTGATTATTCTGTCCGTTTGAGGCATCAGTGCAATAAACAAACTGATTTCCGGAAAAGACATATTTTGACACTGCATCATACACAGATAATGTCACTAGACTGGAAGTGTGATTAAATAATCATTTCTTGTATCGGTAAATGACAGCTAACCCAAGTGATTTAGCGGAATTCTGGCAATATATTACACTCTTTCTGTTCTCTGTCTGTCCTAGAAATCTCTTCCGGAGAAGACACTTTTTTGACGGACAACATACACATATGTATATTATGGTACACAGTATGATAACTATTGCATATACTTAATAACAATTTCCAATATTCAACAGACATATGTATGCGGAGTAGAAGCTATATTATTGACCCCAAATTGTTGTTCTTCTTCACTTAAATAAATACCCACTTAAAAACGAGTTCCGGAGAAGACATTTTTGACAATGTGTTTTTTGCCGATTGTTTTTTTTATCAATCCTCGCAAAATGCTTCTTATAAGTTAAATAATGCCTGCTTTCTCTCTGGATGTATTTATATTTTAATTATTGAGGGAACTACATGTATGTGTAAAAAAATGAAACATTCATTTGTCAAAAAAACAGCCATTTATCTGTCATTTTGTTAAAATGTTACGTTTTTTCATAAAATAAATTGTTTCTGTAGACTAGCTGTGATACCCATACTCCAAGAAAGATGTAATGGCATATAATTTGTCCCTAGAGTAACCATAATAGCTAATTATATGCAATATTTCAAAATGTACCTCTGATTGTGAAACAGCCCTGATAACGAATTTTAAAAATGGGGCCGAGGTGTCGATGTGTTTTGGGGCCGAGGTGTCGTGGGGCCGACGTGTATTGGGGCCGAGATGACGCTTTACCGGATGAGGCTACGAATAGAACAAATGTCTAAATGTATTGGACAGCTTTCAGAAATTACGTTGCATGTATGTACATGAAATTCTATAATATATTGTGATGTGTAGAATTTTGCGACAATTTTCCTAAATTATAAATATATCTATCATACTATAGAAAAGTTTTCAAACTGCACAAAAGTTCGGATATATCCCGGCGTGAAGAGTTTTCGCCCAGAACAGGTTTTCGCCCAACTGTGGAAATAGCAAGTCGCGAGAGATCACGCAATATTTCACGCTCCAGTTACCGGAATTATAAATAAACATACATTGTGCACTTCCAATCTATTTCTAACTGATCATAATATATCAGACAAGGTAAATTAGCGGTGAAAACTTTAAACCTACCCCAGTTTTCACTAATTTCACTATATCCGTTTTATGTCACCATATAAATATCATTTTTTAAAGAAATTGGCAATTTTTTCTCCAAAATGACATATGCATCGTCTGCCACGCCAATATATTTACGAATAAAAATGTCATTATAGTCTCACTGCTCCGTGTTTATGAGTTATGTCCGTTATTACACACAAGGGGTCCTTATTCATAATATCGATTTTCACCGTTTTTCGCCTTCAGGTCCATGTGTTTTCACAGAGGTTCTCCAACTGATATACATGGTTGTGTAAACCTAGTTATTCTCTGTTAGGCACCGTGTGATGTGTTCGATGGATGGGTCCAGTTACAGTTCTGCACCCAGTCAGAGTAATTAGGAGGGGCGACGACTTCTTATGCCCCGTGTGTTTGTCTAAGTTAAACTAAATTAGTGTTTTAGATACAGTATATAGACAAAATGCTCTCCAACAAATGAATTTTGAGTGAATATGATAAATTAAGCCTATTATTAAAGTAAGTGTTCCTTATTTATATTGTTTTGTTAAACAAAACTGTTGCTTACATAATAATGCTCGCGCTGTAGACAATTTCCACAGTTAGGCGAAAACATGTGACGTCATTCCGGATTACTGAGAATGAGGTACCGCTATTTTGTCAACTTTTCTCAATAAGTAAACAATCGGTTTTCTTCGAGATTTTGGGGAATGAAAGGTAAAATATTGTTTATTTGGTGACATAAAATTGTTTGCAGTGTATGACAATTCTAAACCTATAGGAGTCCGTTATGTACTACGTCGTCGAAAACCAGTAACACCGGGATATCAGTTGGCAGAACCAGTCGTAGACGAATATTGGGTTAGTCTAGAAAGTATGCGCACATGAGCTTGACATGTTGTCCATATGTCACCAAAAGATTTGTATCTATATCATAGGACCCCCCCCCCCATAGAGATGCGTCCTAGGACAGAGGTGTAATGCTTGTGGTTGCTTACAGATAGCAGCCTGTTGGATAAAGGCTGACTTCTATCGTACCTCTAGTGTTACAGACATGCTACATTCCCTTAATCTACGCAGACTAGACCAACGGCGTATTGACAATAGGTTATCCCTTATGTATAAAATTCATAATGACCGTGTTGCTATTCCCATTGAAAATTACCTAGTTCCCCTCTCCCGTCCTGCTCGCCATTCCTTAAGCTATAGGTTAATTACAGCAACTACAGACTACTACAAGTTTTCCAAGAACAATCTACCATTGGAACCACCTCCCTCCTGACATTGTCCATCTCCCTACCATAGAGCAATTCAATATGGCAGTTTGCCATATTGATCATGCCAGTCCCTAGTTGTTCTGCGCAGCTGCTTATAAACTTTTACCACAACTTATTTTCATTACTTTCTTAAGTTATACTTTTAACTACTCATACTTTTAACTTCTTTGCGGTTTTTGACGCGCAACATGTCTACGTCCCCACGAGGGGTTCGACATTAGCGGACGATCAGGCTCGTGTTGTAGGATGCATTATGGGTATATCGCGGTATTAGCTATTAAAAACCAAACTACAGATATACTATTATGTACCTGAATTTAAAACTCATTTTGCTTCATTCTATGACTTCAACATTACAAATACACAAAAGAAAAAATACTATTGGGGAATCACTTGTGTTTATCATGTTTTTGGTGCCATCGTGTCAGCAGTTACGTAGTCACTAGTTCCGAGTATACCGCGGCAAATGGCCGAGGCCCTGATTTGGGTGTTTACTAAAAGTATGTGGGTATTATATGTATCATAAGTGAAGGAGTGCTGTACACATGAAGAAGATATGTAAGTCTAGCAGTAAATTTATCATTTTAACATAAAACATGAATATCTTTTTAATCTCCCACCAGAAAACAACAAGTAGCTTTAGGCCCACGATGGGCCTACTTTTTATGAATAATAAAATGCGGGAATCTGGCTATATCATCATATGCCAATAGATGTACATCACGGGAGAAAGTTCCATTAACTTGTTTTTAATAAAAAATACTAAATTTGGTTGGAAAATTGTTTTGAAAAATGTTCATTCAGTAGAAAAAGCGCGTCTCGGACCTTTGGTAATACGGGAATTACGTAGTAACCTAAACACGTGATCAAAACATTTTCATTCATAAATACCAGATAGCAGACCGCCATTTTACAAAGTTGGAATGAACATAAATATATACTGAGTCAAAAAAGAAACGATACCTGGTGTTTATGTAAATAAAGCATAATGAGCCTCCGAAACTGTCTGCTGCGTGATGACGTAATTCATCGGACAGGGGTCTACACACAGACGTCAATACCGAGTATGGGCACCATTTGCGTCTCTCACTGCAATGCACCGCTGTCGCATCGAACGGAAGTGTCTGAATCTCTTGCTGGTCAATATTTGTCCACTCCTGACGCAAAACATCCCTCAGTTGGTTTAACGTTACCGGCTGACGTTGTCTGACGCGTCGGTCTAACGTATCCCACAAATGTTCTATGGGTGACACGTCTGGTGACAAAGCAGGCCACAGCATGGTTTCAATATTGTTCTGCTCCAATAATGTGGTGGAAATCTGAGCAGTATGACACCTGGCGTTGTCCTGTTGGAACAGTGTGACGTTTCTGTTGGCGTTAAAGAACGGCACAACAACTGGCGCAAGGATCTCATCACAGTACCGCTGGGCGTTTAGGTTTCCGTCTACCACTAACAGAGTCAGTGCGACTGCCGAAGGTGATACCGCCCCACGCCATAATGCTTCCGCCCCCGAACAGATCGACCTGACGTACACATGCGTCGGCGTAACGTTCACCGCGTCTGCGATATACCCGCTCTCTGCCATCCGCTCGACGCAAACAGAACCGCGAGTCATCGCTAAACATCACCGAATTCCACTGTAACCGAGTCCAGCGAGCACGTTCTGTCGTCCATTCCCGCCGTACGTCACGGTGACGTCATGTCAGGATGGGTCCAACGTATGGCCGATAGGCACGAATGCCACGTTCACCGAGCCGGTTCCTGACTGTGCACTGATGCGATTGTTGGTCATCCCAGGAGTAACGGCAGCTGTGGGTGGGTAGGTAGGTAGGAACCGGTCCAGGGTTGGCAATTTCCCGGGAAATAAGAGTATTTCCCGGGACGGCGGGAAATACTGGGAAATAAGAATTTGGATACCGGGAAATAAGAATTTGGATGATTTTGGTGGTAAATACGGGTGTATATACCATACAATTTCTATTACCCGGTGTACTGATTGTAGTATCATGTGTGTAGGATGAAAATGAACTGCTTTTGAAGAATATGACGAAAAATACAGGCATTCATAGTGGCATTTACGCATTGCTTATAATCTTTATATAAATGTTAGAGATCTAACATTATTGAGACTGTTCATTATTACTCTAATATACATTGTATACAAACACAGTTTAAGGAGTTTATACATACATTTATTGGAGGTATTTTAAATGTTTAATGTAGTAGGCAAAATGCAAATGTTTTTAGGATTATCCCTGAAATGTGTTCATAATATAGCTGTATTATTAAAATAATCAATTAGTTATTAAAGAAGTCAGAATCATAATTTGAGATGACCCACACTGTTTGTTTGTACACAATTTCAATTAGCAATGCCCAGTCAGGTGTTAAGGTGTGTTGTGGGACTTCAATTTCAAGATACATGTAGGTGTGAGAGATGTCAGCCAATTAGACAAAGGTGTCCATACTCTATAGTCCTAATCTCACTGGAATACACTGTCAGAGTGGATAGTGGACAGTGGCTTCCATCTAACAGACAACCAGGTGTCTGTATTGCCTAAAAACAAAACAATACTATACTTGTCAAATTGAGTTTTACTCAACCTTGCATCATATAAGGCGACCCAAATCCACACTCAGTTATGTTCCAGTAAATCTCAGCCACTGAATATACACTTTTGAACGATCCAAATTTAACCATGAAGTCAAAAGATCCAGTATGGGGTTTCTACACCGTAACCGTGAATGGCAAGAAAACAACTGAGATTTGTAATAACTGCAAGAATGAAGTCAGCGCGAAGGCGGACAGACTCAAGGTACATCGAGAAAAATGCCCATCCCTCGCTACCCAGGGTTCCAAGAAAAGACCTGAACCAGTCGGTGATGTGCCACAGAAGACCACAAAACAATAAAATAAAAAAAAACAATAAAACCCAAAAAAAACGGTTGTGGTTGCCAATGATGCCACCTGATGAGTACCCCTGGCAGGGACGAAACAGTTTAAGCACTTATAGAGTGGTAGCAATGCATAAAAATGAGCAAAAAACGTGTTTGGAAGACACATAATCTTATTTCCCGGTATTTCCCACTTCTGGGCTTATTTCCCGGGGCGGTACCGGTATTTCCCGCCCCCGGTATTTCCCGGCCAACCCTGAACCGGTCACGTAAATGTGACATCCGAATGTGACTGTCCTGTTCATGCGTCGTCACACGTGGTCGACCAGATCTTGGACGGTCATCCACCGATCCATGTGTTCGATAACGTCGAAGTAGACGTGTTATCGTGATCCGCGTAACCCCGAGTCGATTTGCGACGTCACGCTGACGTAAACCGCCCTCAATCATGCCAATGGCACGCATTCTCTGATTGCGGTTTAGCGTAGGCATTTTGTTAGAGGTAACAATGGGTATGTAAGGTGTTTTTCCTCGATGATAATGCAATACCAGTACAATAAACCGGTTTTCCGATTTGTACATGTGTAGGAAGTTGTCTTTGTTGAGGAGCACGTGCAATTTCGGCGTTCCAGGATTATCGGGTGTTTATTTACATGTGTTTATGGTTGGCTGACGTTGCAATAAGATACCCGGTACTGATACGTAATAATATATTAAACCTTTCTATGGTTTTATCCGTTTTACGTCATTTTTAGTTTGGTATCGTTTCTTTTTTGGCTCGGTATATAATTGAAATAAAAAATGAATAAAAATTAGCCTTTTCACTACCACTCACTGTATAGCTACACTTTTGTATATAGAGGTTGGCTAATGGGGAGGATGGAGGCCAACATTTATAGATGACCAATTTTATTTTTTATGATTTGTGGGAACCCTGATATAGACTTTCCAAATTTTCCAGGGGAAGATACATCCTTATCGTAATGGTACATATACATACATGTATATCAATTCGAAGCATTCATCACTGTATTGAAGTCGGAAAGCCAAATTCACGATTTCAAGTTAAAACCAGATCATTCATTGACTGTTCCAGTGAATGGGTGGAAACCATTACCCTTCAAATAACAGAGTGTCTTTCAGCCAATATGAAGTTGATCCATTATTTAAATTGTGTTGTATACATTTAGATGTATAGGATATAAGCCGAAAACGATCCAATATGTAAAATATTACTAACATTTTACATACATGTATTGAGATGCGTTACAAGAAGTGTATTACAGAGTGCAGTCGTTCCAGTGATTGGGTCGCTCCCTACCTATGAGGCTCCCATTACACCTGTGCCACTTCCTCGGAATAGACTCGTGTATTACAGAGTGCAGTCGGTCCAGTGATTGGGTCGCTCCCTACCTATGAGGCTCCCATTACACCTGTGCCATCTTCCTCGGAATAGACTCGTGTATTACAGAGTGCAGTCGGTCCAGTGATTGGGTCGCTCCCTACCTATGAGGCTCCCATTACACCTGTGCCACCTTCCTCGGAATAGACT
>CM026396.1:13987281-14015255 GCA_014843695.1 Archivesica marissinica | reverse complement strand
AGAACTTAGAGGGTTCAGTTCAAGATGTCTTTGTTTAGAGCATGAGCAGGATACTGATGTAAAACTTGTTGTGAGTGAAGAGAATTACATTTAGCAGTTAGAACTTAGAGGGTTCAGTTCAAGATGTCTTTGTTTAGAGCATGAGCAGGATACTGATGTAAAACTTGTTGTGAGTGAAGAGCATTACATTTAGCAGTTAGAACTTAGAGGGTTCAGTTCAAGATGTCTTTGTTTAGAGTATGTGTCCTAGACTCTGTAATTGAGTTTCAACTAATATCACACATATCAGCAGGGATCATTTTAGAGAGCGATTGGGCGAAATATATTGTCGCCCTGGGGACCCTGACTTGGCCCTATGTGGGTCCCACTTCTCCCTAATTTTCATACAAAATTTTGGCCAGTAAGATACACTGGCCCATTATAAAGCACTCATTCTCTTCAAATGTTGTATTTAATGTACTGTGCATTTAACCATATTTTGTTGAAACTTATGAAATAACACCATTTAAGGACGCGATCGCGCGCTTTCTCACTTCTCCCGAACATTCTGATTTAGAATGAACCCTGATCAGATCGGAAACATCTGTTCACCATAATGAGCCAGAGTGTT
Source organism: Archivesica marissinica (assembly GCA_014843695.1). NCBI lineage: Eukaryota > Metazoa > Mollusca > Bivalvia > Venerida > Vesicomyidae > Archivesica > Archivesica marissinica. The sequence continues at coordinate 14,014,645 of CM026396.1, read as the reverse complement.
GCATATAGCTCTTGTTCAAAGGTGAAGGTCATACTCGGGGGGGGGGTCAACTGTATCAAATATCATCTTATTGAGAGCATAAAGACCAATACTGTATTGTCATGGTGACAAGTCCTGTGAAAACCTCGGGTAGAGGACTATTGGCATCATTACGGCTAGGTCTTGTCATCGATATTTTATTCACAAATTACCATCAAGGGTCGCCGAGAGATTACTATCGCTGACTTTAAATCACTTGCGCCTCACCCCTGCAGGTCTGTATCCCAATGGGGGCGTCAAATTAATTCATGTCAGGGAGCTATCCAGCTGGCTTGTGGTTGGTCGGTGTTTCTACCAGTCGTTCTGTGATTCCCTTGGCTGGCTGCTGCTTACCACATGTTTAACTGTATATGGTAACCAGTGTGCCCATCCATGCCTGTATTGCTGCAGGTTCGAATCCCACTGGTGTGTTAAATTCCTTCAAGTGAGGAAGGTTTGGTGGTACCTGGTCCGTACCTGCAATACTGCTCATAGAGTCATCCGGGGTCTTCCTCCACTAATAATAGCTGAAGAGTCACTATATGACCTAAGCTGTTGGGCGACTTTACTCGAAAAACAACCAATCAACACTACCTCCATGTTAGAGACATTACTGCTATGTTAATGTTTATATTTCAGTATTGAACCATGATCTGGACAAGCTAATGGCCATCATGAAGAACACAGAGTTAGAGAAACGGCCGCGGTGTAAAGACACTTCTGATATCACGAAGCCGTGCTTCTGTCAGTATCATGTGTGTATAGGCTGGTATCCGTGTGGACTCAAGTATTGCCGCGGGAAAGATTCCACAGGGAAAGTCGTAAACTACCGTTGTGGTATAAAGACTTGTAGGAGATGCTTGTTATTTGAACATTATGCGAGACAGAAAATGTACTGTTTGTGGGACGATCTTTAATAATGTAGATGTCTACTAGCAAGCCTTGCTAAGAATCTCGCAAATCAGTATAATAATAACTTCAGGGATCATTCTAGAGGGCTATGTGGGCGAAATAGTCGCCCTAGGGACCCTGACTTCACCCTTTGGGGGCTCCACTTCTCCCTATATTTTTATTTTTGGGTTTTTACGATTTTTAAACAAAATTTTGCCTAGTAAGATACACTGGCCCATTATAAAGCACTCCTTCTATTCAAATGTTGTATTTAATGGTTGTACTGTGCATTTTAACCCTATTTTGCAGAAGTATATTAAAGAACACCATTTAAGGGATCACACGCTTTCTCACTTCTCCCAAAAATTCTGACCTAGAATGAACCCTGAACTTAATAGGTGTAGATGGAATTTGTTAGGTTATGTTCCAACGTGTGCAACATGGTTCAACATATATCGAAGGTGCCTCCATGGCCGAGTGGTTAACGTTCAAATCACTGGGCCATCATCGCTGTAGGTTCGAATCCCAATGAGGGTGTTAAATTTATTCATGTCGGGGGAGCTGTCCAGTCTGATTGCTTGCTGTAGGTTGGTGGTTCTACCTGGGTGCCCGTGCGTTACTGCTCGGACAGGCACCCAGGGTCTTCCACCAATACCAGCCGGAGGGTCAGGCTATAACATGAAGCTGTTGGCGCGACTTTAAGCCTCAAAACATAACTCAACAATTCGATACCACTGTTCACAAATGTCGAATCTTTTTTTAAAAATAACATTTCAGGAAGCAAATTAACTGTTTTTTAATATGTAAACGTCGGAACTGCAAGATTAAATTTCATGATACGAAATTAAATATTCGAGAAAGAAAATTAATATTCCGTAGTTTCAAAAAGAAAATTGTGTATGTGTAAATGGGGAAGATACGCAGCTTTTGTATTTTCAGAGGCAATAACAGTTGATTAATGAATTCCAAGCATTAGATCATGTTTACATTTACCATTTGAATTCTGTTTGGCAATTGTCTGCATGTCAGGTGGGACAAAAAAAGCGAGAAAATATACTTAGTCAGGTTATGTAAAAGTTGCAAACAAAGTTTAGTTGCGATCAGTGGTATCAGTATTGTTTGGTGGATGCAATAAAACACAAAAGTTAATTGAAACTCGCCTTAATATGTTTAAGCTTTATTTATTTCAGTATTTTTACATGTAATCATGAAATGAACATTTTACATATAATTTAACAGCAGTAGACTGAAAGGGATTGGAACGAAAGAAAACTTATATAGTTCTTCTCCCTTATATATAGTTCTTCTCCCTTATATATAGTTCTTCTCCCTTATATATAGTTCTTCTCCCTCCCTTATATAGTTCTTCTCCCTTATAGATAGTTCTTCTCCCTTATATAGTTATTCTCCCTTATATAGTTATTCTCCCTTATATATAGTTCTTCTCCCTCCCTTATATAGTTATTCTCCCTCCCTTATATAGTTAATCTCCCTCCCTTATATAGTTATTCTCCCTTATATATAGTTATTCTCCCTTATATAGATAGTTCTTCTCCCTTATATAGTTCTCCCATATATAGTTCTTCTCCCTTATATAGTTCTTCTCCCATATATAGTTCTTCTCCCTGATATAGATAGTTCTTCTCCCTGATATAGATAGTACTTCTCCCTTATATAGATAGTTCTTCTCCCTGATATAGATAGTTCTTCTCCCTTATATATATAGTTCTTCTCCCTGATATAGATAGTTCTTCTCCCTTATATATATAGTTCTTCTCCCTGATATAGATAGTTCTTCTCCTTATATAGTTCTTTTCCCTTATATAGTTCTTCTCCCTTATGAGTGAATCAACTAATGATTGGCACAATTTTGTAACGTTTCCAGCAACTGCAGTACCAGTATGCTTTCACTTCTGACATTTCATTTGCGATGTTTTGAATTTTTGTTTAAACTTTATTTATTTTACAATGATTGCGAAGCAAATTTTAACAACTTATATTAATCTATTATCACTATCATTGGCGCGGATGAAAGCGTAAATGTGGTCATTCGTGTGGGAGGAAACCGGAGTACCCGATGAAAACCCACCTGTCCGATCTGGTAACCACCATACCATCTCACATACTTCCCGGTCCGAGGATCGAACCCGGGTTGCATTGGTGAGAAGCGAGTTTGAAGTTGAATTTTTGTAATTGTTGGGGGGGAAATCACGAAAATATGACTGTCAACTACATGTCAGTTTAATTTTGATCTTTAGATGAAATCCTGTCACAGGCACAGGGATTTGGCACGTTTGGGGTACTAGTATATATATTTAAGTACAGGGATTCTACTCTGTGGGATGTCAGATTTCGCATCGATCAGTAAAATGGCCCTATCTGAAACAATTTTGTACAAAGCTGTCCAAATATAACGCCTATCCGAGTCTTTATATTGTTCTTCAAATAAAACACAACTTTAAGCTGCATGCATGTATACTTTGCAAACAATTGCCACAGACATTGGCCATAGCAGGTCACATTTCCATACTAGGACACGGGTTCTGTCAGCAAAAAAAAAATCTTCGACGGGAGAGTTTTAACTGTGAATAACATTATCAATAAAATGTGTTTACACTAACGTGTAGGTTTATTCGGCAAAAATGTACGTCAAAAAGAGATTTCGTAGCATTTTCAATTTGTTTTGAACATTTCTAAAGCGGCGCAATTCGCGTTGAAACGAACGTTGAAACGAGCGTTCTGATTGGATTATGATTATTCTTCATATATAAAAAAACATCTTGTTACATTCTAATAATCCATTATAAAATAATTATTGAATGTAACAAGATTTTTATATATGAAGAATAATCATAATCCAATCAGAACGTCGTTTCAACGGCTCGTTTCAACGCGAATCTTTAGAATTTCAAAAAATGAAAATGCTACGAATCTCTTTTGACGTAATTTTGGAATAAACTACACGTTAGTGTAAACACATTTTATTGATAATGTTATTCACAGTTAAAACTCTCCCGTCGAAGATTTTATTTTGTTGCTGACAGAACCCGTGTCCTAGTATGGAAATGTGACCTGCTATGGCCAATGTATGTGGCAATTGTTTGCAAAGTATACATGCATGCAGATTAAAGTTGTGTTTTATTTGAAGAACAATATAAAGACTCGGGATAGGCGTTATATTTGGACAGCTTTGTACAAAATTGTTTCAGATAGGGCCATTTTACTGATCGATGCGAAATCTGACATCCCACAGAGTAGAATCCCTGTACTTAAATATATATACTAGTACCCCCAAACGTGCCGAATCCCTGTGGTCACAGGCAGTAATAATCTTTCTTTACCCAAGTGAACTGTTGGTCCTATCTGTAGATAGATGTAGTGGGTTTAAGAAAATCACAGGTACGATTCTGGAAGTCGTGAAAGTGCAGTGGTATCGCGTTCGCCTCAGGTGCGAAAGGCCCGTAGTTTGCGCCTCTTCTATCTCCCTCGTAGCGATGGATTATATCAGGACTAAGGTCTCGAGAGTGGTTAATGTAAGTCGTCAGAACTTGTTTCACAATCGAGCTAAAATAAATTTGTATTGACTAGCATACGATTCTCGTGTAATTACCTCGACGTACGGCTGGGGAGATATTGTGATGATGACGTTTGTTGATGTCGGCACAGTGTTTACCTACTCGTCAATATTCGCTCTTGAGGATAATTCCCTCATTTAATTCATTGTTTCATATCCAGTGCATTTGTGGCATTAATGCATGTTCATTTCAATTTTCAATAACAAAATTATCGAATCCTAGATGGTGAATTACTTAGCTATTGAATAGTTTCATGTACTGTTAATGCTAGTCAGAAAATAGCTAAAATACAAAAGTACATCTAACCGCGCAGAAATATGAAATGCAACCAGTGGCAGAGAAAATGCCATGTTTCAAAGCCAGGGTTCCCTCTGTCTGAATGTTTGTCTGCGCCACTTCTGTCGCCAATTGAAAAATACTGGAGCCAATTAAAAATAACTTGGAGCAACTAAGAGCCATATAGTTCACAAATAAATATATGAAGAAAAAAAAAAGTTGCGCCAAATATTTTCGCCAATTCACAGAATTTAGCGTCAATATTTGTTATTTGTCGCAATTGATTGGCGACCGACAGCGGGAACCCTGAGAGCGATGGAAGATCAAGTTTTCTTTCACTGAGGAAGCTCTACCATTCATTGGAAAGCATAGAAGAAAGAAACCTTCATATATCACTTTAATTGAAATTGCTGGCATCAAAAACGGGACAATAGTATACAAATGTACAGAGTATGTTTTTTTTTAAACTTTATTTATTTTACAGTGTATTTTAACCATATTTTGTTGAAAGTTATTAAATAACACCATTTAAAGACGCGATCGCGCGCTTTCTCAATTCTCCCAAAAATTCTGACCAAGAATGAACCCTGGTACTTGAACCTTGTAAGTCAGCTAAAGAATAAAATGTTCCCAATTAAATACATGAAGGACTATGAATGGCCCCAAGGAAAGGATTGTAGAATGATTGAATGATATAAAAAATGTATTGTAAATGATATATTGTAATGGTTTAAGATGGTTCGTAAAATTGGATTGCAGAATGATTGAATGATATAAAAAATGTATTGTAAATGATATATTGTAATGGTTTAAGATCGTTCGTAAAATCTCTTGCCCCTCAATGCTGTAGGTTCGAATCCCATCAGGGCTGTTAAATTCTTACACCTGAGGAAGCTATCCAGTTGGCTTGCAGAAGGTTGGTGGTTCTACCTGGGTACCTGTCCGTGCCCGAAATACTGTTTGGAGGTGCACCTGGTGTCTTCCTCTACCAGTAATAGCTGGAGAGTCGCTAGCTGTTAGTGCGACTTTAAACCCCCAGAAACAAGTAGTCCGAGGCGGTACGTGATGTACATGTACTCCTCGCGATACGTCTTTACTTAGTTTCTGATATTGCGTACACGTTGTGTTTCTTCCATTTTAAATGGATGCGCATGTGTTAATTTATATACTTTTGCAATAAAATAAAATTGTATTTGAAAATAAATTCATATCATGAAAGGTTTGTTTTCAACTTTTTACCTGACCGTAAAGTTTGGTGAGCTAATCTGACAAGAGTTTTCTCTTTTGGCCTGTCTAACAATGATCTTGTAGTCAACTGTAGTAAAATTCATTTATGGTCTGATGTGCAATATGTAATCTGATGCAACAAATTGTACCTAACTCTACATATGCAACCTGATGCAACAAATTGTACCTAACTCTCCATATGCAACCTGATGCAACACATTGTACCTAACTCTACGTATGCAATCTGATGTAGCAAATTGCACCTAACTCTACATATGCAACCTGATACAAGAAATTGTACCTAACTCTACATATGCAACCTGATACAACAAATTGTACCTAACTCTACATATGCAACCTGATGCAACAAATTGTACCTAACTCTACATATGCAACCTGATACAACAAATAGTACCTAACCCTCCATATGCAACCTGATACAACAAATTGTACCTAACTCTACATATGCAACCTGATGCAACAAATAGTACCTAACTCTACATATGCAACCTGATGCAACAAATAGTACCTAACTCTACATATATATGCAACCTGATACAACAAATAGTACCTAACCCTCCATATGCAACCTGATACAACAAATTGTACCTAACTCTACATATGCAACCTGATACAACAAATTGTACCTAACTCTACATATGCAACCTGATGCAACAAATAGTACCTAACTCTACATATGCAACCTGATGCAACAAATAGTACCTAACTCTACATATGCAACCTGATGCAACAAATAGTACCTAACTCTACATATATATGCAACCTGATACAACAAATAGTACATAGCTCTACATATGCAACCTGATACAACAAGTTGTACCTAACTCTACATATGTAACCCTTATCTTTATTACAATTAACACAATTATAACATCAATGCACGAATGATGGTAAGTAAATTGTTGGTGTTCTGATATTTAACTTAAGCTAAATACTATCTCGACAAAGATATAAAATCTATAACGTTAGTTGGTACCAAGTTTATTGTGGATCACGCAGCACAACCAGCTATGTCACGACGTTATTTCTGGCATGCAGGACCAGTACGTTACTGATTAACCAAATGGACTATGCAACAGTTGATGCAACAAAGTGTGCCTAACTCTCCGTACTACATCCATTTCAATATTAGAGTTATGTCCCTTTGTGTTTTTTCCCTTCAATTTTGTTACACATAGTCTACGTGGCCTAGTGGTTAATGCGGAGCGGGGGGTCGAAGGTTCGAATTTCGTCAGGGGTTCGTTCTGATAGGGCTGGATGGTGAGCCGCTAGCTAGTTAAATAATGCTTACCGATTGCCTACCAGCCTGGCATACAAGCATAGGATTCGGGAAGTACTGATGTTCATAAAAAGAGGTGTCTCGTAAGACAGAAATGGCAGGCCCTTTAAATAGGGGTGACACTATAATAATGTGTGTATTTTTACGTTTATTTATCGTCGCTACCGGTTGCCCATATGAGCGACGCCTCCTGAAGAGATTGTTATTTTATATTTTGGAGGATAGTGCATGACCCATTCCAGAATCTCTGGTTCTTTTACGTGCACGGTGTAAAGCACCGACACGAGACCTCGGTTTAACGTCCCATCTGAAAGACTGTTAATTTTATTAGGGTCAGACGGGGGATCGAACCTGCGATCCCTGGCTTACCAGTCCAGCGTGTTACCACTGGACTACATATCCGTATGTAAACACTATAACAAACAAACACTTTATTTTTCATAGTCAGTCACATGTGTGCAAACGAGCATGAGCAAGGGAATTGATTTCTTTAAATTATGAGTAACGGTTTTAATTGTTTCATTACATCGTCCACTGTATAGTATTTGTAGTAACAGTACTGTGTGAATTATAGGACTAAATCCTTGTCCACGCATTTCTGCAACATAAGCACGTGCTATTCATGTGTTATACTGTGAATGTATATTACAATATGACGGGGGTCCAGTTCACTAATTTTCTGCAACATTAGCACGTGCTATTCATGTGTTATACTGTGAATGTATATTACAATATGGCGGGGGTCCAGTTCACTAATGTTCATTAACATCAGCACGTGCTATTCATGTGTTATACTGTGAATGTATAGTACACTATGGCGGGGGTCCAGTTCACTAATGTTCAGCAGCATGTGCTATTCATGTGTTATGCTGTGAATGTATAGTACACTATGGCGGGGGTCCAGTCCACTAATTGTCTGCAACATCAGCACGTGCTATTCATGTGTTATACTGTGAATGTATAGTACACTATGGCGGGGGTCCAGTTCACTAATGTTCAGCAACATCAGCATGTGCTATTCATGTGTTATACTGTGAATGTATAGTACACTATGGCGGGGGTCCAGTCCACTAATTGTCTGCAACATCAGCACGTGCTATTCATGTGTTATACTGTGAATGTATAGTACACTATGGCGGGGGTCCAGTTCACTAATGTTCAGCAACATCAGCATGTGCTATTCATGTGTTATACTGTGAATGTATAGTACACTATGGCGGGGGTCCAGTCCACTAATTTTCTGCAACATCAGCACGTGCTATTTCATGTGTTATACTATGAATGTATATTACAATATGGCGGGGGTCCAGTTCACTAAAATAATGAAAACATAATTATGTACAAAAATAAATATGCTGGTTATATAATATATAATTATGCAGCTGCACACGCAACATGGAATTCGGGATAGCGCAGTGGTAGTACGTTCAGGTGTAAGCGGGCTCGGAGTTCGTGCCCAGCTGTAGCCGTTATGATTGATTGCGCCCTTAGGCAAGTCACTAACTATCCATGTGCACGTGGAAGTCGTGATAGCACAGTGGATGCGCGTTCGCTTCAGGTGCGAAAGGAGTTCGAGCCCCGCTGGAGCCGTTACGATTGTGCCCTTAGGCAAAGCATTTAAATTCCACGTTGCCTCTTCTCTCTCCCGCGTGGCCATGAATTCCATCAGGAATGAGGTCTCGAGAGTGATTAATATAAGTTGTAAGAACTTGTTTCACAATCGAGCTAAAATAAATTTGTATAAGGCAAGTCACTTATATTCCACATTGTCTCTTATCTGTCCCTCATGGCGATGGAAAGATTAGATTGAATCTTGGACATTGGCTTCAAATCACCTGCCCTCACTGCACTGTTGTAGGTTGGAATCCCACTGCGAGTGTCGAATGCTTGCATGTGCGGAAGTTATTCAGCTGGCATACGGCAGATCGGTGGTCCTACCCGGGTCCGGCCCTGAAAAACTCTGCGAAGGGCACAGGTGGACTTCCTCGCACCAATAGCAACTGGTGTGTAGCCATATGACCTAGGTTTTTGGTTTGACTTCCAACACCCAAGAACAAACCAACAAAGACCGTGTATATATTATTCGACTTGTATGTATATGTACGGTGTACGTTGTCACATGATTGTCTATCGATCTTGAACACAATTGTAATCCAGACAAGATACATCTACGGGTTAACGGGGTAGTTTACGATGCAGTGTTTAATGAATCGTGCGCAATGAACGGGGAAAAATCCAGCACGTGATGGGTTTTTTTATGGATTTATAGCATGTATTACATGCATTGCATGTAGCGCACTGCATATTAATTACAGTGTTATTCATGGATATGCATTCGTGGAAGTCGTGATAGCGCAGTGATAGAGCGTTCGCTTCAAGTGCGAACGGCCCGGAGTTCGAGTCCCGCTGGAGCCATTACGATTGTGTCAGGTAAGGCATTTAAATGCCACATTACCTATTCTCTCTCCCTATTGGCGATGCATTCCATCAGAAATGATGTCTCCAGAGTGATTAACATAAGTTGTAAGAACTTGTTTCGCAATCGAGCTAAGATAAATTTGTATAAACTAAACTGATGTCCATGTTTAGAAAGGTTGTATTAATGTTTCGTTGTAAAGGCTGTGTTGTATAAATGTTTCATTGTAAATACGGTATATTGTATAAATGTTTCATTGTAAATACGGTATATTGTATGTGGTTTAAACATAATTTATAGCCAAAATGTACATAGCAATTTGGTTTGAGCCACAAGTGCTTTCCACATTATGAAACGGCCCTCCCCAATACATGATATTTACCGAAAATTCATTTTATGGCTACAATTAGTTTATACAAAGCATTTAAATGAATAAATGCAAATTACACAAAGATACATAAAAATACAATATCATCATTTATACAACGTACTCATGCAAGTGTGCCTGTGGTGCTCGTGTCTAGTGAACGACCAGAATCTCTCTTTCTATTTGCAGACTAAGTGTTAATTTGTAAACATAGACATTCTATATAGTATTTCAATAAATTCAAAGAGTACTCTTGTTTTGTTGTTTGATTAATACTAATGGCCGGTTTGAAATCTTTTGGTATTCTTTATAAATTTCTGTACTGAGGTGAAAAAAATTAAGTTATCACTTTCAATCAGATTTGCTTTACCTAATAGCAGTGTTTTCGCATTTAAAGGATGGTATTGTCGTGTTTCTCTGAATAGTGTTATTCTTTGATTTTGAAACAAAGGACAATGAAAAAAGTTATGTTCAGCGTTTTCAATCCCAGTTTGACAATCGCAAGTCGCATTTTCCCTTAAATGGTTATTATATAAGTCTGCGTTCAAGTTGCTGCAGCCATTTCTTATACGAGCATGGTAAACAGTTAAGCTACGCGAACCTTTATGATAAAACATGGGTACATCTTTTTGTTTGAACAGTGAAGACTTGAGTCTATTCTTAAAACAAGTTAAGGTTGGAGCGTGTTTTAAGTGTTCGGGTAGTGCATTCCATATATCAACACTAGATGGTACAAAAGGGTTTGAAAATAAAGCTGTACGTCTGGCCATTACAGTAACATTATCAGCATTTCTTAAATTATAACGATTTTCTTCCCGACTGTTATAATTTAAGAAATGCTGATAATGTCACTGTAATGGCCAGACGTACAACTGTATATTGTATGAATGTTTCATTGTAAATACGGTGTGTTGTATAAATGTTTCATTGTAAATACGGTGTATTGTTTAAATTGTTCATTGTAAATACGGTATATTGTATAATGTTTCATTATAAATACGGTATATTGTATAAATGTTCATTGTAAATACGGTATATTGTATAAATGTTTCATTATAAATACGGTATATTGTATAAATGTTTCATTTAAAGGTTATTGTATAAATGTTTCATTTAAATACGGTATATTGTATAAATGTTTCATTATAAATACGGTATATTGTATAAATGTTTCATTATAAATACGGTATATTGTATAAATGTTTCATTGTAAATACGGTATATTGTATAAATGTTTCATTATAAATACGGTATATTGTATAAATGTTTCGTTAAAGGCTGTGTTGTATAAATGTTTCATTGTAAATACGGTGTGTTGTATAAATGTGTCTTTATAAATACGGTATTTGTATAAATGTTTCATTGTAAATACGGTGTATTGTATAAATTGTTCATTGTAAGTACGGTGTGTTGTATAAATTTTCATTGTAAATACGGTTTTGTATAAATGTTTCATTGTAAATACGGTGTATTGTATAAATTGTTCATTGTAAATACGGTGTATTGTATAAATTGTTCATTGTAAATACGGTGTATTGTATAACTTGTTCATTGTAAGTACGGTGTGTTGTATAAATGTTTCATTGTAAATACGGTATATTGTATAAATGTTTCATTGTAAATACGGTGTATTGTATAAATTGTTCATTGTAAATACGGTATATTGTATAAATTGTTCATTGTAAATACGGTGTATTGTATAACTTGTTCATTGTAAGTACGGTGTGTTGTATAAATGTTTCATTATAAATACGGTATATTGTATAAATGTTTCATTGTAAATACGGTGTATTGTATAAATTGTTCATTGTAAATACGGTATATTGTATAAATTGTTCATTGTAAATACGGTGTATTGTATAACTTGTTCATTGTAAGTACGGTGTGTTGTATAAATGTTTCATTATAAATACGGTATATTGTATAAATGTTTCATTGTAAATACGGTGTATTGTATAAATTGTTCATTGTAAATACGGTATATTGTATAAATTGTTCATTGTAAATACGGTGTGTTGCATAAATTGTTCATTGTAAATACGGTGTATTGTATAACTTGTTCATTGTAAGTACGGTGTGTTGCATAAATTGTTCATTGTAAGTACGGTGTGTTGTATAAATTGTTCATTGTAAATACTGTGTGTTGTATAAATGTTTCATTGTAAGAATGGTGTGTTGTATAACTTATTCATTGTAAATACGGTGTGTTGTATAAATGTTTCATTGTAAATATGGTGTGGTGTATCAATTGTTCATGAATACGGTATGTTGTATCGATGTTTCATTGTAACGACGATGTGTTATATCAGTTTGCCATTGTACATACATATAAAAAAAAATAAAAATTAAAAAACACTACGGCTTAAGTGTATCTTTTTGTAAGCCTTTCAACACTACAGGCCTCTAAATAGACTTACAAAAAGGGTAGATCCAGATGAGCCGGCTCATCAGGATCTGCACTTTTTGCCAGTACTAATTATTACTATTTTTAGATAAAATTACCCATTTTGATAAATGAACTGGTTCAAAGGTAATAATTATTTTCTTATTAATTTATTGGACTAAAAATACCATGCACCAGTCCATGTCAGTTACTTGGGGTTGAATGGGTTAAATCAATATTTTAAATGTCTACGTTTATTCCATTTCCAATAAGTAGTACATGCGCGCATTGGATAGTTTATAAATTTATAATGGTGTATGTTATAGAAATGGAAAAATCAATGTAGACAGATGAAAATCCTATTAAATAAGCTTGTAAGGCTTGACAATAATTTAACATGTAAACCGGATTAAAGTTATTGAATTGAACGAACAATTCTGTTGTATGGATTCAGCATAGTTTACACTAGAAATCAGAACATTTATATATGAAGGAGTAACCAACTGTTAAGGTAAACTGTTTTGCTGTTGTTAATATAATGTTTATATTGTGTGGCATATGTTTATTATAAATATGACTGTGCATTACAGACGGTTCTGTAGTCCAGTGGTTAACACGTTGGACTGGTAATCCAGGGATCGCAGATTCGATCCCCCGTCTGACCCTAATACAATGAATAATCTTTCAGATGGGACTTTAAACCGATGTCTCGTGTCGATTCTTTACACCGTGCATGTAAAAGAACCAGAAGTGACTCTGGAATGGGTCTGTATCACTGCACTACCCTCCAAAAATATCTTCGTCGCTACCGGTTGCCCATATGAGCGACGCCTCCTGAAGAGATTAGTCATTTTAGATTTTGGAAGATAGTTAATGATACAGACAGACACCCATTCCAGAGTCTCCTCTGGTTCTTATACGTGCACAGTGTAAAGCACCGACACGATACTTACGTTTAACGTCCCATCTGAAAGAAGGTTAATTTTATTAGGGGCAGACGGGGGATCGAACCTGCGATCCCTGGAATACCAGTCCAGTGTGTTACCACTGGACTACAGATCCGTACTTTCAGCAATACGCTTACCATTAAATTTATTTCAATAGGCTTGACTCATCAATAATCAGAAATGAACGAAGCAAGTAAAGGCAAGGAGATATTGCCTATAGAATATCGTGGGACTGATGTGAAAGGCGACGAACTAGTTCCTTTCCGTGGATTGAAGTTTTCCGAAACGAAATACAAGAACATTCCTGACACACCACCTGTCATACGACTACCATGTTGTCCCGTTCGTAAGTGCATTTTGTCTTTTAATAGCAATTGCTATGTACATAACCATGTACATTTGGTTTCTACATTCTTTTAATTACTGTATATTTTAAATATTCCATATACAGTCTACATCCGTTATGTCGAATTCCGTCGGACCGAACAAAATTATTCGACATAGCCGAAGTTTGACTTAACGTAATTATACGTTAACGATATAAACGTTATAAGTTATATGTAAAATGATAGTGTCTGAAACGGGACTTTGATCCGACATCGAGATAACCGGATAATTCGACATAACCGACTTTGACATAGCGGATGTAGACTGTACATGAAATTACAGTATATTTTTAATATTTCCCATGACATTACGGTATAGTTTTTACATTTCCTATATACATGCGATGCAGGGGTTTTCTGTAATGGGTAAAACACATTTTATAGTTAAATACGTTTTTCAAACCATTTACATTCGTAGGCGAGGTAGAGTTTAGCTGTGCCGTATATAAGTATAGTGTTTACAGTATTATTAATGCAACAGACGGATCTGTAGTCCAGTGGTAACACGCTGGACTGGTAATCCAGGGATCGCAGGTTCGACCCCCATCTGACCCTAATAATGAGGTCTCGTGTCGGTGCTTTACACCGTGTACGTAAAAGAACCACAGGAGACTCTGGAATGGGTCTCTGTCTGAATCATGCACTTTCCTCCAAAATCTAAAATGACTAATCTCTTCAGGAGGCGTCGCTCATATGGGCAACCGGTAGCGACGATAAATAAACGTAAAACACACATTATTAATGCGTTTATGTATCGTCGCTACCGGTTGCCCATATGAGCGACGCCTCCTGAACAGATTAGTCATTTTAGATTTTGGAGGATAGTTCAATGATACACATTCCATTCCAGAGTCTCATCTGGTTCTTTTACGTGCACGATGTACAGCACCGACATGAGACCTCGGTTTAACGTCCCATTTGAAAGACTGTTAATTTGATTAGGGTCAGATGAGGGTCGAACCTGCGATCCCTGGATTACCAGTCCAGCGTGTTACCACTGGACTACATATCCGTGTGTGGGTGGGGAGGGGATGAGGGAAGTCATATCTAAATGGTTTTATATCGTGTTTCAGCTTATAACAATATCGAACTAAAAACTCTGAATTCTGACGATGTAGAGGTTGTAACTGAAGTGGAACGCAGTAAACAGGTCGTTGCTAAGTTACAACGCGAGAAGATCGTTGTCATGGCAGCCGAGGGAGTCAATATAGGCAAAGAGGGGCCGTTGACATTGATTCAGATCGGTACCTGCTCTGGATTCGTGTTTGTCTTCGATATTCTAATGAATAGAGATTTAATGGGAAAGGGCCGTTTAAAGGTTCTCCTTGAAGATGACAGAGTTATGAAGGTAATAAAGATAACCCCATACATCGTGAATAATATAAAATATTAATGGCTACCAATACAGTCTAACCTCAGACTGCTTCCTATTAGTTACTGCATGACCAGGGGCGTAGCTAACCTTTTGGAATGTGTAGGCCCTACTAATAAATTTGAGCAACGATGGTACTGTGATGCTGGAGAGGTATGTGAGCATTATCCCCCCCCCCCCCGCCGTTGCAAATTATGAATATTAGAACTTCGATGGTACACACTGGTGCATTTTAATGTACGTTTTAGACGTTTAAATGTCGGTGTATGTTTCAAAATTATACGAAATTTAGTCTAAGACTGCTATACACAGAGATAAAATGTGACATTGACTACAACAATATATGATCACCCGGTGGGATATGTGACCGTACATGCAGACATGCCTAAACCCACTCCATTGTTTATTGCATTTTTGGTCTATTTGAATGTTACATTTTCTGTTTCTATGCAGGCCCGGGCCTTTGATTGTTTACAGTGCCTTATAGGAGCTACGCGTATGATGACCGTATGTCGTTAACAGTATGCCTATTGTGCAAAAACAGCTATTTTGCACACGATACTAAGTATTGTGATTGTCTAATGTATATATTATAAATAGAAATGACCGTACTATATTTATGCAATATTCGCGCCTAAAATCAACAAGCTATTTTGGCGCGAAAAAAGAATGATTACATGAGAACTTAATTTGTGTATCGTTAATTTAGCTTACCGCGAGGCTGATGTACGTAAATATGATCTCACAGCGAGAGATTATGTAATAGTTGAACTTGTCGGTTTCTTTTGATGAGGCGCCAATATGTCTGGCTGTTTCATTAAAGTTACGATTTTGATTGCGTAAGGTAACAGGTGGTCAGCGCCACGCTGTCTGACTGAAATGTATATAATTCCGAGTAAAATTAAAGAGAAATCAGAACACAAAAGGCTGTCCTTATGCAAGGATTGATTGTGTATCTCAAATAGAAAACAATTACTGTTTATATGACACTAAAGACGAGATGTCTTCAGTATATTAATTTAATATACTTATAAAACGAACTATAAACTGAACTTAAGTGTTACATACACAGTGCATATTAATGGAGTGAGTTGCACCGTATTGCTTGAATAGAATACGTGATAGCTAGTATAAAAGACGAGATATCTTCAGTATATTAATTTAATATACTTATATAAAACGAACTATAAACTGAACTTAAGTGTTACGGACACAGTGAATATTAATGGAGTGAGTAGCACCGTATTGCTTGAATAGAATACGTGATAGCTAATATAGAAGACGAGATGTCTTCAGTATATTAATTTAATATACTTATAAAACGAACTATTAACTGAACTTAAGTGTTACGGACACATTGGGTAGCGAAGTAGCACCGTATTGCTTGAATAGAATACGTGATAGCTAATATAAAAGACGAGATGTCTTCAGTATATTAATTTAATATACTTATTAAACGAACTATAAACTGAACTTAAGTGTTACGGACACATTGGGTAGCGATGGATTAAGTAGCACCGTATTGCTTGAATAGAATACGTGATAGCTAATATAATAAGATAAGAGATACAAATGATCTCTAATATATAGCGGTAATAAATTGATACCAGAACAGTACTGTGAGATATTGAAGTTATTGAGAGACGCGAGCGGCTGATCAACGTAGACAGTCTAATTGAGATATCCTTGATTGTATATTGAAGATTAAAAATGTAATCCAATTATCGACAGGGCGGTGATCTTATAAAGACACTAGAAATTAATGAGGCTTGAAGTGACTATGATATAGATAAGAGATCAGAGATTCACGAGATGTGATTAAACGAAATAGGAGAATATAAAAATAGACGATAGAGTAAAATAGATAGAAAAGAACTTTGTGTTACGTTATTATTGAATTGATAGAGAACTGAAATATACCCCTAGACAACCGATCAGATAGTTTATATAGCTTAAACCTTGGAAAGAGCCGTAAATAGACCAGACGTAGAGTAAGAGCCGCCGAGGGGGGACACCACACTATCTTGAATCAATGTTAATTTACACTATTTTACTACATGTTCATTGTGTCAAGTATAAAAGTAAAGGCGTGTTTGTTTATTATATAGGCATATAGTGTCACCCTAATGAAATGGTCAGCTATTTCTGACTTATGAGGCACCTCTTATGAGCATTAGTACATCCCGAATCATATTCTTGAATGTCAGGCGCCAGGTAACCATTATTTAACTAGCAGCAGCCCAGACTCGGGAGAGAAAGAGAGAGGGGAGAGGAGAATAGAAGAAGGGGAGAGTAGAAGAGGGAGGAGAGGAGAGATGAGAGGATATGGTAGAGGAGAGAGAGAGAGAGAGAGAGGGAGAGGAGGGGAGAGGAGAAGAGAGGAGAAAGGGAGGAGAGGAGAGAGGATATGGTAGAGGAGAGAGAGGAGAAGAGATAGAGGAGATGATATAGGATAGGGTAGAGGGGAGGGGAGGGGAGGGGAGAGGAGAGGAGAGGAGAGGAGAGGAGAGGAGAGGAGAGGAGAGGAGAGAAGAGGAGAGGAGAGAGCTGACGAAACGCGTAGAAATATGTATTTGAGTATTTCATCGTTATGGATTTATTTATCCCTCGTTTAGGTAATGCACGACTGCAGCAGTGTGAGCGCGGCCTTGACCTTTCAGTGTGCAACGACACTGAGGAACGTGTTCGATACTCAGGTAATACTTGAACATATACTTTACAAGGAGTAATGGCCGATTCTTGTTTTCCTTATTACTCCCGATGCTTGTCCACTTAACTCCCACACGTTTGCAATGGATTCCTACACAACTTGATGAACAAAGTACGGTTAGTGTATTTACGACCTTACAATGTTATTATAATAATACTAATAATAATAATACAGACTTTATTTAACGAGAGAACTCATTAGAACAATTAATTCAATCTACCATGAGGCCCTCAACAAATTAAAACATGAAATAGCATAATGAAACATGTAAACAGTAACCAGTAAAACTTTCATAGGAAATAATTTAAAGATATAAGCTGCAAGAATTAATACTTATATTCATGTATAATTGTAAATTACCAGTTAAGTACGATGGTCTCCAGATCGGACAGGTGGGTTTTCTATACCCTCTAGTATATAATGTAGGTGTGCGTTTTCTATGTCCTCTAGTATATAATGTAGGTGTGCGTTTTCTATGTCCTCTAGTATATAATATAGGTGTGCGTTTTCTATGTCCTCTAGTATATAATGTAGGTGTGCGTTATCTATGTCCTCTAGTATATAATGTAGGTGTGCGTTTTCTATGTCCTCTAGTATAGTTCTAATTTTAGATCGCACATCTGGTAATTGAGGAGCACAAAGGACGACGGCTACCGTCCGGATTGAAGGTGTCAGACATTTGTCTTCAGTACTCGGATAAAAGCGAGAAGATCTACACATATGACTGGCGAACCAATTCAAAGGTGACTATTACGTCATTATATGTGGTGTACAGTCAAACCTGTCTTAAGCAGCCAGTCAAGGGAATCACGGAAAGTGGCTGCTTAGCACAGGTGGCTGCTTAATAGAGGTCAAATGTATAATAAAACAACATATTGGGAATCTGGAAACTGGCTGATTAATACAGGTTGGCTGCTTAATAGAGGTGACCACTAACACAGGTTTGTCTGTATATGTCAATTCCAATTATAAATACGTTATGCATTATCATAAACACGTTGGACTGGTAATCCAGGGATGGCAGGTTCGATCCTCCATGTCGGTTGGCTCTTTCGGAAAGACTTCGTTCCAATCACGTACATTACAGTGGTGGGCATATTTTTGCAACTACTTAACCACAGAATGTTCATAAAAACTTTCAAAGTACAGACGGATCTGTAGTCCAGTTGTAACATGCTGGACTGGTAATCCAGGGATCGCAGGTTCGACCCCCCGTCTGACCCTAATAAAATTATCAGTCTTTCGGGTGGGACATTATACCGAGGTCTCGTGTCGGTGCTTACACCGTGCACGTACAAGAACCAGAGGATATTCTGGAATGGGTCTATGTCTGTATCATTGCACTATCCTCCAAAAATCTAAAATGACTAATCTCTTCAGGAGGCGTCGCTCATATGGACAACCGGTAGCGACGATAAATAAACGTATATTTTGTATTTTCATACAATGTATTGTACCTTTTTTGTGCATGATAGATTTACTGTTAGCAGTTCTTAAACTACTTGAAAATGAGAATTTCTCTTGAAAAGGAGAGTGCAATAATGCATGATAAAGTAAATTATCATATGTTCAAATGGTCTTTTTTTAATTTGTAGTAACTATCTAAACCGTCGTAAGAGAACTACACATCACAATTTGAACTTTAAGTGCTAAATTGGGGACATTATGATCATTGGGAGTTTTAATAACGTTATCTTTTTAAACATTGTCCATGTATTCTAAAACCCCTTTTCATGAATGTTTATATACCTTAACAATTTATCCGTCATGCCTTTTACGGCATCCATGCATCAGATGCAAGAATTTTGAAATAGGAAATATTTATAACTGTCAGCACAAAGTCATATTATATAGATAAGAATTATAATTATATGTTCATTAAGTACTATGTATAGTGTTAACATGTGACATTTATGTTGTGTATGCTATAAAAGGAAAATAAATAATAATAACAATTTTTTGCCGGTCGATCTCCTCACGACGTGCACGTCGTGACCGGTGCACATCCCGCAGCAGCAGCGTAGGATTCTGGGATCTTCTGGTTGTCGATCTTGCATATTGGGACATTCGCCAGCATGTGGATCCACGGCTATAGCACATCAGGACAGATCCACTGTCTCTTCTAGCTTCGCCAGTTTATTTCGACCTTTCTTCTCCGACGGATGGACGAGGCGGCGGACCTGAGGGAGCGGCAACGGTCGTGGCATCCACTTTACGCTGGCATGAATGTCTATTAGTTTGTTTGTGACAATCGACGACCAGATGTTTAACTGTCAGATCCGTATTAATGCTGCTGCGGGGTGACCAACAGTGAGGAGGGTGGCCCTACAAAGGACCACGTACATACCAGGCCTTGTCACCCTGGCACGGAAAGAAGTAACCACCAGAGGACGTCTCCATAAGCTTCATAGAAGAAGAATCGCCAGCGAACACAGAAATAATCACCGTAGAATAGGAATAATCATCATAGAAGATGGACATAATCATCGTAGAACACATAATCATCATTGAATAACCAGCACAGAAGAACGAATCACCTTAGGATCTAAACAACTTAGAGAATTCAGTCGCCCAAATGCATTTATGCGGTGGCGACTATAAATAAAACGAATATCATCATCATAAAAAATTTACTGTTAATTTGCAATCAAATATGATAAAACTGAACTAATAATAAAAACATTAAAATCTGACAAATGACAGGAATATGGTATGTATGCTATAATTCCAGGTATATAGTGTTGTACTAGTGTGTTTCATAAACGTAGCAATTTCGGAGAAATGCGATCATATTCCTGGAGTGCATGTTTTCAGCCAGGGATCAATAGTGTATACAAATTTATTTTAGCTCAATTGCGAAGTTCTTACAACTTATATTAATAACTCTCGAGACCTCATTCCTGATGGAAACCATCGCCACGAGGGAGAGAGAAGAGGCAACGTGGAATTTAATTGCCTTGCCTAAGGGCACAAATCGTAACGGCTCCAGCGGGGTTCGAACTCCGGACCTTTCGCACCTGAAGCGAACCCAGGGATCAATAACAAAACAGTGCTAGTAAGCTGCGATCCTCATCTCGAGCCCATACCAGTGAATGGTACATTTAATCTAAGAACCGTAAATGACTATTTAAGTCGTGATAGTGAAGTGGTATGATAAGTACACTCGCCCACATGGTTCGCCGGCGGCGAGGGTAAATAAACTCAATCATTATCATCGATCAGACAAGATAAGATACGATAACTTTTATTTTGAGTCGGCAAGCCTTTATACAATTAAAATAAGCTCTGGTGAGCTTTTATAACCGACTATATATCAGCATACAGTCAAACATGTCGTAAGCAGCCAGCCAAGGGAGTGAGAGAAAGTGGCTGCTTAGCACATGTAGGTGCTTAATAGAGGTCAAATGTATAATAAAGTAACCAATTGGGAATCTAGAAACTGGCTGCTTAATACAGGTTGGCTGCTTAATGGAGGTGACCACTAACACAGGGTTGACTGTATGTACATAAATAACAAGAGTAAAAGAGCTATGGAAAATAAAACTCGTGAATGAAATTAAGCACACTATGCTAAGATACGCTTATTTAGTCTAATAGTAAAATAGACATAAGATGAACATAAGAAGCTAAATAAATTAAACGCACTATGCTAAGACATGCTTATTTAGTCTAATAGTAAAATAGACATAAGATGAACATAGGAAGCTAAATAAATTAAACGCATTATGCTAAGACATGCTTATTTAGACTAAGAGTAAAATAGACATAAGATGAACATAGGAAGCTAAATAACACGTGACCGCCTCCGTGGTCGAGTGGTTAAGGTCCCTGACTTGTATAACACTGTAACATATCAGCAATGCTGGTCACGGGTTCGAGTACCCGCTCCGATCGTGTCTCTATATATGAAACAGGTGGCAGTTTCTTACGGAGGTTGGGGCACAAAGTACTAGTCAACCGCAGGAGCCTGCCCATGAAAGGTGTTGTTAGGTCACTGCCCGTCGCTCAAATGGGCAGCCGATAGCGACGTTAAATAAACTTAAATAAAAAAGAAAACGCGCGAGAGGCGCGGAGTGGCTGATGGGTTCCATCAAGAATGAGGTCTCGATAGTGATTACTATAAATTGTAGGAACCTGTTTCGCAATCGATCTAAAATAAATATGCAGAAACTAAATGACTATTTTTGTCGGGGAATCAAAAAATGTAGTAGGCTAAACGCCTGGATGATCCGTCATCAAGGACCTCAAATATTCTTCATACTGCTATATAATATATTTATGTTGCAGGTGATTTGGATGGCGACTATGGGAAACTTCTGGGCGATGCGACCCTTGACCAGAGATATGTTGGAACTAGCAGTGGGTGACATCCTTGTGCTCATGCCGGATGTCTACATGCATCAAGCCGAGTAAGTCACGCGATTATTACTTTCTTTTTCCTAATTCTTATTCTCCTATTTTTCTTAGCAGTCAACTTAAAGTGACATATCAGTGGAAATGCACATTTCTACATAATAATAATAATAATAATAATAATAAAGACTTTATTTAACGAGAGTACTCATTTAACAAAAGTTAATCTACCATGAGGCCCTCAACATATATACAATCAAATGCAATCAAAAGATAGCACTATAAGTGAGAACTGCACATTGGAATAATATAGTAATGTAAAAGCTGAAAAATAGAGAAACTATATTTAATATGTAATGGAATATGATGATATATGGAATTGGCTAGCAGAGTAGAAAATGGGAATGAGACAATTAATGATGCTAGATCTATCTAACAATATGCAGATTTGACTTGTAGTGGTATCTTCAAAATATGTATGAAATCAACTTAAAGACAGCAATATTTACGATTCTAATAAATATAGCAATCGCAATACACGTTTATAATAACAGTAGAAGTGCGCGATTAGTTTGAATTGTTATAGGTCCACCTTAAGTAGAGAATTTTGAACTGTTGGATAGTTGGAGCATTTTGAACTGAGTGAGGCAATGAATTCCAAATAGATGATCCTGAAAATTCAAATGTATTACGAAATAATTCACAATTTGGTCTTGGTGTGTATAATTGATATTCTGAGGTTGATCTAAGAATTCTAGGATGTATAAATGTATTTGCTTATTATATGGTATAATTTTTGTTCGAAGTATTTGCCTCAAAAACTGAGTATTTCAACAAATAAACAAACGTCGTATACGCGGTTTGTTGACATAACCGGAAGCTTTTAGCTTTCAGTTCAATCCATATATTACGATATAAAGGTATGTTTCTGTCTATTTCTCAAAGTATATTCATGTATCCTGATAAATAAATATGTTTAAAGTTTAAACCAATTTCAAATACACATTCAAAGAATTAATTTTATTACAGCGCGTACGACTTTTTCTGTCCGGCTTCATGTAGTCTAGTAGAATTCATATATTGGCTGTCCGATTAGCGCAGTGGTTAGCGCGCTCGCTTCTCGCCAATGCAACCCGTGTTCGATCCTCAGACTGGGAAGTATGTGAGATGGTACGGTGGTCGCCAGATCGGAGAGGTGGGTCTTCTCCGGGTACTCCGGTTTCCTCCCACACGAATGACCACATATACACTTTCATCCGCACCAACGAGAGTGATTAATATAAGTTGTTAAGACTTGTTTCGCAATCGTTGTAAAATAAATAAAATTTAAATTCATATACAAATAACAACGTTATAAGAAATACAGTCAAACCTGTGTTAGTGGTCACCTCCATTAAGCAGCCAACCTGTATTAAGCAGCCAGTTTCCAGATTCCAAATATGTTGTTTTATTATACATTTGACCTCTATTAAGCAGCCACCTGTGCTAAGCAGCCATTTTCTCTGACTCCCTTGGCTGGCTGCTTAAGACAGGTTTGACTGTAAGTTTGAAATACGTGTGTGGAAAAATTATATTTGATTAGTGAATGCTTCATCTTTTTCTCAGGTATATTGACGATAACAGACTGCGTGAGAAGTTAATGAACAGAGTCGGAGAATGGCTACAGATAGAGATAGATGACATTGTGAAAGAACAACATGGAAAACGAGCAGCAGACACTGTAGCTGGACTTCTGCACATAATCGATGCCAAATACGACGACAGAGCTACCTTGCTTAACATCCTTGATCCAGACGAAATCAATGCATTGGCTATAGCCACATACGAAGATACAGAGAGAGTATCTGAACGTGTTCGCAAACTCAAAATTGAATATATTTTATCTGATATCAGTGAGATAGAACTAAGCATTCGAACTGATGCTGAGAGCTGGGAAAAGCGTGACAATGTTCTCCTTTATTTGAGATATTGTATGCGAATCGCAGATAACGATGTTCGAGAGAAGGCTATGGAAGCGTTAAAGGAGATGCTAAGATCCATCTTTGAACACATCGAATATAAATATTTAGCAGAGACGACAACCAACATGTTGTCGAGTATAGAAAAGGAAGGACTATTAACTATTTCTTACCTAGATATTGCTAAAAGTAAATGGGGGCCTATCATTACGTCGATATATTGGCGACTTATGCAAGAGGAACTACATGGAATGATAAACTTTCTTAGATTGTATCCTACGCAGTTTTCGCTATCGGATGGGGAGTACTCAAAGGTGGTGTACTTTGCCAGAAACCCGGAAGTGGTACCAGACGAGGTTTCGAGTCTAGCAAACGGTTTGCTACACGCACTCAGAGCATATAGTGCTGCTACTGGCGGCTATGTCATAGACGCAAGACGGAGGTTAGGGGCATTCTAAAATACGTAGTTTGACACTCAATGACATAACAGAATCATCACAGATGCTTGGAGTCTGGACAAATGTTTGCGGGTTCAAAACCACAAAACTAAAAAACATTTTTTAAATTTTATTTTTGGGTTTTTAAGAACACTATGATACACTATAGGCTTAGCACTATACATAAAACAAATTACGCCATTCCAAGCACATTTGGTTTAAACATATTTTATTTATCAAGATAAACATGACATATAACATCTGTACATATAACATCCATACAATACAACTATCAAGACAAGTGGATTGAATCGAAAGCTACAAGAGCTTATGGTAATTCTCTCCACTACATACTAATTATCATTACGTGGATATGGCAGTTAAAATTTATTATAGTAGTAAAACTCGACCAAAATGAATATGTTCGTTGATACATTTTATAAGAATCATAATGTAACTTAAGTATTGACTTTTAGATTGAGTTAAAGATTAGAAGAGTGTAGTAGTAAGAGAGGTGTAGGAGGAGCGATAATGGCGGTTGAAATCGGTCAGATAACTAAGATTTCAAGATCAGTCAAAACGTTTTGATTCTCTATATATGTGAAAGCTGCATGGAAAATATTTTCATCAAAGTAATCTGATAATGATGCACATTTAAAAATGACACCAGTCATAATTAAGTATATAGTTTCGCATCGTAGTAGTTATATTCGTGTATGCGTTTAGGTATAAATTAATTACTACCTATTTTAGGTATAATTTGGGTGTGTCATTGAGTTGAACCAAATATTTAAGCTCAGTTGAAACGACATAATTATACAGACATTATTTTGAACCTATGTTATTATGGCTTCAAATTGGAAGTCGTGATAGCGCAGTAGATGAGCGTTCGCTTCAGGTGCGTTCTAACACCGCTGGAGCCGCTACGATTGTGCCCTTAGGCAAGGCATTTAATTCCACATTGCCTCTTCTATTTCCCTCGTGGCGGTGGCTTCCATCAGGAATGATGTCTCGAGAGTGATTAATATATACAAGTTGAAAGAACTTGTTTCGCAATCGAGCTAAAACAAATTTGCAATGCTACTGCATACTCTTAAATTCGTAATTTGAATAATTGTTTTCAGTCAGTAATCAGTGTGTTTTGAATTATACTTACTGAAAGTGAAAGTACATCTTTACAAGCCAAATGTTTATATGTGTGTTTTTAACTTTTTACGTTTATTTATCGTCACTACCGGTTGCCCATATGAGCGACGCCTCCTGGAGAGATTATTCATTTTAGATTTTTGGAGGATAGTGCAATGATACACACAGCTAGAGACCTATTCCAGAATCTCCTCTAGTTCTTTTACGTGCACGGTGTAAAGCACCGACACGAGACCTCGGTTTACCGTACCATCTGAAAGATTGTTAATTTTATTATGGTCAGACGGGGGATCGAACCTGCGATCCCTGGATTACCAGTCCAGCGTGTTACCACTGGACTACAGATCCGTCGGCGCCAAATGTCTATATACACACATATGCATATGTATGTTTATACCCACGTGATCACATTAGCCGATGTAAATTCCAGTGAGGCAGAATAATATCTGCTAGCATAATGAAGTCCTTTGTTTGATATTGTATACGTGTGTGCGTGCGTGTGGTATCCTACCGTGTCCAATCAAATGCTATTGTTTTATTTATAATGCGACCGCCACCTATGAGGCATATGGGCGGCTGTATACCGTCCAAGAAGATTATGTTGTATTATAACGTAGGGGCCTATATATACATATATACCCGCGAGGTTCTTCCTTCGTATAGCAGTTGACAAAGCACCCAGAGTAGCCTACTTTTGAAGGGGGGCTTTTTTGGGCCACATCATCACTATTTTCATCCCACAGCAGCGGTAACCGTGGACACCTATCTTATTCAAGGATCTTCGCATCTCCGGTTGACGTTTTCCCTATGCCGTCAACGCCTCGAACAGTATGTATAGTTTCTCTACTTTTCAGCTTTTACATTATATTTATATATAGTTTACACTTATAGTGGAGCGGATAAGAGTGATTTTTGGGCAGAATCGTTCAGTTGGTGATACAAGCATGAAAATTGTCATGAGTAGTCTCCTTGGGTCACTTGACAAGAAAACGATCCTAGCCACTTGAAATTTCAAAATGGCGGCCATTTTCCAAGATGGCCGCCATCTGGATCTTTAAATTATACCTTTTCTCATAGGAATTGATTGGGTTGTCCGATTAAGGAGGTTTTGGTGTCATTTCATATGTTTCAGACTATGCTGAAGCCAATGGTGCTAAAAGACTCCACCTAAAATCCCAAGATGGCGGCCATTTTCCAAGATGGCCGACATCTTGATCTTTAAATTATATCTTTTCTCATAGAAATTGATTGGGTTGCCAGATTAAGGAGGTGTTGGTGTCGTTTCTTATGTTTTAGACTATGCTGAAGCCAATTCTGCCATCAAAAAGAATGTATAATGATTATTTGATCCTTAAACAACGTACCACAATCGGCAGGAAGTGTACTTCTTTGAAATCTGTTTCATTGTAATGTAATGAAACCTCTTTTTTGTCATGCATGTGATGCAGTAAAGTGTCATTCCTGATATCCATCATATTTTGCCCATCTAGGCCTGGCAGGGACAACTACATAGACCTGTGCAACTGAGTCCATAGCTGTAGCACTTGCACCTTCCAGTACATGCCTTGGTACACCCACATTTGGTCAACTCCTGACAAGTAG
>CM026396.1:13964311-13986281 GCA_014843695.1 Archivesica marissinica | reverse complement strand
AGGCACAGCTCTGTCTGTACATGCATCCCACTAAGGCACAGCTCTGTCTGTACATGCATCCCACTCAGGCACAGCTCCATCTGTGCATGCATCCCACTCAGCTCCATCTGTGCATGCATCCCACTCAGGCGCAGCTCCATCTGTGCATGCATCCCACTCAGGTACAGCTCCATTTGTACATGCATCCCATTCAGGCACAGCTCCATCTGTGCATCCCATTCAGGCACAGCTCTGTCTGTACATGCATTCCACTCAGGCACAGCTCCATCTGTGCATGCATCCCACTCAGGCGCAGCTCCATCTGTGCATGCATCCCACTCAGGCACAGCTCCATCTGTGCATGCATCCCACTATGGTACAGCTCTGTGCATGTATCCCATTCAGGCACAGCTCTGTCTGTACATGCATCCCACTCAAGCACAGCTCTGTCTGTACATGCATCCCACTCAAGCACAGCTCTGTGCATGCATCCCACTCTGACAAAGCTGTCTGTACATGCATCCCACTCAGACACAGCTCTGTGCATGCATCCCACTCGGGCGCAGCTCTGTGCATGCATCCCATTCAGGCACAGCTCTGTTTTACATGTATCCCATTCAGGCACACCTCTGTGCAAGCACCCCACTCGGACGCAGCTCTGTGCATGCATCCCATTCAGGTACAGCTCTGTACATGCATCCCACTCAAGCACAGCTCTGTGCATACATCCCACTAAGGCACAGCTCTGTACATGCATCCCACTAAGGCACAGCTCTGTACATGCATCCCACTAAGGCACAGCTCTGTACATGCATCCCACTCAGGCACAGCTCTGTAAATGCATCCCACTCAGGCACAGCTCTGTCTGTACATGCATCCCACTCAGGCACAGCTCTGTATGTACATGTATACCACTCAGGCACAGCTCTGTCTGTACATGCATCCCACTCAGGCACAGCTCTGTCTGTACATGCATCCCACTAAGGCACAGCTCTGTCTGTACATGCATCCCATTCAGGCACAGCTCTGTCTGTACATGCATCCCACTCAGGCACAGCTCCATCTGTGCATGCATCCCACTCAGCTCCATCTGTGCATGCATCCCACTCAGGCGCAGCTCCATCTGTGCATGCATCCCACTCAGGTACAGCTCCATTTGTACATGCATCCCATTCAGGCACAGCTCCATCTGTGCATCCCATTCAGGCACAGCTCTGTCTGTACATGCATTCCACTCAGGCACAGCTCCATCTGTGCATGCATCCCACTCAGGTGCAGCTCCATCTGTGCATGCATCCCACTCAGGCGCAGCTCCATCTGTGCATGCATCCCACTCAGGCACAGCTCCATCTGTGCATGCATCCCACTATGGTACAGCTCTGTGCATGTATCCCATTCAGGCACAGCTCTGTCTGTACATGCATCCCACTCAAGCACAGCTCTGTCTGTACATGCATCCCACTCAAGCACAGCTCTGTGCATGCATCCCACTCTGACAAAGCTGTCTGTACATGCATCCCACTCAGACACAGCTCTGTGCATGCATCCCACTCGGGCGCAGCTCTGTGCATGCATCCCATTCAGGCACAGCTCTGTTTTACATGTATCGCATTCAGGCACACCTCTGTGCAAGCACCCCACTCGGACGCAGCTCTGTGCATGCATCCCATTCAGGTACAGCTCTGTACATGCATCCCACTCAAGCACAGCTCTGTGCATACATCCCACTAAGGCACAGCTCTGTACATGCATCCCACTAAGGCACAGCTCTGTACATGCATCCCACTCAGGCACAGCTCTGTAAATGCATCCCACTCAGGCACAGCTCTGTCTGTACATGCATCCCACTCAGGCACAGCTCTGTATGTACATGTATACCACTCAGGCACAGCTCTGTCTGTACATGCATCCCACTCAGGCACAGCTCTGTCTGTACATGCATCCCACTAAGGCACAGCTGTCTGTACATGTATCCCATTCAGGCACAGTTCTGTCTGTACATGTATCCCATTCAGGCACAGCTCTGTCTGTACATGTATCCCATTCAGGCACAGCTCTGTCTGTACATGTATCCCATTCAGGCACAGCTCTGTACATGTATCCCACTGAGTGGGATACATGCACAGACAGAGCTGTGCCTGAATGGGATACATGTACAGACAGCTGTGCCTGAATGGGATACATGTACAGACAGAGCTGTGCCTGAATGGGATACATGTACAGACAGAACTGTGCCTGAATGGGATACATGTACAGACAGAGCTGTGCCTAAGGCACATCTCTGTCTGTATCCCACTCATGTACAGACAGAGCTGTGCCTAAGGCACATCTCTGTCTGTATCCCACTCATGTACAGCTCTGTATATGTATCACACTCGGGTACAGCTCCATATGTGCATGCATCCCACTCAGGCACAGCTCCATCTGTGCATGCATCCCACTCAGGCACAGCTCCATCTGTGCATGCATCCCACTCAGGCACAGCTCCATCTGTGCATGCATCCCACTCAGGCACAGCTCCATCTGTGCATGCATCCCACTCTGGCACAGCTCCATCTGTGCATGCATCCCACTCTGGCACAGCTCCATCTGTCCATGCATCCCACTCAGGCACAGCTCCATCTGTGCATGCATCCCACTATGGCACAGCTCTGTACATGCATCCCACTCAGGCACAGCTCCATCTGTGCATGCATCCCATTCAGGCACAGCTCTGTCTATGCATACATCTCACTTGGGCGCAGCTCTGTGCATGCATCCCACTCGGGCTCATCTCTGTGCATGCATCCTGTTCAGGCACAGCTCGGTGCATGCATCCCACTGAGGCACAGCTCTGTGTATGCAATCCACTCAGGTGCAGCTCTGTCTGTACATGCATCCCACTCTGGTGCA
Organism: Archivesica marissinica; assembly: GCA_014843695.1. Classification (NCBI taxonomy): domain Eukaryota; kingdom Metazoa; phylum Mollusca; class Bivalvia; order Venerida; family Vesicomyidae; genus Archivesica; species Archivesica marissinica. Next base: position 13,983,410 of record CM026396.1, on the reverse strand, counting down.
TCTCTGTGCAGGCATCCCACTCGGGCGCAGTTCTGTGCGTGCATCCCACTTGGGCGCAGCTCTGTGCATCAACCCACTAGTCACACCTCTGTGCATGAATCCCACTCGGGCACAGCTCTGTCTGTGCATGCATCCCACTCGGGCACAGCTGTCTGTGCATGCATCCCACTTGGTGCTCAGCTCTGTGCATGCATCCCACTTAGGCACAGCTCTGTACATGCATCCCACTCAGGCGCAGCTCTGTCTGTGCATGCACCTCACTCCGGCACAGCTCTGTCTGTGCATGCATCCCACTCAGGCACAGCTCTGTCTGTACATGCATCCCACTCAGGCACAGCTCTGTGCATGCAATCCACTCAGTTGCAGCCCTGTCTGTACATGCATCCCACTCGGGCGCAGGTCTGTGCATGCAACCCAATCGGGCGCATCTCCCCACTAGTCACACCTCTGCACTCATGTGCAGCTCTGTCTGTGCATGCATCCCACTCGGGCATATCTCTGTCTGTGCATGCATCCCACTCAGGCACAGCCCGTATCTGTGCATGTATCCCACTTGGGCTCATCTCTGTGCATGCATGCATCACACTCAGGTGCAGCTCTGTCTTTACATGCATCCCACTCAGGCACAACGCTGTCTGTACATGCATCCCACTCGGGCACAGTTCTGTCTGTGCATGCATCCCATTCAGGCACAGCTCTGTCTTACATGCATCCAACTCAGGCACAGCTCCATCTGTGCATGCATCCCACTCAGGCACATACATCTCTGTACATGTATCCTACTCAGGCACAGCTGTCTGTGCATGCATCCCATTAGCTCTGTCTGTGCATGCATCCCACTCAGGCACATTTCCATCTGTGCATGCCTCCCACTCAGGTACAGCTCCATCTGTGCATGCATCCCACTCAGGTACAGCTCCATATGTGCATGCCTCCCACTCAGGTACAGCTCCATCTGTGCATGCATCCCACTCAGGTACAGCTCCATATGTGCATGCCTCCCACTCAGGCACAGCTCCATCTGTGCATGCATCCCACTCAGGCACAGCTCTGTACATGCATCCCACTCAGGCACAGCTCCATCTGTGCATTCATCCCACTATGGCACAGCTCTGTACATGCATCCCATTCAGGCACAGCTCTGTCTATGCATACATCCCGCTCAGGCACAGCTCTGTGTATGCAATCCACTCAGTTGCAGCCCTGTCTGTACATGCATCCCACTCTGGTACAGCTCTGTGCATGCATCCCACTCGGGCGCAGGTCTGTGCATGCAACCCAATCGGGCGCAGCGCTGTGCATCAACCCACTAGTCACACCTCTGCACTCATGTGCAGCTCTGTCTGTGCATGCATCCCACTCAGGCACCTCTGTCTGTGCATGCATCCCACTCAGGCACAGCCCGTGTCTGTGCATGTATCCCACTTGGGCTCATCTCTGTGCATGCATGCATCCCACTCAGGCGCAGCTCTGTGCATACATCCCACTAGGGCGCAGTTCTGTGCATACATCCCACTCGGGCGCAGCATCCCATTCAGGCACAGCTGTCTGTGCATGCATCCCATTCAGTCACAGCTCCGTCTTACATGCATCCAACTCAGGCACAGCTCCATCTGTGCATGCATCCCACTCAGGCACATACATATCTGTACATGTATCCTACTCAGGCACAGCTGTCTGTGCATGCATCCCACTCAGGTACAGCTCCATCTGTGCATGCATCCCACTCAGGCACAGCGATGTACATGCATCCCACTAAGGCACAGTTCTGTCTGTTCATGTATCCCACTCAGGTACAGCTTTGTACATGCATCCCACTCGGGCACAGCTCCATCTGTGCATGCATCCCACTCAGGCGCAGCTCCATCTGTGCATGCATCCCACTCAGCTCCATCTGTGCATGCATTCCACTATGGCACAGCTCTGTACATGCATCCCATTCAGGCACAGTTCTGTATGTGCATGCATCCCACTCAGGCGCAGCCCCGTCTGTACATGCATCCCAGGACACCCACACATGGACGGACCTGTCTGTCCCACCCAGTCTGCCACACCCACACATGGACGGACCTCAGTCTGCCCCACCCATGACACCAGTATGTCCCACCCACAACTCCCAAAAATGGACCTCAAGTCCATTTTCCCGCCCAGAACACCCACACATGGACCTCAGTCTGCCCCACCCAGGACACCAGTATGTCCCACCCACAACTCCCAAAAATGGACCTCAAGTCCATTTTCCCGCCCAGAACACCCACACATGGACCTCAGTCTGCCCCACCCAGGACACCAGTATCTCCCTCCCACAACTCCCAAAAATGGACCTAAATTCCATTTTCCTGCCCAGAACACCCACACATGGACCTCAGTCTGTCCCACCCAGAACACCCACATTTGGACGGACCTGTCTGTCCCACCCAGGACACTCACAATGGACGGACCTGTCTGCCCCACCCAGGACACCCACACGGACTTAGTCTGCCCCACACATGGACCCAGGATGTGGACCTCAGTCTGTCCCACCCAGAACACCCACACATGGACGGACCTCAGTCTGTCCCACCCAGGACACCCCACACTTGGACGGTTCTGTCTGTCCCACCCAGGACACCCACACATAGAGGGACCTGTCTGCCCCACCCAGGACGTGGACCTGTCTATCCCACCCAGGACACCCACACATGGACGGACCTCAGTATGTCCCACCCAGGACGGACCTGTCTGTCCCACCCAGGAAACCCACACATGGACGGACCTGGATGGACATCAGTCTTTCCCACCCAGGATGTGGACCTCAGTCTGTCCCACCCAGGACACCCCACACATAGAGGGACCTGTCTGCCCCACCCAGGACGCGGACCTGTCTGTCCCACCCAGGACACCCACACATGGACGGACCTGGATGGAAATCAGTCTTTCCCACCCAGGACACCCACACATGGAAGGACCTCAGTATGTCCCACCCAGGACACCCACACATGGACGGACCTGTCTGTCCCACCCAGGACACCCACACATGGACGGACCTGTCTGTCCTACCCAGGACGCTGACCTCAGTCTGTCCCACACTTGGACGGACCTCAGTCTATCCCACCCAGGACCTCAGTCTGTCCCACCCAGGACACCCACACATTGCTGCTGCCCCACCCACACATGGACCTCAGTCTGCCCCACACACATGGACATCAGTCTTTCCCACCCAGGATGTGGACCTCAGTCTATCCCACACATGGACGGACCTCAGTATGTCCCACCCACACATGGACGGACCTGTCTGTCCTACCCAGGACGCGGACCTCAGTCTGTCCCACCCAGGACAACCACACTTGGACGGACCTCAGTATGTCCCACCCAGGACACCCACACATGCACGGTCCTCAGTCTGTCCCACCCAGGACACCCACACATGGACGGACCTCAGTCTGCCCCACCCAGGACACCCACACATTGCTGCCCCACCCACACATGGACATCAGTCTTTCCCACCCAGGATGTGGACCTCAGTCTATCCCACCAGGACACCCAACATGGACGGACCTGTCTCCCACCCACACATGGACGGTCCTCAGTCGGCCCCACCCAGGACACCCACACTTGGACAGACCTGTCTGTCCCGCCAAGAACACCCACACTTGGACGGACCTGTCTGTCCCACCCAGGACACCCACACCTGGACGGACCTGTCTGCCCCACCCAGGACACCCACACCTGCACGGTCCTCAGTCTGCCCCACCCAGGACACCCACACATGGACGGACCTATGACTGCCCCACCCACACGTGGACCTCAGTCTGTCCCACCCAGGACACTCACACATGGACGGACCTCAGTCTGCCCACCCAGGACACCCACACATGGACGGACCTATGACTGCCCCACCCACACGTGGACCTCAGTCTGTCCACCCAGGACACTCACACATGGACGGACCTCAGTCTGCCCCACCAAGGACACCCACACATGGACGGACCTCAGTCTGCCCCACCCACACATCAGTCTTTCCCACCCAGGATGTGGACCTCAGTCTGTCCCACCCACACATGGACGGACCTCAGTCTGTCCCACCCAGGACACTCACACATGGACGGACCTCAGTCTGTCCCACCCAGGACACCCACACATGGACGGACCTCAGTCTGCCCCACCCAAGACGGACCTCAGTCTGTCCCACCCCGGACACCCACACATGGACGGACCTCAGTCTGCCCCACCCAGGACACCCACACATTGCTGCTGCCCCACCCACACATGGACGGTCCTCAGTCGGCCCCACACTTGGACGGACCTCAGTCTATCCCACCCAGACACCCACACATGGACGGTCCTCAGTCGGCCCACCCAGGACACCCACACATGGACAGACCTCAGTCTGCCCCACCCAGGACATCCACACATGGACGGTCCTCAGTCGGGACACCCACACTTGGACGGACCTGTCTGTCCCGCCCAGAACACCCACACTTGGACGGACCTCAGTCTATCCCACCCAGGACACCCACACATGGACGGTCCTCAGTCGGCCCCACCCAGGACACCCACACATGGACAGACCTCAGTCTGCCCCACCCAGGACACCCACGGTCCTCAGTCTGCCCCACCCAGGACACCCACACCTGGATGGACCTCAGTCTGCCCCACCCAGGACACAAGTATGGACCTCGAGTCTGCCACACCCAGAACTCCCACACATGGACCTCAAGTCTGTCCCACCCAGGTCACCCACACATGGACCTCAAGTCTATCCCACACATGGATGGACCTATGACTGCCCCACCCACATGGACCTCAGTCTGCCCCACCCACACATGGACATCAGTCTTTCCCACCAAGGATGTGGACCTCAGTCTGTCCCACCCAGGACACCCACACATTGACGGACCTCAGTCTGCCCCACCCAGGACACCCATACCTGGATGGACCTCAGTCTGTCCCACCCAGGACACCCACACCTGGATGGACCTCAGTCTGCCCCACCCACACATGGACATCAGTCTTTCCCACCCAGGATGTGGACCTCAGTCTGTCCCACCCAGAACAACCACACATGGATGGACCTCAGTCTGTCCCACCCAGGACACCCACACTTGGACAGACCTAAGTCTGTCCCACCCAGAACACCCACACATGGACGGACCTCTGTCTGTCCCACACATGGACCTCAGTCAAAAGCAGAGAATTAACACAAAGACATATTTTTCATATGTCTTAAGTTATTGTGTTTTTATTATTTTTCATCGTATAATACACAAGTAGTGTACATTTGTACAACCACTCTCCCTCCAACAGAGGAGTGTACATTTGTACAACCACTCTCCCTCCAACAGAGGAGTGTACATTTGTACAACCACTCTCCCTCCAACAGAGGAGTGTACATTTGTACAACCACTCTCCCTCCAACAGAGGAGTGTACATTTGTACAACCACTCTCCCTCCAACAGAGGAGTGTACATTTGTACAACCACTCTCCCTCCAACAGAGGAGTGTACATTTGTACAACCACTCTCCCTCCAACAGAAGAGTGTACATTTGTACAACCACTCTCCCTCCAACAGAGGAGTGTACATTTGTACAACCACTCTCCCTCCAACAGAGGAGTGTACATTTGTACAACCACTCTCCCTCCAACAGAGGAGTGTACATTTGTACAACCACTCCCCCTACAACAGAGGAGTGTACATTTGTACAACCACTCCCCCTACAACAGAGGCGTGTACATTTGTACAACCACTCCCCCTACAACAGAGGCGTGTACATTTGTACAACCACTCCCCCTACAACAGAGGCGTGTACATTTGTACAACCACTCCCCCTACAACAGAGCAGTGTACATTTGTACAACCACTCTCCAACTATTACTGGCGGAGGATGACCCAGGATGCAAGGCGAATCCTCGTTCCATAGAATAGTAGATTTTCAATGCCAGATCGGAATTCCACTCAAGAAATCCACATTATTTCTTAGAAATAATCACCGCATATGTCAGGAGACGTCCCTTCAATTTCCAACTTGAATAACCGTTGTTCTTTTTAATCTGGTCATCCCTGTATGTCTAAGTCTAATCTTATATTCATGGCTGCAAGTTCTGCCACGAGGTACCTGAACACATAGGGTACAGATACAATCTCTATATGAAGTGCTGACTTGCAATGTAAACATGACCACTGTCGCTGTTTCTCAAATGATGCTGCTGCCGTTATAGGTGCCCTCTTCTCCATGAATACAGACAGTAGACTACCGCACTTGGTACACACCGGTGCCTGCAATAATGCATACATTAATCTATGAATACAGACAGGTACACACCGGAGCCAGCAACAATATGTAACGCCATTTATACATTAATCTATGAACACACCGGAGCCAGCAACAATATGTAACGCCATTTATACATTAATCTATGAACACAGACAGCAGACAGGTACACACCGGAGCCAGCAACTATATGTAACGCCATTTATACATTAATCTATGAACACAGACAGCAACACACCGGAGCCAGCAACAATATGTAACGCCATTTATACATTAATCTATGAACACAGACAGCAACACACCGGAGCCAGCAACAATATGTAACGCCATTTATACATTAATCTATGAACACAGACAGCAACACACCGGAGCCAGCAACAATATGTAACGCCATTTATACATTAATCTATGAACACAGACAGCAACACACCGGAGCCAGCAACAATATGTAACGCCATTTATACATTAATCTATGAACACAGACAGCAACACACCGGAGCCAGCAACAATATGTAACGCCATTTATACATTAATCTATGAACACAGACAGCAACACACCGGAGCCAGCAACAATATGTAACGCCATTTATACATTAATCTATGAACACAGACAGCAACACACCGGAGCCAGCAACAATATGTAACGCCATTTATACATTAATCTATGAACACAGACAGCAACACACCGGAGCCAGCAACAATATGTAACGCCATTTATACATTAATCTATGAACACAGACAGCAACACACCGGAGCCAGCAACAATATGTAACGCCATTTATACATTAATCTATGAACACAGACAGCAACACACCGGAGCCAGCAACAATATGTAACGCCATTTATACATTAATCTATGAACACAGACAGCAACACACCGGAGCCAGCAACAATATGTAACGCCATTTATACATTAATCTATGAACACAGACAGCAACACACCGGAGCCAGCAACAATATGTAACGCCATTTATACATTAATCTATGAACACAGACAGCAACACACCGGAGCCAGCAACAATATGTAACGCCATTTATACATTAATCTATGAACACAGACAGCAACACACCGGAGCCAGCAACAATATGTAACGCCATTTATACATTAATCTATGAACACAGACAGGTACACACCAGTGGTTGCAACAATATGCAATACCATTTATACATTAATCTATGACCACAGACAGCAGACAGGTACACACCGGAGCCAGCAACAATATGTAACACCATTTATACATTAATCTATGAATGCAGACAGGTACACACCAGTGGTTGCAACAATATGCAACACCATTTATACATTAATCTATGAATGCAGACAGGTACACACCAGTGGCTGCAAACACCATTTATACATTAATCTATGAATACAGACAGGTACCACACCAGTGCCTGTAACAATAAGGTTATTTATACATTTTCGACACTGACCCAGCAACTCGTCCACTTCGAATTTGTTTAAAAAATCTAGTAATTTATACCCGTTTTAGTCTGAAGTTTGAACACAGAAGCCCATTACATGCCGAGCTAGCCCGGACATTGAACCCAGCAACCTTTTACATGCCGAGCTAGCCCGGACCGTGAACCCAGCAACCTTTTACATGCTGAGCTAGCCCGGACCTTGAACCCAGCAACCTTTTACATGCCGAGCTAGCCCGGACCTTGAACCCAGCAACCGTTTACATGCCGAGCTAGCCCGGACCTTGAACCCAGCAACCTTTTACATGCCGAGCTAGCCCGGACCTTGAACCCAGCAACCGTTTACATGCCGAGCTAGCCCGGACCTTGAACCCAGCAACCTTTTACATGCTGAGCTAGCCCGGACCTTGAACCCAGCAACCGTTTACATGCCGAGAGCTCTTCAACTATCAGTTTGAGTATTCTAAAAGATGCGAAGTGACCTGTTACATTTTCTTCACTTGAATTCAAAGGTGTACGTACCATGGATTTATCTGAACAGTTCAACAGTCTATCCTGCAGTAGGAATGAGGTCCCGTGTGAGATCAACGCATCTCGCTCCATCTCTCCGAAACGTACACCACCACCTCTCTTACGCCCCTTCACCGGCTGGCAGGTTACCTGATCTATCGGTCCTGTAGTTCTAACCTGAGGAAAGGTTAACATAATCAGATTTAATTTGAAGCCCCTATATCTGTGACCTTTCACTCACTATATCTCTAATTTTGCCTACTTACCGTCTATCTTGACCATTGACCTACTAACTCCCCAACTTTACCTAATAACTCCCTAACCTGACCTACTAACTCCCTAACCTGACCTACTAACTCCCTAACTTGACCTACTAACTCCCTAACTTGACGACCATTGACTTACTAACTCCCTAACATGACCGTTGACATACTAATCCCTTACCTTGACTGCATGCAATAATTCCTGTAGTTTTCACAAACATCTACTGATGTAACGAGGGACAGTATATACCTGGAACTTATCCCAAGACCACCATCTACTGATGTAACAAGGGACAATATATACCTGGAACTTACCCGAGACCATCATCTACTGATGTAACAAGGGACAGTATATACCTGGAACTTACCTGAGACCATCATCTACTGATGTAACAAGGGACAGTATATACCTGGAACTTACCTGAGACCATCATCTACTGATGTAACAAGGGACAATATATACCTGGAACTTATCCCAAGACCATCATCTACTGTAACAAGGGACAATATATACCTGGAACTTACCCGAGACCATCATCTACTGATGTAACAAGGGACAGTATATACCTGGAACTTACCTGAGACCACCATCTACTGATGTAACAAGGGACAATATATACCTGGAACTTATCCCAAGACCATCATCTACTGATGTAACAAGGGACAATATATACCTGGAACTTATCCCAAGACCATCATCTACTGATGTAACAAGGGACAATATATACCTGGAACTTATCCCAAGACCATCATCTACTGATGCAACAAGGGACAATATATACCTGGAACTTACCCGAGACCATCATCTACTAATGTAACAAGGGACAATATATACCTGGAACTTATCCGAGACCATCATCTACTGATGTAACAAGGGACAGTATATACCTGGAACTTATCCGAGACCATGTGCCGCAGCCTCTGGTAGTAGACGAGACCCATGAATATGTTAGCCTCCAACTCCCTGCCATCTACGCCGCTGTAAAACCTTTCTGTACCGTGATAGTTGAACCCGGCTGTAAACAGATATATATGTATCTGAACATCTGGGTGGTTGATATCGAGGTATTAGTTGACTGGATACTGTTAACGTTTCCCCACAAATTGTCCTGTTGTATATACATTGTATTGTCATGTATACATTGTACTGTTGTGTATACATTGTACTGTTGTGTATACATTGTATTGTCATGTATACATTGTACTGTTGTACATACATTGTACTGTTGTACATATATTGTCCTGTTGTATATACATTGTACTGTTGTGTATACATTGTACTGTTGTATATACATTGTACTGTTGTACATACATTGTACTGTTGTACATACATTGTACTGTTGTACATATATTGTCCTGTTGTATATACATTGTACTGTTGTGTATACATTGTACTGTTGTATATACATTGTACTGTTGTACATATATTGTCCTGTTGTATATACATTGTACTGTTGTACATACATTGTACTGTTGTACATACATTGTACTGTTGTATATACATTGTACTGTTGTATATACATTGTACTGTTGTACATACATTGTACTGTCGTATATACATTGTACTGTTGTACATACATTGTACTGTTGTATATACATTGTCCTGTTGTACATACATTGTACTGTTGTACATACATTGTACTGTTGTACATACATTGTACTGTTGTACATACATTGTACTGTTGTATATACATTGTACTGTTGTATATACATTGTACTGTTGTACATACATTGTACTGTTGTACATACATTGTCCTGTTGTATATACATTGTACTGTTGTACATACATTGTACTGTTGTATATACATTGTACTGTTGTATATACATTGTACTGTTGTACATACATTGTACTGTTGTACATACATTGTACTGTTGTATATACATTGTACTGTTGTACATACATTGTACTGTCATATATACATTGTACTGTTGTATATACATTGTACTGTTGTACATACATTGTACTGTTGTACATACATTGTTCTGTCGTATATACATTGTACTGTTGTACATACATTGTACTGTCGTATATACATTGTACTGTTGTATATACATTGTACTGTTGTACATACATTGTACTGTTGTACATACATTGTACTGTCATATATACATTGTACTGTTGTACATACATTGTACTGTCATATATACATTGTACTGTTGTATATACATTGTACTGTTGTACATACATTGTACTGTTGTCCTGTTGTATATACATTGTACTGTTGTACATACATTGTACTGTTGTACATACATTGTACTGTTGTACATACATTGTACTGTTGTACATACATTGTACTGTCATATATACATTGTACTGTTGTATATACATTGTACTGTTGTACATACATTGTACTGTTGTACATACATTGTACTGTTGTACATACATTGTACTGTCATATATACATTGTACTGTCATATATACATTGTACTGTTGTACATACATTGTACTGTTGTACATACATTGTACTGTTGTATATACATTGTACTGTTGTACATACATTGTACTGTTGTACATACATTGTACTGTCATATATACATTGTACTGTTGTATATACATTGTACTGTTGTACATACATTGTACTGTTGTATATACATTGTACTGTTGTATATACATTGTACTGTTGTACATACATTGTACTGTTGTACATACATTGTACTGTTGTACATACATTATACTGTCGTATATACATTGTACTGTCGTATATACATTGTACTGTTGTACATACATTGTACTGTTGTATATACATTGTACTGTTGTATATACATTGTACTGTTGTATATACATTGTACTGTTGTATATACATTGTACTGTTGTATATACATTGTACTGTTGTATATACATTGTACTGTTGTACATACATTGTACTGTTGTACATACATTGTACTGTTGTATATACATTGTACTGTTGTACATACATTGTACTGTTGTATATACATTGTACTGTTGTACATACATTGTCCTGTTGTACTATTGTATATACATTGTACTGTTGTACATACATTGTCCTGTTGTACTGTTGTATATACATTGTACTGATGTATATACATTGTACTGTTGTATATACATTGTACTGTTGTATATACATTGTACTGTTGTATATACATTGTACTGTTGTATATACATTGTACTGATGTATATACATTGTACTGTTGTATATACATTGTACTGTTGTATATACATTGTACTGTTGTACATACATTGTCCTGTTGTACATACATTGTACTGTTGTATATACATTGTACTGTTGTACATACATTGTCCTGTTGTACTGTTGTATATACATTGTACTGTTGTATATACATTGTACTGTTGTATATACATTGTACTGTTGTACATACATTGTACTGTTGTATATACATTGTACTGTTGTACATACATTGTACTGTTGTACATACATTGTACTGTTGTATATACATTGTACTGTTGTACATACATTGTACTGTTGTACATACATTGTACTGTTGTACATACATTGTCCTGTTGTACTGTTGTATATACATTGTACTGTTGTATATACATTGTACTGTTGTACATACATTGTACTGTTGTACATACATTGTACTGTTGTACATACATTGTACTGTTGTACATACATTGTACTGTTGTACATACATTGTACTGTTGTATATACATTGTACTGTTGTACATACATTGTACTGTTGTACATACATTGTACTGTTGTATATACATTGTACTGTTGTATATACATTGTACTGTTGTATATACATTGTACTGTTGTATATACATTGTACTGTTGTATATACATTGTACTGTTGTACATACATTGTACTGTTGTACATACATTGTCCTGTTGTACTGTTGTATATACATTGTACTGTTGTATATACATTGTACTGTTGTATATACATTGTACTGTTGTATATACATTGTACTGTTGTACATACATTGTCCTGTTGTACTGTTGTATATACATTGTACTGTTGTATATACATTGTACAGTTGTACTGTTGTACATACATTGTACTGTTGTACATACATTGTACTGTTGTATATACATTGTACTGTTGTACATACATTGTACTGTTGTATATACATTGTACTGTTGTATATACATTGTACTGTTGTACATACATTGTACTGTTGTACATACATTGTACTGTTGTATATACATTGTACTGTTGTACATACATTGTACTGTTGTGTATACATTGTACTGTTGTACTGTTGTACATACATTGTACTGTTGTACATACATTGTCCTGTTGTACATACATTGTACTGTTGTACATACATTGTACTGTTGTACATACATTGTACTGTTGTATATACATTGTACTGTTGTACATACATTGTACTGTTGTATATACATTGTACTGTTGTATATACATTGTATTGTTGTATATACATTGTACTGTTGTACTGTTGTATATACATTGTACTGTTGTATATACATTGTACTGTTGTATATACATTGTACTGTTGTACATACATTGTACTGTTGTATATACATTGTACTGTTGTATATACATTGTACTGTTGTACTGTTGTACATACATTGTACTGTTGTACATACATTGTCCTGTTGTACATACATTGTCCTGTTGTACTGTTGTATATACATTGTACTGTTGTATATACATTGTACTGTTGTACTGTTGTACATACATTGTACTGTTGTACATACATTGTACTGTTGTACATACATTGTACTGTTGTACATACATTGTACTGTTGTACATACATTGTACTGTTGTACATACATTGTCCTGTTGTATATACATTGTACTGTTGTACATACATTGTACTGTTGTATATACATTGTACTGTTGTACATACATTGTACTGTTGTACATACATTGTACTGTTGTACATACATTGTACTGTTGTACATACATTGTACTGTTGTACATACATTGTCCTGTTGTACATACATTGTACTGTTGTACATACATTGTACTGTTGTACATACATTGTACTGTTGTATATACATTGTTTTGTTGTATATACATTGTACTGTTGTATATACATTGTACTGTTGTACTGTTGTATATACATTGTACTGTTGTATATACATTGTACTGTTGTATATACATTGTACTGTTGTATATACATTGTAATGTTGTACATACATTGTACTGTTGTATATACATTGTACTGTTGTACTGTTGTATATACATTGTACTGTTGTATATACATTGTACTGTTGTATATACATTGTACTGTTGTACATACATTGTACTGTTGTATATACATTGTACTGTTGTATATACATTGTACTGTTGTACATACATTGTACTGTTGTATATACATTGTACTGTTGTACTGTTGTACATACATTGTACTGTTGTACATACATTGTCCTGTTGTACATACATTGTACTGTTGTACATACATTGTACTGTTGTACATACATTGTCCTGTTGTACATACATTGTACTGTTGTATATACATTGTACTGTTGTATATACATTGTACTGTTGTATATACATTGTACTGTTGTATATACATTGTACTGTTGTATATACATTGTCCTGTTGTATATACATTGTACTGTTGTACATACATTGTCCTGTTGTATATACATTGTCCTGTTGTACATACATTGTCCTGTTGTCCTGTTGTACATACATTGTCCTGTTGTACATACATTGTCCTGTTGTACATACATTGTCCTGTTGTACACACAGGGATTCGGCACGTTTGGGGGTACTAGTATATATATTTAAGTACAGGGATTCTACTCTGTGGGATGTCAGATTTCGCATCGATCAGTAAAATGTTTCATATCTGAAACAATTTTGTACAAAGCTGTCCAAATATAACGCCTATCCCGAGTCTTTATATTGTTCTTCAAATAAAACACAACTTTAAGCTGCATGCATGTATACTTTGCAAACAATTGCCACATACATTGGCCATAGCAGGTCACATTTCCATACTAGGACACGAGTTCTGTCAGCAACAACAAAAAATCTTCGACGGGAGAGTTTTAACTGTGAATAACATTATCAATAAAATGTGTTTCACTAACGTGTAGGTTTATTCGGCAAAAATGTACGTCAAAAAGAGATTTCGTAGCATTTTCAATTTGTTTTGAAAAATTCAAAAGCGGCGCAATTAGAATGTAACAAGATGCTTTTTTATATATGAAGAACAATCATAATCCAATCAGAACGCTCGTTTCAACGCTGGTTTCAACGCGAATTGCGCCGCTTTAGAAATTTTCAAAACAAATTGAAAATGCTACGAAATCTCTTTTTGACGTACATTTTTGCCGAATAAACCTACACGTTAGTGGAAACACATTTGATTGATAATGTTATTCACAGTTAAAACTCTCCCGTCGAAGATTTTTTGTTGTTGCTGACAGAACCCGTGTCCTAGTATGGAAATGTGACCTGCTATGGCCAATGTATGTGGCAATTGTTTGCAAAGTATACATGCATGCAGCTTAAAGTTGTATTTTATTTGAAGAACAATATAAAGACTCGGGATAGGCGTTATATTTGGACAGCTTTGTACAAAATTGTTTCAGATATGGCCATTTTACGGATCGATGCGAAATCTGACATCCCACAGAGTAGAATCCCTGTACTTAAATATATATACTAGTACCCCCAAACGTGCCAACTCCCTGTGGTTGTACATACATTGTACTGTTGTACATACATTGTCGTACATACATTGTCCTGTTGTACATACATTGTCCTGTTGTACATACATTGTCCTGTTGTATATACATTGTCCTGTTGTACTGTTGTATATACATTGTACTGTTGTACATACATTGTCCTGTTGTATATACATTGTCCTGTTGTACATACATTGTCCTGTTGTACATACATTGTCCTGTTGTACATACATTGTCCTGTTGTACATACATTGTCCTGTTGTACATACATTGTCCTGTTGTACATACATTGTCCTGTTGTATATACATTGTCCTGTTGTACATACATTGTACTGTTGTACATACATTGTCCTGTTGTACATACATTGTCCTGTTGTACATACATTGTACTGTTGTACATACATTGTCCTGTTGTACGTACATACATTGTCCTGTTGTACATACATTGTCCTGTTGTACATACATACATTGTCCTGTTGTACATGCATTGTCCTGTTGTACATACATTGTCCTGTTGTACTGTTGTACATACATTGTCCTGTTGTACTGTTGTACATACATTGTCCTGTTGTACTGTTGTACATACATTGTCCTGTTGTACTGTTGTACATACATTGTCCTGTTGTACTGTTGTACATACATTGTCCTGTTGTACATACATTGTCCTGTTGTACTGTTGTACATACATTGTACTGTTGTACATACATTGTCCTGTTGTACTGTTGTATATACATTGTCCTGTTGTACATACATTGTCCTGTTGTATATACATTGTCCTGTTGTACATACATTGTCCTGTTGTACATACATTGTCCTGTTGTATATACATTGTACTGTTGTACATACATTGTCCTGTTGTACATACATTGTCCTGTTGTACTGTTGTACATACATTGTCCTGTTGTACATACATTGTCCTGTTGTTGTACATACATTGTCCTGTTGTACATACATTGTCCTGTTGTACATACATTGTACTGTTGTACATACATTGTCCTGTTGTACATACATTGTACTGTTGTACATACATTGTACTGTTGTATATACATTGTACTGTTGTATATACATTGTACTGTTGTATATACATTGTACTGTTGTATATACATTGTACTGTTGTACATACATTGTCCTGTTGTATATACATTGTCCTGTTGTACTGTTGTATATACATTGTACTGTTGTACATACATTGTCCTGTTGTACATACATTGTCCTGTTGTATATACATTGTCCTGTTGTACTGTTGTATATACATTGTACTGTTGTACATACATTGTCCTGTTGTACATACATTGTACTGTTGTATATACATTGTACTGTTGTACATACATTGTCCTGTTGTACATACATTGTACTGTTGTATATACATTGTCCTGTTGTACATACATTGTCCTGTTGTATATACATTGTCCTGTTGTACATACATTGTCCTGTTGTACATACATTGTACTGTTGTACATACATTGTCCTGTTGTATATACATTGTCCTGTTGTACATACATTGTCCTGTTGTACATACATTGTCCTGTTGTATATACATTGTCCTGTTGTACATACATTGTCCTGTTGTATATACATTGTCCTGTTGTACATACATTGTCCTGTTGTACATACATTGTCCTGTTGTACATACATTGTCCTGTTGTACATACATTGTCCTGTTGTACATACATTGTACTGTTGTACATACATTGTCCTGTTGTACATACATTGTCCTGTTGTACATACATTGTCCTGTTGTACATACATTGTCCTGTTGTACATACATTGTCCTGTTGTATATACATTGTCCTGTTGTACTGTTGTATATACATTGTACTGTTGTACATACATTGTCCTGTTGTATATACATTGTCCTGTTGTACATACATTGTCCTGTTGTATATACATTGTCCTGTTGTACATACATTGTCCTGTTGTACATACATTGTCCTGTTGTACATACATTGTCATGTTGTACTGTTGTATATACATTGTCCTGTTGTATATACATTGTCCTGTTATACATACATTGTCCTGTTGTACATACATTGTACTGTTGTACATACATTGTCCTGTTGTACATACATTGTACTGTTGTACATACATTGTCCTGTTGTACATACATTGTACTGTTGTACATACATTGTCCTGTTGTACATACATTGTCCTGTTGTACATACATTGTACTGTTGTACATACATTGTCCTGTTGCACTGTTGTATATACATTGTCCTGTTGTACATACATTGTCCTGTTGTACTGTTGTACATACATTGTCCTGTTGTACTGTTGTATATACATTGTCCTGTTGTACATACATTGTCCTGGTGTACATACATTGTCCTGTTGTACATACATTGTCCTGTTGTACATACATTGTACTGTTGTACATACATTGTACTGTTGTACAACACCTGTTGTACATACATTGTCCTGTTGTACTACATTGTCCTGTTGTACATACATTGTCCTGTTGACACATATTTAGATATACATGTACCTTTAACAAGCATGTTTCCAAAGTGGTCAATGGCAGGATCGTCCTCTGAGAACTGGAATGGCGTGGCATCGTAGCAGTGTCCAAACGAGGCGGCAGACTTACCCGCCATACTCTCTATCATCATACCTGAAGGAGGTAAATATCACGTCACATTTTGATTGGTTAATTTCTGTTACATCACTATTTAAATATTACAATATAAAACTATTTTCAATTTTCTTCTCAGAAATATCGGCGAAATGTTCACCTGGTATAATTTCACCTGAAGGAAGATTGACGTAAATGTTCATCTGGTATAGCTTCACCTGAAGGAAGATTGACTTAAATGTTCATCTGGTATAGCTTCACCTGAAGGAAGATTTACTTAAATGTTCATCTGGTATAGTTTCACCTGAAGGAAGATTGACTTAAATGTTCATCTGGTATAGTTTCACCTGAAGGAAGATTGACTTAAATGTTCATCTGGTATAGTATCACCCGAAGGAAGATTGACTTAAATGTTCATCTGGTATATCCTATTTAAATGTTGTCATCCCAAGAATCAACGTTTGTGAACTCCTCCTCCTACCTATGGTCATTCTGGACGGGTATCCATGGGGATTGAAGATAATGTCAGGGGTCATTCCGCTCTCCGTGAACGGCATATCCTCTACCGGATACATCATACTGAAACAAAGCAGAAACGTTAATGTACGGAGTGCAGCAACCACTGCCATTCCTTTAACTAACAACGTTAATGTACGGAGTGCAGCAACCACTGCCATTCCTTTAACTAACAACGTTAATGTACGTAGTGCAGTAACCACTGCCATTCCTTTAACTAACAACGTTAATGTACGTAGTGCAGCAACCACTGCCATTCCTTTAACTAACAACGTTAATGTACGTAGTGCAGCAAACACTGCCATTCCTTTAACTAACAACGTTAATGTACGGAGTGCAGCAAACACTGCCATTCCTTTAACTAACAACGTTAATGTATGGAGTGCAGCAACCACTGCCATTCCTTTAACTAACAACGTTAATGTACGGAGTGCAGCAAACACTGCCATTCCTTTAACTAACAACATTAATGTATGGAGTGCAGCAACCACTGCCATTCCTTTAACTAACAACGTTTTTCTTCTAAGTAGGCAATTTGTTTTATAATTAATAATATACAAAATAAATAGAAAATATGACTTCTTTTAACGACCAAAAAATGTCATGTTGGCTTCAAATTGCTCAACTGATTGTTTTCAATTATCACCATGCCAACAAAATATATATAATTCTATACATGCTGCACACTCCCTTCTGACCATGTCTACTGGCAAACAATTATCACCATGCCAACAAGATATATATATATAATGCTATACCTGCACACTCCCTTCTGACCATGTCTACTGGCAAACAATTATCACCATGCCAACAAGATATATATATATAATTCTATACCTGCACACTCCCTTCTGACTATGTCTATTGGCAAACAATTATCACCATGCCAACAAGATATATATATATAATTCTATACCTGCACACTCCCTTCTGACCATGTCTATTGGCAAACAATTATCACCATGCCAACAAGA
>CM026396.1:13945946-13963311 GCA_014843695.1 Archivesica marissinica | reverse complement strand
TGATACTTATGTGACATTACAGAATGCGTTGCTGTCAACCGGAAAACTATCTTGATCTACAGAAATAAAGAAAGATCCCGAACCACTACTCCCTTTATTATATTGATTAAAATTAACCCAACCAGGTTTAACTGTAATGCAATGGGCAGGAGTCGCTCAAACTGTCATATAAAGGGACAGAAGTGTTACATATCCTTAAATTATTTTTATTGACAAGTGAGGAGCCTGGTATAGCAACTAAAATAAATACGGTATAGCAACTAACTAGATTAATCGCTCTCGAGAACGCATTCCCGAATTAATCCATCGCCATGAGGGAGAGAGGCAATGTGGGATTTAAGTGCCTTGCCTAAGGTTGTCCAATTAGAGCAGTGGTTAGCACACTCGCTTCACAACCAATGCAACCCAGGTCCGAACCTTGGTCCGGGAAGTATGCGAGATGGTATGGTGGCCACCATATCAGATAGGTGGGTTTTTCTCCAGGTACCCTGGTTTCCTCCCACACGATTGACCACACATAAGCTTTCATCTGCGCCAATGAGAGTGATTAATATTAGTTGTTAAATCTAGTTTCATAGTCGTTGTAAAATAAAGAAAGTGTATACTTTAATAGTGTGATTATGTATATCTAACACAGTTTCAGCTTCATTTGTGCCATATGCATGTTTTGTGTATTCCTGTTAGAACAAACGGAAATATGTTAACATTTCTTTGCAATACCGACATAATTGTTAGACAAAAATAATTTCTATTCAGTATTGCGCACCATCCTGCACCCTTTAACAGAAGTATTAAAAGAGTATCCAGTTTGTACGCAATCCCACTTGTTGCAAGCATTTCTCCAGCAAATGTCGCCAATTCCTGTTTCAGAAAATGTGTTGCTCAATTTGTTTCAGTTTGTTAATTGTGTGTTTTACGTTTATTTATCGTCATTACTGGTTGCCCATATGAGCGACGCCTCCTGAAGAGATTAGTCATTTTAGATTTTTGGAGGATAGTGCAATGATACAAACAGATACCCATTTCAGAGTCTCCTCTGGTTCTTTTACGTGCACAGTGTAAAGCACCGACACGAGACCTCGGTTTAACGTCCCATCTGAAAGACTGTTAATTTTATTGGGGTTAGACGGGGGATCGAACCTGCTATCCCTGAATTACCAGTCCAGCGTGTTACCACTGGACAACAGATCCGTCTATTTAGTTTGTTAACATTCATGTATATATTTATATACGGTATGTAATGTAATTCAAAATTATCATACCAATGTATTTATATATTTCATGCTTTTTTTCATGTATTATATTGTAATTGTATTTTATGTACTATTCTGTCATACATGTTGTCAAACTTGTCATATTTCAGAATAAAGTTCTTAAACTTTATTTATTTTACAACTGAAAGGGATTAGAACGAATGAAAACATATATAGTTCTTCTCCCTTGTTTATTAACAGTGTTCCATCTATTAACCCTTTCAACCCCACAGGCCTCTAAATAGGCTTATGAAAAGTGTAGATCCATAACGAGCCGTCTCATCAGGATCTGCACTTTTTTGCCAGTAATAATTATTACTATTTATAGATAAAATTACCCATTTTGATAAATGAACTGGTCCAAATGTAATTTTCTTATTAATTTATTGGTCTAAAAATAGCATGCACCAATCCATGTCAGTTACTTGGGGTTGAATGGGTTAATTTATATGGTACTTTATTGATTGGGATCGTGGAACTGATAAAACTTACTTTTTGAATTAATGTCGACTACTAAATACAACTACCTGTATTATACTCAATAAGGAAAATACCGGACGGACCAGTTTCAACAGTGAAGAGGTTCGGTCTGACTGGTCTAGTTTGAACGAGGTCTGGTTTGAACACATACCTTGGTGTACTGTAGCATTGTAAAGAGTCTTTTCAAATGCATTATGTGTTTTGTGTTTATTTATCGTCGCTACTGGTTTCCTATATGGGCCTCTGTGAAAACCTGCTTGATCACTGAACAGTAGTACAGCAGAACCCAAGTTGGACCGTGCAAAGTTGTCTATACAAAATGTTTTTTGCAGTTTCTAGTAGTTAAGACATTATTTATTAAGAAACTGAATGATGATATCTTGTCATCCTTGGGCAACTCTCAGAATTCAAGATGGCGTCCAAGATGGCCATGTGTATTATTGTGCATAAATATGATTTAATATACTGTTCTTTTCAAAGTTAATATTTATAGAAGTAACATATTCATTTCAATGAATTCTTAACAAGGTTTTCTGATACAGATTATTCAAAGAATAGGCAAAACTGTTTTGAAACGGTGAGTAAATTCACAAAAACACATTTAATTTCCGCAAAGTATAGTAAGTTTTGCATTGATCTACAGTGAACAAATGTGTCAGTAGCAAAACAGAGTATGCTCTATAATACAATTTAGTAATTAAACAATTTTATTTCCCAATCTTATACAGTTTGAACAATACATCACACATATCAAAATACAAAAAAAGGATTAGAATGAAAGACAGAGTCTTATATAATTCTTCTCCTCAAAACTATTTAGCAGACAATATGATGATGAACTCAATAAAAGCTTGGATGGAGAGTAGAAGACATACCGATCAACTGACAATTAACAAACAGGGATTGTTCATCAACTTAGTGCTCACGTAAACATCTTACACATGCTTTTAAGTGAAAAGTTGCAGGAAATGTAACTGGTATTCCATCTCCAATGAAGCGTCCACAGCGATCTGGAATGCCCAATTTTAATGTTCAAGTACGTTGCCTGTTTTCGGACATGAATGTAACTTACAGAAGGATTCAAAACATCCTGAGAGATGGAGACGTTCGTTTTTGTGCAGAACCTCGGGTCAAACATGATTTGAGAAGCAACATTTTCAAAATTTGTTATAAATGTAAAGCAACTGAGCTGACGAAGTTCATGTACAAGGTGTCATAAGTGATTTACCAGCATCAGATGCTATGAATAACGTCGATTGTAAATCTAACATTAGGTCCAGGAAAGGCATTGCGTCCGCTACAACGCCATCAACTAGTTCATATACGAAGATTGACACAGCCCTTGATGACATTGTAAATCTAACATTAGGTCCAGGAAAGGCATTGTGTCCGCTACAACGCCATCAACTAGTTCATATACGAAGATTGACACAGCCCTTGATGACGTTGTAAATCTGTTATCAGATGACAAATCTCGAATTTGAAATTCGGTAGAATTGTTGAAATTCTATTCGACTGACGGAAAGTCAGCTTGAAGGGGTTAATGCAAATATTGTCAGAATGATTTGGTGATGATTTTGCTATTATTATCAGAGAATGGCATATTGTGGTCTTAAAAAGCAAGGCACCAGCGTCCCTAAAAGTAGTTGCAGATTTTTATACGAATAACAATTCTGTATAACTATTCTTTTGTATAATTGGAATCGGGGGAAAATGGATTTACCCAGCAATTAGGGATGTAATAATGTATAACAATGTTGTATATATGTCAAACATGTTCTATTTATGTCATTTCTTGTCATATTATTAACTTAGTAAGTCGTTCCTCTAGTATTAATATGTTATTAAAATGATGTACCTTTATTTATGTATAATATCAGTGTCTGTAAATGCAGATAAAAACCCATCTCCCCCATCTGTGAAATAGTCGACCGACCTCACAAAGGAAATTACTACAATCAAATAGTTCCATATACTTTTGTTATATTTGTTTATTTATAATAGTCCGTTAAGTTTAGGAACATACATGTACAATTAAAAAATAGCACCATTTTACGGCAAACAAAATAGATCAGGCCAGGACATGATGTTTTGCAGCCTGTGATATAATGTTAGCAACGTTATATGTCTAATAATAACAAGTAAGTAATATCGTTTTGAACTAGGAAATATTTCTTTATGGTACTGGTAGATGTAGTCTATTTGGCGTAATTATTAGAACTTGTTTTTCAGTGTTGACCTACTTTCCAAAAATCATAGCATTCAGTTACATTGAACTGTTTTGTACGTAAAATCTTTTTCTCGACCAGTCATTCAGATCCCGATATATATTTTTCATTTATCAGAGATAAACCCCGGTATTTCCCGCCCGGGAAATAAGCCCAGAAGTGGGAAATACCGGGAAATAAGATTATGTGTCTTCCAAACACGTTTTTTGCTCATTTTTATGCATTGCTACCACTCTATAAGTGCTTAAACTGTTTCGTCCCTGCCAGGGGTACTCATCAGGTGGCATCATAGGGTATAATTTGACAAGTATAGTATTGTTTTGTTTTTAGGCAATACAGACACCTGGTTGTCTGTTAGATGGAAGCCACTGTCCACTATCCACTCTGACAGTGTATTCCAGTGAGATTAGGACTATAGAGTATGGACACCTTTGTCTAATTGGCTGACATCTCTCACACCTACATGTATCTTGAAATTGAAGTCCCACAACACACCTTAACACCTGACTGGGCATTGCTAATTGAAATTGTGTACAAACAAACAGTGTGGGTCATCTCAAATTATGATTCTGACTTCTTTAATAACTAATTGATTATTTTAATAATACAGCTATATTATGAACACATTTCAGGGATAATCCTAAAAACATTTGCATTTTGCCTACTACATTAAACATTTAAAATACCTCCAATAAATGTATGTATAAACTCCTTAAACTGTGTTTGTATACAATGTATATTAGAGTAATAATGAACAGTCTCAATAATGTTAGATCTCTAACATTTATATAAAGATTATAAGCAATGCGTAAATGCCACTATGAATGCCTGTATTTTTCGTCATATTCTTCAAAAGCAGTTCATTTTCATCCTGCACACATGATACTACAATCAGTACGCCGGGTAATAGAAATTGTATGGTATATATATACCCGTATTTACCACCAAAATCATCCAAATACTTATTTCCCGGTATCCAAATTCTTATTTCCCAGTATTTCCCGGTATTTCCCAGTATTTCCCGGTATTTCCCGCCGTCCCGGGAAATAAGAGTATTTCCCGGGAAATTGCCAACCCTGATTATTTATCAAAGACTTGAACTTCTCTGTAAGTCTGTTAAAGCCTGTGGTGGGTGGGGTATTTTGTTAAAACACATTTGTTTCCGTCATACATCATTACATTCCGGTATCAGTATGTTAATATAATATTATTATGTTGTATGTTGTGTTTTTGCATCAGATGCTATGAATAACGTCGATTGTAAATCTAACATTAGGTCCAGGAAAGGCATTGCGTCCGCTACAACGCCATCAACTAGTTCATATACGAAGATTGACACAGCCCTTGATGACATTGTAAATCTAACATTAGGTCCAGGAAAGGCATTGTGTCCGCTACAACGCCATCAACTAGTTCATATACGAAGATTGACACAGCCCTTGATGACGTTGTAAATCTGTTATCAGATGACAAATCTCGAATTTGAAATTCGGTAGAATTGTTGAAATTCTATTCGACTGACGGAAAGTCAGCTTGAAGGGGTTAATGCAAATATTGTCAGAATGATTTGGTGATGATTTTGCTATTATTATCAGAGAATGGCATATTGTGGTCTTAAAAAGCAAGGCACCAGCGTCCCTAAAAGTAGTTGCAGATTTTTATACGAATAACAATTCTGTATAACTATTCTTTTGTATAATTGGAATCGGGGGAAAATGGATTTACCCAGCAATTAGGGATGTAATAATGTATAACAATGTTGTATATATGTCAAACATGTTCTATTTATGTCATTTCTTGTCATATTATTAACTTAGTAAGTCGTTCCTCTAGTATTAATATGTTATTAAAATGATGTACCTTTATTTATGTATAATATCAGTGTCTGTAAATGCAGATAAAAACCCATCTCCCCCATCTGTGAAATAGTCGACCGACCTCACAAAGGAAATTACTACAATCAAATAGTTCCATATACTTTTGTTATATTTGTTTATTTATAATAGTCCGTTAAGTTTAGGAACATACATGTACAATTAAAAAATAGCACCATTTTACGGCAAACAAAATAGATCAGGCCAGGACATGATGTTTTGCAGCCTGTGATATAATGTTAGCAACGTTATATGTCTAATAATAACAAGTAAGTAATATCGTTTTGAACTAGGAAATATTTCTTTATGGTACTGGTAGATGTAGTCTATTTGGCGTAATTATTAGAACTTGTTTTTCAGTGTTGACCTACTTTCCAAACATCATAGCATTCAGTTACATTGAACTGTTTTGTACGTAAAATCTTTTTCTCGACCAGTCATTCAGGTCCCGATATATATTTTTCATTTATCAGAGATAAACCCCGGTATTTCCCGCCCGGGAAATAAGCCCAGAAGTGGGAAATACCGGGAAATACCGGGAAATAAGATTATGTGTCTTCCAAACACGTTTTTTGCTCATTTTTATGCATTGCTACCACTCTATAAGTGCTTAAACTGTTTCGTCCCTGCCAGGGGTACTCATCAGGTGGCATCATAGGGTATAATTTGACAAGTATAGTATTGTTTTGTTTTTAGGCAATACAGACACCTGGTTGTCTGTTAGATGGAAGCCACTGTCCACTATCCACTCTGACAGTGTATTCCAGTGAGATTAGGACTATAGAGTATGGACACCTTTGTCTAATTGGCTGACATCTCTCACACCTACATGTATCTTGAAATTGAAGTCCCACAACACACCTTAACATCTGACTGGGCATTGCTAATTGAAATTGTGTACAAACAAACAGTGTGGGTCATCTCAAATTATGATTCTGACTTCTTTAATAACTAATTGATTATTTTAATAATACAGCTATATTATGAACACATTTCAGGGATAATCCTAAAAACATTTGCATTTTGCCTACTACATTAAACATTTAAAATACCTCCAATAAATGTATGTATAAACTCCTTAAACTGTGTTTGTATACAATGTATATTAGAGTAATAATGAACAGTCTCAATAATGTTAGATCTCTAACATTTATATAAAGATTATAAGCAATGCGTAAATGCCACTATGAATGCCTGTATTTTTCGTCATATTCTTCAAAAGCAGTTCATTTTCATCCTGCACACATGATACTACAATCAGTACGCCGGGTAATAGAAATTGTATGGTATATATATACCCGTATTTACCACCAAAATCATCCAAATACTTATTTCCCGGTATCCAAATTCTTATTTCCCAGTATTTCCCGGTATTTCCCAGTATTTCCCGGTATTTCCCGCCGTCCCGGGAAATACTCTTATTTCCCGGGAAATTGCCAACCCTGATTATTTATCAAAGACTTGAACTTCTCTGTAAGTCTGTTAAAGCCTGTGGTGGGTGGGGTATTTTGTTAAAACACATTTGTTTCCGTCATACATCATTACATTCCGGTATCAGTATGTTAATATAATATTATTATGTTGTATGTTGTGTTTTTGCATTGTTTGATGCAGTTAATGAGTTTGGGTATATTGGGATCTTTTAAAAACTTTACAATTACACCTGGATTTCCCATTGAATTGTTGAAGAAAAATGGATGGCGTCCTTGTATTCCAAATATTTAGACTTGAAAAATGTGACCTTTTACTATCCAGGCATTTTTCAAAATCTATATGCTAAACCTCAATTACGCGTAGCATATTTTATATTCTAAAAAAAGTCATTTTTATAAATTAAAAATGTTAACAAGATGAACGAACGCACATGCCGTTGTTTGAATTCTGTACAGTCTATAACGTCTCTTGACACAATATTATACATGAAATCACCGTTTAAATTTCATGGCAGAGTTTCGCCATTCCAAATCGCCATTTTGAATATTTGATTATTGCGAAAAACATTTAGATGAAAAAAGATTTTAAAAGATTTATCTCTGTGCCACTACGGTGAACCAAATAAGATTTTATTTAATATTCAATTGTTCATACGCATGAAATGTACTAAACATATTTCATTTGGATTTCTTTTGTGAAGACAGCCCAGAAAAAATGGGAGAATCTCACCTGTCGACTTCAAACAGCTAAATGATATGCACAACGGTTAGACAATATATTTTAAACGTTCTTAATATCTATATTTAGGATTATTCTTAACACCAATGTACACATTTATAACCGTTCATGTCCGAAAAGCTTCAAAATATTGGTCAGAAACCCCGGATCGGATCAGGGCGGAAAGTGCTATGCGAAAATGAGCTTTAACGATAAGACCTCGAAATAACAGAAGAAAAATATTTTATGTAGAGGTCTTATATATAGAACTAGCATCCTTGGTCCATTGGTAGAGCGTCGGATTTGGTATGGAACTGTCCCAGGTTGTATGATCAGTCAGGCCACATATGTAGTGTCATTGTTGCAAGGCACCTAACACACATTGGTCAGTATTGGTCGGCTAACCCTGCCCATGAAAACATGGCTAGGTCCGTGCAAGGGGTTTGATATTAATGGAACATACATACATACAAACAGTAAAATGGTGCAGGGATTGAACTGGTGCATGGATTGAACCCACGACCACCCGCTTGCAGGTTGGCTCTCCTAAGTGGGTATGTGCAGTCTGATGTATAGACTGTGCCGAATCGCTACACTTCTCCCTCCTGTTCTTTGTAAATGTACTGACAAGTATGAGGTGCTGAGAATTACTCGCAAAAGAAAGCTACTCATTGTCATTTACGTTTTGAAAGCTATATCGATTATCACATCCAATAAACACAAAATGGGCCGGATGTCAATTCAGCAGCGCGGAATAGCCATCGGGCTAATTACCGCCGGGGTTTCCCAGCGAGAGGTGGGTTTCATTTTCAACGTATTTAAATTATTTTTTAATAATTGTATCAATTTATTTTAGCTGATCAATCGTAACCATAAACAAAATATTACATCAATTATTTTATTAGTCACTATTATTATTCGCAATATTTTTATGTATACATGCTCACCATGTAATAAATCGTTTTGTCCGTATATTTTGCAGGTTGCTAGACGAATGGGAGTAAACCGTCACACAATCATTGGGCTGGTGAGAAAGTACAGGGCGTCGGGCAGCGTGGACGACCTCCCTCGCCGCAAACGTGAACGTATAACTACTGCCGCCCAAGACCAGCATATACTGCAGATCCACCGTCAACAGCGAATGCTCACAGCTGCTTTAACAGCAAGGGAAACACTCGGCACTCACGGGAGCTACATCTCTGCGAGAACCGTACGGAATCGGCTTCTTACCATGGCTAACATGCGATGTAGACGACCGTTTAAAGGTATCGTTCTTACACCGAGGCATAGGGGTCTGAGAGATCGTTGGGCACGGCGTAATCGCAGAGTAACACAAGCGGCCTGGGCCCCAAGTTCTTTTCACGGACGAAAAGAGGTTTCGTTTACAGGAGAATGATTGCCGTACACGGGTATATCGCGAAAGGGGAGAGAGATTCAACGACAACTGCGTGATCGAGCGTGATAGGTACGGTGGAGGGTCCGTTATGATCTGGGCGGGAGTGTCTATGCACAACAAGACTAACATTGTCTTTATAAATGGCAATCTTACTGCAGCCAGATATCGAGATGAAGTCCTTCAGCCAGAAGTAGTTCCGATGATGAGAAACAACCGTGGTTTGAGCTTTCTCCAAGACGGTGCGCCTGCTCACACAGCCAGGGCTACGTTAGCGTTTCTCAATGCTAATAACGTAAACATAAAGGCACTTCCAGCCAGGTCTCCCGATCTTAACGTGATTGAGAACATCTGGGATGAACTCAACCGACGCATTAGAAGAAATGGTATCGCGCCACAGACCATCCCGTAGCTGAGAGCGAAAATTGCTCAGGAGTGGGCCAACCTACCCCAGAATTACATTCATCGGTACGTCACATCCATGCGCAGACGTTGTATTGCTGTGATTAATTATTGAACTTGTATTTCAGACTTTTGCCGAGTTTTGTATCATTTTAGACAACAAATTCAATATTTTCAGTATTCAACGATCACGAATACAGTATTCTATTTATCACATACTGTGTATGATTCTTGCCGTATGCGTCACTACAAACAGAATGCAGTGCAGCCGCTAGTAGCGCCGTCTTAAAAAGCACCGTCATGTCACGCTGTGAAATCAGTGACGCGGGAAATGTTGCCACACTAGTGGGTTATTCAAATGTTGCCTAATGGTCGTATCAAAGTAGTCAATAAATGAAAAAGGAATTCAGTTTTAAGAGTCAGTTATAGTCACTTGATTTTGTTTCTGTCCATTTTTAAGCTCATGTGAGCACTGGCTCACCATGAGCTTTTATGTTTGCTGGTTATCTGTCAAGACGGTTGTGTACAAAATCATGGTGCCTTTTAGCAAAACGTGGTCGACCATGGTCAACTGGTTGTGTACCATGATCCAAAACCATGGTAAAAGATTGTGGTGCCATTTAACAAAACGTGGTCGACCATGGTCGTATGACCTTCATTTTTGCCTGGGTAAATAAACTCAATCATCATGCAGGGTTCGACACTAACGCGATCCCGGGGACACCAACAATTTGGGAGGGATTCCTAAGCTTCAGTCAGGTGTTCCGTCGGGACTGTTGATTTTTCCAGAAAAAAATTAACTATTCCAATGAAAAAATCCTAAAGCTATTTACGGAAAATTACTCGTGTCACGGTAACGTTCTCATGACTAAGTTTATCGGATTGGTTTACCAATTCTTTCAGTGCTTACATGTATGCAGTGTATAAAAAAAATAGCCAGTCTTAGAATCAATGCAAGATTGTTTACAAAAACACTATGCCCGACTGACAATTATTAAGAACAGAATGATGCTCTTTTAGAAATAATAGATATTTACCCTATGCCATGGCATTCATTATATTTAATATTCCAATTTTAAACCAAATTTAAAATGCAGTAATCCCATCAAAACAAAATGTTTATTTGGACATAGAGCAATATAAGTGGCAGGTGTTATTCTCAATTACAAGTCATTGTTGGCATGTCCCAACTCATCAAAGCTTTACAGCAGTAACCTGTCAATCAAATAAATCTTGTTTACACCAAGAATCTAAAAGATCAAAGGTCTTATGTGATGTAATAAAATGTGCACAGTTGACATGCAGCACTAGTCTAACTGTCTAACCCTGGGAATTCATTTTAAAATGATTCAGAAAATGAAAGTTGACACAACTTGTAAAGTAATGTATCACTTCAAATGTAACTCCTACCTCAGTTGTAGTTTATGGGCATACATCATTTAAATGGTACAATTGCATGACACATTAAAATATATTATAATAAATACACTATACTGAAAGGATAAAGAAACGCAGGGTTACAAAATATGCAACAATTATTTAAATCATTATTTTGTGCACTAAAACCGGTGGCTAAAGTTACTTAACCGTGTCATGCACGTGCCACATAGAGAAAATGATAAAAAGCAAAACACACGTGCAGAATAATGATGACAAGTTTGTCAAAACATTTTGTTATACCACTTGATACTCTTGAGGTATACACATCACTTTCCGCTATTTACATTGCATTTGAAGATATTGCAATCATGGTACCGCCGACGGAAGTTCAGAGGGGTCAGGCTATTGCATTGCTAATGCAAGGTTAAAGGCAACACCAGGTTGCTACGCAGTAAGTTTGGTGTGAATGTTTCTACCATAGAACGTCTTGTCTGTCGTCTTAGAGATACCGGAAGGTTTGCCGACGACCGCGATCAGAACGTCAGAGCCTAACGCCGCGACGTCAAGTCAGGGCTATTCGTCTTGCCCACCTGCATAATTGCCACGTTACTGCCACTGAAAAAAAAGCTGTTAATACGGTAGGCAATCATAATCGCCACATTCACCCCAGAACTGTAAGGAATCGATTGTGCAAGGTTTGTGTGCGAGCACGTCGTCCATACGTTGGTCTGTCTCTCACGCATGCATGTCGCGCACGTCCAGGGCTTCGAAAATTACCAGTTTGTCGGTTTTCGACCGATTTTTATCATTTCAGACCGATTCTAACAGTCAAAATACTTTTAAAAATCGGTCCAAAATATTGTTGAAAAAGTCAAGAAATCGGTCTATAACGAACCTAATTTGGTAAGTATAATCCGTTGACACATTTCACACGTTTCCAATTTACGATCAAACTGGATAATTGCCACCTGAGGCCACCTGAGGTCCCATGTCTCCATGGTGATCAGGCGATCAATGCATGTCATGTCAATTACATGAAATTAGTGCGGTAATCGTTTGATGTTTACAGCAAAACTACCGACATTTGTTAGTTTCTTTGAAGTGGACTGAATGATTGACAGTCGATTATTTTAGAATTTTATAAAGAATTTTTTTTTAAAATGTTTGCATTAAATTAAAGAAGTGTGCTAGGATTAATTTGCAATTAAATAATAATTAATATTTTAAATAGAAATCCGAAAATCCGTTATGACTCGGAATGTACTCAAAATATACGACGGGTATATAATGTTTAGTATATTTATTGTACAGCGCCCTTCAATTCAATATTGAAATGGCACAACGCAGTATATCTGTGATGTTTAAAGAGTCAAATGACCGGCTTGGCAACCTGGATCAAAACAAAATTCGGACTGGTAATCCGAATGACAACGTCCAGACTGGCAACCTGGCTTTCAGTGAGTCTAGTACAAGTAGTCGACATGACAACCAGACTCAACATGACAATCGGACTGGCAACCCGAATATATTTGCGATGTTTAAAGAGTCAAATGACCGGCTTGGCAACCTGGATCAAAGCAAAATTCGGACTGGTAATCCGAATGACAAAGTCCCGACTGGCAACCTGGCTTTCAGTGAGTCTAGTACAAGTAGTCGACATGGCAACCAGACTCAACATGACAATCGGACTGGCAACCCGAATATATTTGCGATGTTTAAAGAGTCAAATGACCGGCTTGGCAACCCGAATCAAAACAAAATTCGGACTGGCAACCCGAATGAAACCCAGATTAGCGACCTAGGTCAGAATCGTTTTTCAGTCATGAAAAACAGCAAAACTGTAGAACAACGGGACAAGAGAAAAAGGAAACTTAGTAGTGGCGCTTCCTCTGAGCAAAAAGAGAAAAGATCGAAACAAGACTGTGAAAAGGTATTCCGAAAGACCTGGCAAAGCGATTTCAAGTGGCTCCAGTACGAAAATGGTGCAATGTTGTGTTCTCTTTGTATCTTGCACAAAAACAAATCAAAGTTCTCGCAGTCTGGCTCGACAAATTTTCGCATATCGACATTGCATGAGCACGAGACTAGCAGTGGGCACACAAAATCTCTCGCTCTAGAGTCAGATATCCAATCTAAAAAAATACTGCCAGTTTCAGACTGCATAGTTAAGGAGTTTGACAAAATAGAGGCAGCTGTATGCCGTCTTATTCGAACTGCGTATATTGTTGCTAAGACACATTTGCCCATTGCAAAATATAAACAGCTCTGTGAACTGCAGATATGTAATGACACGAAACTAACGACAAAACTGTATCAAGACGATAGTGCATGTACTGAGTTTATCAAAATTATCTCCAACTATCTTGACCAAAATCTCTTTAAAAAACTCAGAAACAGTCCCGCACTAGGGATTATGATTGATGAAAGCACAGATCTTGGATTGGAAAAGCATTTAATAGTTTGCATAAATTACATGCAAGATGGAATCGTGCACACGAGTTACTCGACATTGATTAAACTTGTTGCTGCCGATACCAGTGTCGTATACAACACGCTTGTTAGCTATCTGAGAGCATGCAACATAGATGTGTCAAAAATACTGGGTTTTAGTTTGGATGGTGCTGCAGTAATGCTTGGCAAAAATAATGGTGTTGCAACTAGATTGAAATCTGACAGTCCATATATGTTGGACATGCATTGTATTGCCCACAAACTAGCTCTCGCTAGTCTCGATGCCGCGAAGTCGGTCAGAGAAGTGAGGTACTATGAAGGTATATTACATACATTACATTTTTCAGTCGATCTAGTAAAAGGCTGGAGCACTTGCGAGTTTGGCAGGAAGTTTTGGAAAACCCGAAAGTGAAGCCTTTAGCGGTTCACCAAATACGCTGGCTTAGCTTTGCAAACTGCGTAACAAATGTACGCAGAACTCTTCCGTCCCTCCTAAAATCTCTGGAAAGTGACAGTGACGATGATCTAATGGCCTCATCGCTATTCTATGCAATGTCAACATACAAGTTTTTGTTTCTGACGCACTTCTTTTGTGACATAATGTCAGAAATTGCAATGGTGTCGAAAATATTCCAAGAGCGTGATACAAATTACTTGCAATTAAAGAGCACCCTTTCCGCTGTTTGCGACTCTATAGAGCAGCAGTATTTGATTGAAGACGCATCGTATGGCACACACTTGCGTGAGTTCCTAGATAATTATGAGAATAAACATGAATTTCACGGCAGTGAGATCAAACGCTCACATAGAGATGCTAGACTTCCTGTCACAGTGTCAGAATTCGCAGATATTCTACGAAATAGCTTGCATGCAAGATTTCCAAGGCTTGACATATGGGATGCAATGTCGATTTTTTGCCCAGATGCATTTCCCAAGTCAGCAAAAGATAAGGCAAGATTTGGCTTAAAAAAGCTGACGATACTGACTGATCATTTTGGCGAGAAAAGGGGAAGTAACACGCCCCCTATTAATGCAGAAGATGCAAAAAGGGAATGGTCCCTGTTTAAAAATCACATGTTTGCTTTGTCAGAAGGAGCTCAAGATACAGACAATAATGATGTTCCCATTACAGGGGCCACTCTTGCCGAGAAAATGATAAAGTCAGACAAATATGTAAACAAATTTCCAAACATGATCAAGCTTATG
This sequence comes from Archivesica marissinica, assembly GCA_014843695.1. NCBI lineage: Eukaryota > Metazoa > Mollusca > Bivalvia > Venerida > Vesicomyidae > Archivesica > Archivesica marissinica. Next base: position 13,948,493 of record CM026396.1, on the reverse strand, counting down.
GCTATCAGTAGAATACTGCCAGTCAGTTCTGTTGAATGTGAAAGAGGTTTCTCAATACAGAACCTCATTAAGACACGGACTAGGTGCACTCTGAGCATAGATTTACTTGATGAGTTGATGCGTGTGTCTATCAATGGACCAATACTGCAGGAATTCAACCCTCAGCCTATATATCGCAAATGGCGGGAGCTACATCTCAGACATATTTTCTCAAACACAGCAAAGCATGCCAAACTTGTTGAGAAATAAACAGGCTTAAAACCCGAACAAACAAACAAACAAACAACTACACTACATGTAAGTCTATGGCAAACTACATTTTGGGGAAATACGTTTGACCTTTTTCAGTACCTTTTCAAAATTCAAATTTTGGGGCTAATGAACGCAGCGTTCCCGTCGCTAGCCCTGTGCACATCTGTTTGTACACACAATGTGTACACCAGTGTGTCGGATGCGTTCCGTCTGTCATTTACAACTCATCAGCGTCCACTATGGTTTGCCGACGTAACCGACAAACAGTGCAGACCCTGATCAGATGCCACATTTTCAGAGGCAGTTGATATAATATAGTTTGACGGGACCGAGTTCGATTTGGGCCGAGTTCACCCGCTTCCACCGGTGATACAGGTGACTAGATAAAATTTACCTCTATCAAAATGTCCTACCATTCATTTATTTTTAAATGCCGTACACTTAAAACTATTATTAGACAAAAGGAAAATTTACCAGACCTATAGTAACGGGTAAAGTACAGTTTGTCCTGAACATACATGCGATTTTTAAATATAATTGACTGGTGACAGCATGGAAATAAAGCAAAAAAAGCAAATTGGGTTTACTTACTTACGATTTTATGGGGGAGGTGCAAAAATATTGGCAGGACATGATGGGGGGGTACTGACTCGATTTCGGCCCGGACCGATTTGGTTTTGAAAATTTTCGAAGCCCTGCGCACGTCGTATGGCTTGGTTGGCGGCACATGCTCCCAGACTATTTCTGATGAGGCAATGGCGACGAGTCTTTTTTACAGATGAGTCCTGGTTCACTCTTTTTCATCCAGACGGTCGATGTTGTGTATACCGACGTCGTGGGGAACGCTTCACCGACGTTTGCGTTCTTGAGAGGGATAGGTTTGGGGACGGCTCGGTTATGGTCTGGAGAGAGATATCTCACGGGGTAAAGTCACCGTTGATTGTGGTAGCCGGGAATTTAAACGCCGTAAGATATAGGGATGAAATACTCTGCCCTGTCGTAGTTCCATTTGTGCAACAGCATCACCTAATTTTTCAGCATAATAATGCCCGGCCCCATGTAGCTAGAGTTTGTCAAGACTTTCTCGCAAACGATAACATTAACCCACTCGACTGGCCGCCGTACAGTCCAGATATGTCCCCAATCGAACATCTGTGGGACAAACTTGTCAAGAGGGTAAGGGGGCGTCGGAATATCCCCGTTACTCTCGACCAACTAAAGACTGCCTTGTTGCAAGAGTGGGACAATATCCCCCATGAGAAGGATAAATGCACTGATGAACTCCATGCACAGGAGAATCAGGGCTGTGTCAGATGCGCGAGGGGGGCATACGAGATACTGACTGAGTTAATCGATTTCATTTTGCCAAATTGGAAGTTACCGTCAAATGGGTTACAATTACTAATGAATTATAATTGAAAATCTAATGAAATTTTGGTATTATATGAGCATATCATATAAAAATATTGTATATTACATCAAACATATCACTTTAAATCCTTTCAGTATATAAAAACACTGCTTGGGGAAAATGGCACATTCCAGAATTGGCTAAAGGAGGCACTGAGCCAGATGTGTCTTATAATTAAAGCAAAACAGTTCTTTATTTATAACATGGAGAAGGTCAAAAGACGCAACAATACACAAAACCCAACATACAAAATTGAAGTTGTTGCAAAGTTGTATAACATGGCCGATCAGTAAACCCTTCATAACCATATTCATTGCTAAATGTTATTATAAATTTAATTTTACATGTGGTCATATTTGTAAAACATAGTACGAATCAGTTTTTAGATTAGATATTTAGATATTTAATTTAGAGTGGCATTGTAGATTAATATTACATGAAATATACATAGATTCATTAATTAAATTCCATTCAGCTTTCCAATCACATGATGGACACATAATATAACATATAATTTTGCTAACAGTGCACAACTAGTATGCATGCTAGCACAAACATATAGAAAACATACGCATTTCTAACTGTGCGTAATTGCTATTTTCTCCCAGGCCCGTCGCTGGGCATACGAAAGTAAAAAAATGAAAACTCCAAAAATGCAATAAAACCCCAGGCAGTAGGGATACATAATTATGTGATGTGTGGACTGGTGGAATAATTGAGCCCATTGCAAATATGGTGCATCTCGCAAATTTAGTTTGTGCTGTTTTATGTGCTTGTTTAATTGATAAGGGCGATAGATCATGTATATTATACATGTATACATCTAGGCTTAATTTATACCTTTATACGGATTGTCGTAAGAACTTTAGTCCTGCAATTGTATG
>CM026396.1:13928814-13944946 GCA_014843695.1 Archivesica marissinica | reverse complement strand
TGAAACAATACAGTATGAAACAATACAGTACAATACAGTATGAAATAATACTGTATGAAACAATATGTTCAGTATGAAACAATATAGTACAATACAGTATGAAACAATACAGTATGAAACAATATAGTACAATACAGTATGAAACAATATAGTATGCAATACAGTATGAAACAATACAGTACAATACAGTATGAAACAATACAGTACAATACAGTATGAAACAATACAATATGAAATAATACAGTATGAAACAATACAGTATAATTGTTACAGTATGAAACAATACAGTATAAAACAATATAGTACAATACAGTATGAAACAATATGTTCAGTATGAAACAATACAGTACAATACAGTATGAAACAATATGTTCAGTATGAAACAATATAGTACAATACAGTATGAAACAATATGTTCAGTATGAAACAATATAGTACAATACAGTATGAAACAATATAGTATGAAACAATACAGTACAATACAGTATGAAACAATACAGTATGAAATAATACAGTATGAAACAATATAGTACAATACAGTATGAAACAATGCAGTATGAAACAATATAGTACAATACAGTATGAAATAATACTGTATGAAACAATATACTTTTCAGCAGGCAAGATGTATAGTTTTTGAACCAACTGTATTAGATAAGATATATTGTGAGCAGGCAAGATGTATAGTTTTTGAACCAACTATAGAAACCTACTATCATCTTTTTTCTTGCTGCATTGTTTCCAGCCCTGACATCTTCTCAACTGTGCTAAATCATCATGTAACTGCTGCATTACACTGTAGTCAAGGCTCTTTATCTCATTATGTAGCTGTAACATAGAAAATAAACAACATCTGACATTCACAACATATCTGACATTCACAACATATCTCACTCACAACATATCTCACATTCACAACATATCTCACATTCACAACATATCTGACACTCACAACATATCTCACATTCACAACATATCTCACACTCACAACATATCTCACATTCACAACATATCTCACATTCACAACATATCTCACATTCACAACATATCTGACACTCACAACATATCTCACATTCACAACATATCTCACATTCACAACATATCTCACATTAACAACATATCTCACAACACAACATATCTCACATTCACAACATATCTCACATTCACAACATATCTCACATTCACAACATATCTCACATTCACAACATATCTCACATTCACAACATATCTCACATTCACAACATATCTCACATTCACAACATATCTCACATTCACAACATATCTCACATTCACAACATATCTCACAACACAACATATCTGACACTCACAACATATCTCACAACACAACATATCTCACAACACAACATATCTCACATTCACAACATATCTCACATTCACAACATATCTCACATTCACAACATATCTCACAACACAACATATCTCACATTCACAACATATCTCACATTCACAACATATCTCACATTCACAACATATCTCACATTCACAACATATCTCACAACACAACATATTTCACATTCACAACATATCTCACATTCACAACATATCTCACAACACAACATATCTGACACTCACAACATATCTCACATTCACAACATATCTCACATTCACAACATATCTCACAACACAACATATCTGACACTCACAACATATCTCACATTCACAACATATCTCACATTCACAACATATCTCACATTAACAACATATCTCACAACACAACATATCTACAACATATCTCACATTCACAACATATCTCACATTCACAACATATCTCACATTCACAACATATCTCACAACACAACATATCTCACATTCACAACATATCTCACATTCACAACATATCTCACACTCACAACATATCTCACAACACAACATATCTGACACTCACAACATATCTCACATTCACAACATATCTCACATTCACAACATATCTCACATTCACAACATATCTCACATTCACAACATATCTCACATTCACAACATATCTCACATTCACAACATATCTCACATTCACAACATATCTCACATTCACAACATATCTCACACTCACAACATATCTCACATTCACAACATATCTCACATTCACAACATATCTCACATTCACAACATATCTCACATTCACAACATATCTCACATTCACAACATATCTCACACTCACAACATATCTCACATTCACAACATATCTCACATTCACAACATATCTCACACTCACAACATATCTCACATTCACAACATATCTCACATTCACAACATATCTTACATTCACAACATATCTCACATTCACAACATATCTCACATTCACAACATATCTCACATTCACAACATATCTCACATTCACAACATATCTCACATTCACAACATATCTCACATTCACAACATATCTCACATTCACAACATATCTCACACTCACAACATATCTCACATTCACAACATATCTCACACTCACAACATATCTCACATCACAACATATCTCACATTCACAACATATCTCACACTCACAACATATCTCACATTCACAACATATCTCACATTCACAACATATCTCACATTCACAACATATCTCACATTCACAACATATCTCACATTCACAACATATCTCACACTCACAACATATCTCACACACACATATCTACATTCACAACATATCTCACATTCACAACATATCTCACATTCACAACATATCTCACATTCACAACATATCTCACATTCACAACATATCTCACATTCACAACATATCTCACATTCACAACATATCTCACATTCACAACATATCTCACATTCACAACATATCTCACATTCACAACATATCTCACATTCACAACATATCTCACACTCACAACATATCTCACATTCACAACATATCTCACATTCACAACATATCTCACATTCACAACATATCTCACACTCACAACATATCTCACATTCACAACATATCTCACACTCACAACATATCTCACATTCACAACATATCTCACATTCACAACATATCTCACATTCACAACATATCTCACATTCACAACATATCTCACATTCACAACATATCTCACATTCACAACATATCTCACATTCACAACATATCTCACATTCACAACATATCTCACATTCACAACATATCTCACACTCACAACATATCTCACACTCACAACATATCTCACATTCACAACATATCTCACATTCACAACATATCTCACATTCACAACATATCTCACATTCACAACATATCTTACATTCATTGAAGTTTTGTTGTGTTCTATTTACCTGGTGTTTAATATTAAAATTATGCAACAATACACATTAATAGATCCCTTTGATAAGATACTGATAAATCATCCTATATTGTCCAGTTAGGTAATGTCTGGTGAGCAATTATCTGGTTAGGTAATGTCTGGTGAGCAATTGTCTGGTTAGGTAATGACTGGTGAGCAATTGTCTGGTTAGGTAATGTCTGGTGAGCAATTATCCGGTTAGGTAATGTCTGGTGAGCAATTGTCTGGTTAGGTAATGTCTGGTGAGCAATTGTCTGGTTAGGTAATGTCTGGTGAGCAATTATCTGGTTAGGTAATGTCTGGTGAGCAATTATCTGGTTAGGTAATGTCTGGTGAGCAATTGTCTGGTGAGCAATTATCCGGTTAGGTAATGACTGGTGAGCAATTATCTGGTTAGGTAATGACTGGTGAGCAATTATCTGGTTAGGTAATGTCTGGTGAGCAATTGTCTGGTTAGGTAATGTCTGGTGAGCAATTATCTGGTTAGGTAATGTCTGGTGAGCAATTATCTGGTTAGGTAATGTCTGGTGAGCAATTATCTGGTTAGGTAATGTCTGGTGAGCAATTGTCTGGTGAGCAATTGTCTGGTTAGGTAATGTCTGGTGAGCAATTATCTGGTTAGGTAATGTCTGGTGAGCAATTATCTGGTTAGGTAATGTCTGGTGAGCAATTGTCTGGTTAGGTAATGACTGGTGAGCAATTATCCGGTTAGGTAATGACTGGTGAGCAATTATCTGGTTAGGTAATGACTGGTGAGCAATTATCTGGTTAGGTAATGTCTGGTGAGCAATTGTCTGGTTAGGTAATGTCTGGTGAGCAATTATCTGGTTAGCTAATGTCTGGTGAGCAATTATCTGGTTAGGTAATGTCTGGTGAGCAATTATCTGGTTAGGTAATGTCTGGTGAGCAATTGTCTGGTGAGCAATTGTCTGGTTAGGTAATGTCTGGTGAGCAATTATCTGGTTAGGTAATGTCTGGTGAGCAATTGTCTGGTTAGGTAATGTCTGGTGAGCAATTGTCTGGTTAGGTAATGACTGGTGAGCACTTATCTGGTTAGGTAATGTCTGGTGAGCAATTGTCCGGTTAGGTAATGACTGGTGAGCAATTGCCTTGTGAGCAATGGTCCGGTTAGGTAATGACGGGTGAGCAATTATCTGGTTAGGTAATGTCTGGTGAATTACTGTCTGGTGAGTTACTTTTGAGTGACAATTACTGTCCAATGAGCAATTGTCTGTTGAGATACGGTTCAGTAAACAATTGTCCAGAGCGTTACTGTTCATGAGCAATTCAGTCCAGTGAGGTACTGTCCGGTGAGCAATTGTCTGGTGATCTACTGCCCTGTGAGCAATTATCCGGTGAATTACTGTTCAGTGAATGACTGTCCAGTGAGCAATTGTCTACTGCCCTGTGAGCAATTATCCGGGGGATTACTGTTCAGTGAGCAATAGTCAAGTGAGGTACTGCCTGGTAGCAATTTTCCCATGAGGTACTGTCCGGTGACTATTGTCCGATGGGGTACTGTATCCTAGTTGTGCAATTGTGAAATTCTACCCTCATTATTGCTGGACTAGAATCATTTCTCACTTTGACCAAGTTTGGACACTGAACTTCTACAGGTAAATTCTCACCTGATATGGATCCGTTTTGAAATCAAAGTAGCTTAGGAAACTGTCAATAAATTCACAGTACAAGAAATTGTGTGTCTGGTTCACTGTACGCATACACCAGTATGTGTTGGTCACAGCATTGGTACAGAAACAAAATGGTCCATCTGTAACATAATAATAAAAACTAGGGATGGCAACGAATGTTTGAATATTCGTTCGAACGTCCGAATATTAAAACCATATTCGAATATTAAAAAAAAAATTAAAATCAAATTTTAATAAATTGCAGTTAAATCATAACTAAAAAGGATATATATATGTTTGTTTAAATTTCAATCAACACAAGCCGCATATTTAAAACGCCGACAGTAGACTTCACGTTTACATAATTCTAACATGCCACCACTTTCAATAGAACGGTGTTACATGTCAGAGATGCAAGAATAAATTGGAAATCGAAAGTTGGAGAAATTTGCGAATATTCGAATATTCGTTCGGAAGATCATCCGAATATTTGAATATCACAATCACCATTCGTTGCCATCCCTAATAAAAACACATACATGTAAGTACGATACTAGAATTGGAATATCAACATATGACTGACTAACATACTATACCCATTGGAAATTAACTGAAATCACTGATTTGTACACAATGTCATTTGGAAAATCAAACAATCACTGACTAGAACCAGGGGTCACGCTAGAGGGTGACGTGAGCGAAGTGATCGCTTTTCCCCCCGCCACTTCGCCTAAAATAGACATCAGGGCGACATCCACTTCGCCTTATTTCTGGAGGGCATACTTGCTAATTAATGATAATCCGTATCGTCGTATTGTATGGCATTTTGACAGTCCAAAATACTGTCTTGAGCCATAAGCTAATCTCCCCCGACATCCGGATAATAAACTTAATAAAATCGATCAGACGCCGATGTAATACAATTTTACATAAGTGTCGATGTTTTCTAATTCGTATGTTTGCTTTGTCGTTTGGAATACACACTGCCAGGATACCAATTTATAACATTCAGTGTTGAAAATATGTGTGAAAATTGACTTTATAAAAAATCAATTTGCTGAAAATTGGAATGTCCCAAAGCTATTTACGGAAAATTACTCGGGTCAAGGTATTATTCTGTGGTTGTGACTAAATTTATCAGACTGGCTTTCAGTGCCTACATTTATGCAGCGTATATAAAATTGATAGCCAGTGTAGAATCAAGCATTTCGAATATCCTGATGCCGGGGCCCTGATTGCAATGTTTCTGAAGCCAGTGCTTGTAACAAAAAAACAAACAAAAATAATTTACGAGTTTCGGATTCGACTTTTAATTGATTTCGCAAACGATACGAGTTATACATATGTGACCCGCCATATCAAAATGAGTCGTAAGTCGGGATTATCGTAAGGCAGATAATTACATTATAAGTCAACAAAATGGTATTTTAACAATTTTCAGATTATTGTATAATGGCATTTTATAATCATTTATCTTTATAATAAATGTGATAGAAGTACGTATTTGTGTAAATTAAGGCATTAAAAACACATTTTAATTAGCTTGGTGTTAATTGCCATTGTTATTAATCGCAGTGAAACAAAAGATCTAAGCCGGGTAGGTGGTGTTTTCCGATGGCCTTCAATGATACTGTCCCGCGATTTGGCCCCATGTATTTGGTACCGAAATAAACTAGAGATGAAGTATTTTCAGCTGATGCTATTTTTGAACTACGATCTTATATGCTTCCAACTTAAAATGCTTTAAAGCATTCAAATTTTTTCAAAAATCTCTTCGGTTGCGACGTAAACGTGATTCCCACTCATCCATTGGCCGATAAACACCACGTGATCTGCAAGTGCGCACCTGTTCCTATGTTCACAGATGATTGGATAGAAACAAAATGATTTTCGGTGTGATTTCATAATGATTATTCATTATATAGCTTCATATTTAGATTTATTTCGATGCAAATCAGTCATATATAGGTAAATGGTAAACCTAGACAAGTGTAGAACCGTTATCTGCTCTGATTTGTTGTGTGAAATTTTAACACACCGTTTATCGGTACCCGTGTTCCGTGTAGCCCAGTATTTCGGACGTACATGTATTTAATATAAATTCTAAAATAATACTTCACCTGAATCCAAAAGTTCATTCATTCTTTTATAACTGTGACTGAATTCAGTTTTTATGTTTCATAATATTACAAAAGAATATTTTACTTTTCACTGTGAACCAGCTTTTCATCCCTTTTCTAATTCAGAGCTGCACAAGGCTACTTTACTTCCCACAAAAAGCAATAAATTACCCCCTAATCCTTTCCTAAAACAACACAACTGATAAGGGGAATTGTGGTAAAGTAAACATTTAAATAGATCAATGAAACACTGATACTGTGTACTATGATCCAATAAACAATTTTATATAACACAAGGTGTCCACTTATGCCCTAGGCACTGTCAGATCAGATTAATCAAAAGGAGTCAATATACAGGGGCCATAAAACTAGAATATCTACAAAGACATGGTGATTGCTACATGTACTCTGAAAAGTCAGAATAATCCTTTCAGGATATATTGGTTTAAGTAAATAAAATTTAAGTCAATAAAAAATATTTTTAAATTGTTTTATTTATTATTTTTTATTAATTATTATTATTATATTTATACTAGAACAGCTGAACCACTATGGATACTACTAAGTTCAGCAAAGTGGCATTTTAAAGAATGGACATTTACCTTTAATTTGATACCAAACATGACTAGTTGTGTCATGTGGAACATATTGGTTGCTATGGTGTTTTGATTTCACTGCGTCTCCACATTTTGTTAAAATAAGTCAGAATTTCTGCAAATCTTTGACAGCCGTTTTCTCGGAATATTAATCGCGTGAAGTCCATTATTCAAATGGTCATAACTTTGGACTGAAACGAGCTACATGAATGATACTGATATCACTAGAAAGCTTATAATTATCCCTATATGATGGTATAGTTAACTCATTATTTATTTTTTTAGACTTAAGACTGATTTTGTCATGGTGGGTCACATATTATAAATGCATACACATATTCAAATTTTCATAGATATTGAAATGAATATGTCCGCTTTATATAAGAAATGTATGCAAATTAACGGTTTTACAATGTCGTCGAACCGTACTCGATCCGTTTCGTACCGATTTCGTGCATAATAAAATGAAATGCATATGGGATACAATGTAGAACTATACAAGTTACAAAGTAACATGAAACTTAGTTGTAAGGTCCTAAACACAACTCGGCAATGTAGTCAATGTTTTCTCTAATTGTGATAAAAAAATTAAGTCTGGTTGCACCAGAGACACACATTTGCCTAGAGGTAATTATATGGTCAGGAAAAAGTTGCCTGTACGGAAAGTACCAACATGCGTAATATTATTGACTCTTGAAATATACAGCTTGATACTCTTGAGAGTTGACCTCAAGGGTCATTGACACTTTCAGTCTAGTGAATGCCCTGCAGCTTTTCTACATACAATAGTTCCTACAATGTATATCCTGCAAACCTCGACTAAATACGGTTTCACTATTTGCAGTCATTCAAAAGTCTCCCCACTTCTCCCTCAATTTTCTCACTTCTCCCTAAACCATCTGGAGGGAGAAGTGACTTCTCCCAAAAGTTGGAGTCTAGCTTGAGCCCTAGGAACACTATGTCCATTAAAGTCAACCAATCACTGACTAGCACACTACGTCCCATTGGAAAATCAACCTATGGACAACTATGACCAAATATACAAATACATTAAATTAGTTTCAAGTGAATCATTATTCTAAGATACTTCTAATACCAGCTTCGGGTTTCAACAAATATGTATTGACACTTTCTCCTTTACATACGGTAACACTAACCCTGTAACATAATTCCTTCCCCATGTCCGACAATCATCTCATACTCGCAACAATGTATTTATAATCCCAACAAACACAACCATTTTTTTGTTCCAAGATTTACGAATCATCGGGACAACAATTTGGACTTAGAATTATTGTACACCATTTGCAATATTTTGATCCAAACCTTTTTGGTGCCGCTACCTTCGCTTTCATCATGTAAAAAACATATATGTATACATGTACACACAAATAACTATAATCTCAGATGCTTCATTCCTTGTTCTAGATTTACTTGTTTTCCAGGGTGTCTATTTTTTTATGCAAGTTCAAGTTAGCTGTGACATCACAAAAAATATTGCGACGGTAATTTATTCAATACAGAAAAGAATATGAGTAATTAACGTTAGTGGTTTGGTAATGTTTTAACGACGGACATATAATACAAAAGTTAGTAAGGTTACTCTTTTTGATACTCAATTTTGTATTGCTCTCAAATGAATCACTGCACTCGAGTGCAATATGAGTGCAATAAGTATCTAATAAACCTATTTTATCAACAAATTATTAGTATGCTTTGAATTGTGGTCTACTCAAAGCAGATTTGTTTCTATATTATTATGAAAGCGATTTTATGCCTGCTTAACATGGAGAGATATCTCATAGAGACTTACACGGCCAGTATGGAGGTGTTTTCCAATGCCCCTCATGATGCGTTGTACATTTCAAGTCGTCATGGTTACAATTCCGTCCTTTTTTCCCGGTAAGTTTGTAATTGGGTGGGTCTTCTATTTCCGTAGAATCATCCTCTTCGTACATATTATTTCTATATCTGAAACAGTGAACAGTTTCCTGCATTTATTATTAGACATAAAAGGAAGTCTATATTCAATTTCGTGCAACATCTTCCAATATTATTATTGCAGCGGATCGGATTTCATTGACGCATTAATAAATAATTATTCCATTGTGAAAATGATGACAATACTACGGGCAGTTAATTGCACATTGGCAGAGAATCTGACATCATAATGTTCTTCCTGCATCATTTACTAACATCCCTAATTCATTACCCAGCCAATTTCAGCATCTCTCACTAACATTTCTAATTCATTACCCAGCCAATTCCAGCATCTCTCACTAACATTTCTAATTCATTACCCAGCCAATTCCAGCATCTCTCACTAACATTTCTAATTCATTACCCAGCCAATTCCAGCATCTCTCACTAACATTTCTAATTCATTACCAAGCCAATTCCAGCATCTCTCACTAACATTTCTAATTCATTACCAAGCCAATTCCAGCATCTCTCACTAACATTTCTAATTCATTACCATGCCAATTCAAGGACCACTAACCAACATTTATAACTCATTGCCCAGCCAATTCTGACATCATTCACTAACATTTCTAACTCATTGCTCTGTCAATTCCGGCATCATTCATTAACAATTCTAAATCAATACCCTGTCAATTCTGGCACCATTCCTTAATATGTCTAAATCAAAACCAGCCAATTCAGGCACTTTTCACTAACATTTCTAACTCATTGCCCTCCCACTTAAGGCACAATTTACCCCACATTTCTAAATCATTACCCTGCCAATTCCGGTGGAATTTCAAATCCTGTTCCTCTGCCATCATCATCACAATCACATTCCACATCATTCTCATCATCGACAGCATCATCATAATCATCCTCTGAATCTTCATTATCATCCTCTGATTCATAGATGCTTTCAAACTCAGGATCAGCGTCAGAATCGTTGCTGTCAAATTTATTTTTTCTCAATTTCTTCTTCTCTTTCTTCATATTTTTTCTTATTTTCTGAACATACAAAAATAGTGTTTTTAGGCTCTTCAAATAAAGGAAATGAGACCATATGCAAACAAGGAACCTAATCAAAAATAAAATTGTCTCTCTTATCATGAATCTTAGTATTAATTCAACAATCAGTAATAGACAACAGTAGGTCCAGAAATGATACCTCCTTATCTGAACTGTTTGAATTTTTGATTTTGGGGTTAAAAGTTGCACCACATGCTTAGGTCATACAGCGACTCTCCAGCTATTATTGGTCGAGGAAGATACTGGATATCCCTCCAAGCAATAGTGCAGGCACGAACGGACACCCGGGTAGAACCGCCGACCTAAAGCAAGGCAACTGGATAGCTTCCCCACATGAAAGAATTTGACACCCACAGTGGGATTCAGACCTACAGTTGTGTGGGGCAAGTGACATTTGAATATTTGGCTTTATTTAACTGCAGTTGCTTTGGATAAATTTGTTGCACCATATTAGGGAAGAAAACATGGTTTATATTAAAAATGTCATCAAGATATCTAAGTGTCGCTAAATACGTCAATGATCCTCACCCTGTGATACAAGAGACAAACTAAGCATGCAATCATGTCAGTAGCAGTACAGAAACAAGTCTGCTATGTACAGAAACAAGGCTGCTATGTACAGAAACAAGGCTGCTATGTAAGGAAACAAGTCTGCTATGTACAGAAACAAGGCTGCTATGTACGGAAACAAGGCTATGTACAGAAACAAGGCTGCTATGTAAGGAAACAAGTCTGCTATGCACAGAAACAAGGCTGCTATGTACAGAAACAAGGCTGCTATGTACAGAAACAAGGCTGCTATGTAAGGAAACAAGTCTGCTATGTAAGGAAACAAGTTGGCTATGTACAGAAACAAGTCCGCTATGTACAGAAACAAGTCTCCCCTATGTAAATAAACAAGTCCGCTATGTAAATAAACAAGTTCGCTATGCACAGAAACAAGTCCGCTATGTACAGAAATTAGACTGCTATGTACAGAAACAAATCTCTGCTATGAACAGAAACTAGTCTGCTATGTACAGAAAACATTCGCTATGTACAGAAACAAGTCAACTATGTACAGAAATTAGACTGCTATGTACAGAAACAAATCTCTGCTATGAACAGAAACTAGTCTGCTATGTACAGAAAACGTTCCCTATGAACAGAAACAAGTCTGATATGTAAGGAAACAAGATTACTGTGTACAGAAACTAGTCTGCTATATAGAGAACTAAGTCTCCGCTATGTACAGAAACAAGTCTGCTATGTACAGAAACAAGTCTGCTATGTACAGAAACAAGTCTGCTATGTCCAGAAACAAGTCTGCTATGTACAGAAACAAGTCTGCTATGTTCAGAAACAAGTCTGCTATGTAAGGAAACAAGTCTGATATGTGAGGAAACAAGTCTGATATGTAAGGAAACAAGTCTGATATGCAAGGAAATAAGTCTGCTATGTAAAGAAACAAGTCTCCGCAATGAACAGAAACAAGTCTCCGCTATGAACAGAAACTAGTCTGCTATGTACAGAAAACGTTCGCTATGTACAGAAACAAGTCCACTATGTACAGAAATTAGACTGCTATGTACAGAAACAAGTCTCCGCTATGAACAGAAACTAGTCTGCTATATACAGCAACAAGTCCGCTATGTACAGAAACAAGTCTGCTATGTACAGAAACAAGTCTGATATGTACAGAAACAAGTCTGATATGTACAGAAACAAGTCTGCTATGTACAGAAACAAGTCTGCTATGTACAGAAACAAGTCTGCTATGTACAGAAACAAGTCTGATATGTACAGAAACAAGTCTGCTATGTACAGAAACAAGTCTGATATGTACATAAACAAGTCTGCTATGTACAGAAACAAGTCTGATATGTACAGAAACAAGTCCGCTATGTACAGAAACAAGTCTGCTATGTACAGAAACAAGTCTGATATGTACAGAAACAAGTCTGCTCTGTACAGAAACAAGTCCGCTATGTACAGAAACAAGTCTGCTATGTACAGAAACAAGTCTGCTATGTACAGAAACAAGTCTGATATGTACAGAAACTAGACTGATATGTACAGAAACAAGTCTGCTATGTACAGAAACAAGTCTGCTATGTACAGCAACAAGTCCGCTATGTACAGAAACAAGTCTGCTATGTCCAGAAACAAGTCTGCTATGTACAGAAACAAGTATCCCCTATGTAAATAAACAAGTCAGCTATGTACAGAAACAAGTCAGCTATGTACAGAAACAAGTCTGCTATGTACAGAAAACGTTCGCTATGTACAGAAACAAGTCTGCTATGTACAGAAACAAGTCTGATATGTCCAGCAACAAATCTGCTATGTACAGAAACAAGTCTGCTATGTACAGAAACAAGTCTGCTATGTACAGAAACAAGTCTGCTATGTACATAAACAAGTATCCCCTATGTAAATAAACAAGTCTGCTATGTACAGAAACAAGTATCCCCTATGTAAATAAACAAGTCAGCTATGTACAGAAACAAGTATCCCATATGTACAGAAACAAGTCTGCTATGTACAGAAACAAGTATCCCATATGTACAGAAACAAGTCTGCTATGTACAGAAACAAGTCTGCTATGTACAGAAACAAGTCTGCTATGTACAGAAACAAGTATCCCCTATGTAAATAAACAAGTCAGCTATGTACAGAAACAAGTCCGCTATGTACAGAAACAAGTATCCCCTATGTAAATAAACAAGTCTGCTATGTACAGAAACAAGTCCGCTATGTACAGAAACAAGTATCCCCTATGTAAATAAACAAGTCTGCTATGTACAGAAACAAGTCCGCTATGTACAGAAACAAGTCCGCTATGTACAGAAACAAGTATCCCCTATGTAAATAAACAAGTCAGCTATGTACAGAAACAAGTCTGCTATGTACAGAAACAAGTCTGCTATGTACAGAAACAAGTATCCCATATGTACAGAAACAAGTCTGCTATGTACAGAAACAAGTATCCCCTATGTAAATAAACAAGTTTGCTATGTACAGAAACAAGTCAGCTATGTACAGAAACAAGTCTGCTATGTACAGAAAACGTTCGCTATGTACAGAAACAAGTCCGCTATGCACAGAAATTAGACTGCTATGTACAGCAACAAGTCTCCGCTATGAACAGAAACTAGTCTGCTATGTACAGAAAACATTCTCTATGTACAGAAACAAGTCTCCGCTATGTACAGAAATTAGACTGCTATGTAGAGAACCAAGTCTCCGCTATGAACAGAAACAAGTCTGCTATGTACAGAAACAAGGCTGCTATGTACAGAAACAAGTCTTCATTATGTATAGAAACTGCCACATACAGAATGCAGATGGCCGCAGACAAGCTCACAGCATGGGCAGAAGACTGGTGCATCTCTATTAATAAGGAGAAGTCGTCAACCACACTCTTCACACTTTCCACCAAACAGAAAGCTGGAACCATCAAAGTCGGTGGAACTGCCTTGAAGACGGACAACGAGCCAACATACTTGGGGGTGACATTTGACAGACGGCAGACATGGAAGCCACATATCCAGAAAGCAGAGGCCAAAGCCAAGCGCAAGCTTGCAATCCTTCGGAAGCTTGCTGGCACCACATGGGGTGCCAATGATCACATCCTGAAGACTATATACCAAGGTGTGGTCAGGCCTCACCTGGAATATGGATCCACCGCCTGGACATCATCAGCCAAGACCAACCAACAGACACTCGACAAGGTTCAGAACAAGGCTCTCAGGCTGATCACAGGTGCAATGAAGAGCACTCCAATCAAGGCCATGGAGAAAATTACTTCCATCCAGCCACTGCAAGAACGTCGCGACACAAGAATTCTTCTACAGACAGAGAAGTTTCGATGTCAGGAAGAACAACCGATGAAGCAGAGAGTTGAGGCACTAACGAAGAATCGTCTAAAGCGAAGCAGTTTCATCCACCAGTCCAAGAAGCTTGCTCGAAAGCACACCAGCCATCTCCCAGCCAAGACATTGCCTCCAACGCCATTTCTATCCAAGCCATGGTTGACTAGCGATGAATCCAAGGTTACCATCTGCAGTACAATCCCATACATGACATCCAGAGATAGACAACATGATGACGTCAAACGTGCCCTCACACTAGCACACATCGACAATGAGTTATCCTGGAGAAGCATGGCTACAAGTCTACACAGATGGTTCAGCCACAAGAGCAGTAGCAAACGGAGGAGCAGGCGTGTATGTCCGACACCCAGATGGACACACACAGTCAGTTGCTCTACCTACTGGAGTACACTGCAGCAACTATGGGGCAGAAGTACAGGCCCTTGAAACTGCAGCATCTCTAGTACACAACACTGTGGAGTGTGCCCAGGTTGTCTTCCTGACTGATGCGCTCTCAGTTCTGGATGCCCTGTCTAACAACAAAGAACCCCACCTGATGGAAGCCCTTCGAACAGTCAGCGTAACTAAAAGAACTGTCCTCCAGTGGGTACCTGCACACATAGGCATTCCTGGCAATGAAGCCGCTGACCAGCTTGCCAAGCAAGGTTCTACCGAGAGGCAACCAGACAAAGATTTGACTTACAAGGAGAAATGCACCATAATCAAATCTGCATCAAAGCCAACAGTCGAGAAGGATGACTACCACCTTCTCACCAGACAGGAGCAAGTCACGATATTCCGGCTTAGAACAGGGCATTAACCGCCTGAACTTCCATATGTGTCGGAAGCTTGGACTAGCTCCATCAACTGCCTGCAGCTGCAAAATAGGGGACCAGACTGCAGAACACATCCTCCAGGAGTGTCCCAATCTTCATGGGCTGAGGAAAACAACCTGGGCAACAGATACTTCGCTCCAGACGAAGTTACATGGCTGCCGGGAGGATCTGAGGAGGACGGCCCATTTCGTGTTTGCTGCCGGCTTGTCCATGTGATTCGCGAACGA
This sequence comes from Archivesica marissinica, assembly GCA_014843695.1. NCBI lineage: Eukaryota > Metazoa > Mollusca > Bivalvia > Venerida > Vesicomyidae > Archivesica > Archivesica marissinica. Next base: position 13,929,407 of record CM026396.1, on the reverse strand, counting down.
CAAGAAGAAGAAGAAGTATAGAAACAAGTCTCCGCTATGAACAGAAACAAGTCTCCATTATGTACAGAAACATGTCTGCTATGTACAGAAACAAGTCTGCTATGTACAGAAAGAAGTTCGCTATGTACACAAACGAGTCTCCGCTATGTACACAAACAATTTCGCTATGCACACAAACAAGTCTAATCTATGTACAGAAACAAGTACACTAAGTACAGAAAGAAGTTTGTTATGTACACAAACAAGTCTCATCTATGTACACAAACAAGTCTCTGCTATGTACACAAACAAGTTCGCTATGTACAGAAACAAGTCTCTGCTATGTACACAAACAAGTTCGCTATGTACAAAAACAAGTATCCGCTATGTACAGAAAGAAATCTCCACTATGTACTTTATTTCTTCCGTTGTATATAGTTTCCGTGTGTCCGTGTGTCTGTCCGTTGTATATAGTTTCCGTGTGTCTGTCTGTTGTATATAGTTTCCGTGTGTCCGTGTGTCTGTCCGTTGTATATAGTTTCCGTGTGTCCATGTGTCTGTCCGTTGTATATAGTTTCCGTGTGTCTGTCCGTTGTATATAGTTTCCGTGTGTC
>CM026396.1:13858341-13927814 GCA_014843695.1 Archivesica marissinica | reverse complement strand
ACTGGATCGACGACATCACGGATGAAAGAACCGGTAGACCTCACGGAACGCTTGCTATTCAAGACGAAGACTTCAGGAGAACGTCATGATTGAACACCGTTTGAACAGTTGGATATATTAGTGATTATACTGTGATTAACTTTATTCACTTGTGATTTCACACAACTTGTGCATTCATTTTCTATTGGATGTAAACTATTATGGTTAGTGGATAGTTATTCTTGTGCTTCTGGATTTGATATACATGATGTACAAGGTGTGGTGAGTGATCTATATTTTATTATATATGTCAATTATTTGGTTGCAATTTAACAATGTATGTTTTGCATAGGATTTTTGCAGACTGAAGCAGGTTATTGTTTAATTAAATTGTTCGTCTTTCAGGTGATTTTTCTGTCAGTAGATATTCATTTATCAGGATAGTTTTTTCAGTACAGGGACAGCACTTCACAGCACGTTATACTTACTGCATGTTTGATTAACAATAACAACATTAGTATATAGCTTATATAGTGCTGATTGTTTATAATATTTGTGTATACGGGTAGAATCTGTTCACACAGTTATATAGATAGATATCCCAAATACGTGTTATACCCAGACCAAAATACTTGTTATTTATTGTTTTGCAATCGAATGTAATTGATTGTATAAATGCACACTTAGTCGTTTTTCAATCGATTTCGAAGATATTTACCTGAAATAAATCACTGTATAGACTACTTGCGGATTAGTAAAGACTACGAAAACTTTACCTATCTATTGTAAGTGTCACCGTGGCGTAATGGTTAAGACGTTTGGACAGTAATCGGGAGTTCGTGAGTTCGAAACCGCTGAGAAGAATTTTTTTTTTCAACAAGTTTTATTAAACGCTTCTTATATTTTGATATACGTATACTTTGATATGTATTGAAAACAAGTTATTACTTTATACAGATATTTTGGTTATACATTCACACATTACACATACGGCAATGAAACTCATGAAAGTGAATTGAAAAGTACAAACATATGAAACAACAGAGCCGAAAAGTGAAAGTGAAATAAATTGTACATTTGAACGGCATTAGACGGACATAAATAGTTGAAAGCAATTTGAAAATGAAATGTTGAAAGGCAACAGCACAGGAAATGGAATACTAAAATAGCCAGAAGCGATTTCATCAAATGAGATAGTCTGTCTACATAATTATACTCATAGAAAATGAATACATGGTGTATAATGAAAAGTGGACATATACTGATACATTGTAACTAGTGAATTTGAACATTGTGAATGAGTACTGCACTAGACCTTTTGGAAGCTTGGAAGCTACGAACAGTTCGGTATGAATGATATAACAAAGACTTCTTGTGTTGGAACGTATCATTGGAGACTACTAGACTATAACATTGATGAACAATGAGCATGGATATGATAAACTGTTAAATTGAATAATTGTGATAGTGATATGTATATACAGTGACAGAACTGGAACATTAGGAAGTGACAATAATAGTTCAGTAGCTTTGGTTCGTGATATATAGTATACGCTAGTAACGGAATAGACATGGCGGAATACTTATCAGAAAAGGAGTTACGGAAAATAAGAAGAGACAGAAGGAGGCAGAACGATGAAGATGAACGTAAATATATGGAGAGACAGGTAGAGGAGAAACACAGTAGAGCAATGAAAGAATTAACTTTACAAAAAGAGAATCAGCGACGGGAGAGACGTGAAAAGAGTGAACAGAGAAAGAAAGTGTCAGACAAAGAATATGAATTACAGGAAATGAAAAAGCAAATGGGAATCATGGAAGAAAAAATGAAGTTGTTGCAAGAGACAAACATGTTTAGTGAAAATGACGCATATGAATTGCGAACAGGAAATAAGGACATTACGGTACATGAGTCTAGAGACGATGGAACAAATAATCTAGTAAAGCATACATACACACACAGTGATATGCATAGACATGAAAGAGATGTGGAAGAAGCGAATAAAGAACACGGACTAAATTACAGTAGTTCTGATGATGTAAATAGTGATGACTCGTATGTTATTCTGGATAAAGTAGAAAACACAGAAAAGAGATATATGGAATTGAAAAAACGTACTAGTTCAGAAATTGATAAGTGTGAACACCTGAGTGAAAAATGGTATAGAGAAATGAAATGGTTAGAAGAGAAAGCAAAGAAGTATGAGCTAGACAATACACCTATTCATGATTGTGAAAAGAGATATGGCAGTGAAGGAAATATGCGAAGACGGTTACACAACGACAGCATAGAGAGTATTAATAAGAAGGAAAACTTTCCATCGAATAAAGTAAGAGAAGTAAAGAGAGAGAAGTTTATTCATGAAGCAAGTGATGAAGAATGTGAACTAAGAGAACTAATAGAGAAATTACGAATGAAAGAGTCCGAAGTTGAAAAAGAAATAGAAAGAAAGGATAAACTGAAAGACATTGAAAGAAGAGAAAGAGAATTACAAAGACAACGGAAGTCGATAGTAGAAAGGGAAAGACAGATACAGAAAGAGGAACAGCTAAGACAACTTAGAGAACAGGCAGAAGTATTAAGGCGAAATTTGAAAGAGAAAGAAACTACTCTAAGTGAATTAGATGAACACGAGGATCACTATGGAAGGACAGATAGTCATACACGTCAGTTATTTAGTAAAAACTGGAATGGAAAGTTACTAAAACCATCTATTCCCAATTTCACAGAAACTTCATTCGAAGAGTGGAGAATGGAAGTCGAAGTGTGTTTGAAATCGGAATTATATGATGAATACGTGTTGAGACAAGCAATTAGAAATTCGCTAACAGGGAAGACACGAAAGATATTATTAACGATGAAACCGTCGACAACAACTAGAGAGATAATAGACAAATTGGAAAATGTATACGGAGATATAAAGTCTGGAGAAGCTGTTTTAACAGAGTTTTACATGTCAAAACAGAGAAGAGTAGAAGGAGTTGCTGAGTGGGGAATTCGATTAGAAGAAATTATTCAGGCAGCAATAGAGAAAGGACATGTGCAAGAAAATCAGAGAGATGAAATGCTTAGAACGAGATTTTGGAAGAAGCTATATAGTGAAAAGCTAAAGAATGCGACACGAATGTATTTTGAGACAGCTAGTTGTTTTCAGGAACTAAGAAGGAAAGTGAGAATAGAAGAAAATGAGATGAGAACAGCTGACGATGAGGTAATTGGACATGAAGAGAAAGGAGCGTCCGTACATCTCCAAACAGATACAAATGAAGAGTTAGCAGTTTTGAAGGATTTGGTTGAAAGAATGAAGTATGTTGAGTCTGCAGTAAGCAAGACAAAGGAACAGCAACGCAATGATAGATACGGATATAAAATGGACGAGAGAATAGAGAGAGGTTATATTGATAATAGATCTGGAGACAGATATGGGGATTACAGAAGAGGAAATAGGTGGAGCCGTAGGGATTCCGAATGGAAAAGAGATGATAGACCAGAAAGACGTGATAGCGATAGAGGTACTGGATACAGAGGGAGGTATAATCCAAGAGATAGGAGAAATGGACAGAGACAGTATTATGGTAGAGACAATGAAGATTGGTATCACAGATCAGATCTTAGATCAGAACATTATATGAATAGGAGAAGTGATTTAAGAGGTGATTACGGTAGAAGAGGTATAGATGAAAGTACTAGGAGAGAGCACAACAGAATACATGACGATAGAGAAAGACAAAGAGATGATCGAATGGACCAAGATAGAAGAAATAGTGTTAACAGAGAGAGTGATAGAAGTGGTAGAACAGGCGATAGAAGAGACAACCCACCATATGAAGACAGACGATACAACACAGATGGGCAAAGACGACAGGAACGGTCTAGAGACCAAAGTCAACAAGAGAAAGAAGACAACAGGAATTCGTTAAACCAAAGGGCGTCTCTGTCGAGGGGCAGATAAGAGACAACGCCAATATTACACACCCTATACCAACATTATTTAATAGAATTGTCGGAAATAACAACATAGATGAAATAGTAGTAGAAGGGAAATCTACAAACGGCATTATAGATACTGGTTCGATGATTACCACCATGTCTTCAGAATTTTACAATTCATTACAGCCTAGACCACCTTTACTGCCTTTGACTGAATTTAATCTGGAAATCAGTGCTGCAAATGGAGAAAAAGTTCCGTATCTTGGATATGTTGAAGTTGGTATTGTAGTTCCATTTCTGCAAAACAAGACATTTGATGTTCCAGTTTTGATAGTACCAACGACGAAGACAAATTCAAAAGTACCAGTGATAATAGGGACAAATGTAATTCGGTTGTGTCGTACAGAGGTAGTAGAAACCGAATATATAGACATACCTGATGCATGGGACATGGCATTCCAGAGTATCACTAAAGATTCCGTTAGAACAGTAAAATCAACACAGAGATTCACACTTCAACCATACGAAATAAGAACCATCACAGGCATAGTAAGGAAAATACGGACAGTAGATTCAGCAGTTACGGAACCATGCTCTGATAATCACTGTTCGAGTAGAGTGAGCGTATGCCCAAGGGTAGTAACACTTGGAAATCCTGGGAATACTGCTAGAATACCAGTTCGTGTATTTAATCTCTCAGCAAAATCAATATCAATTCAAGCTGGATCCAACTTATGCGAACTCCATGAAGTCAAGGTGTTACGTCAGTCTCCTATAGTTGATGATGACAGTACATCGAAGAAGGCAACTTCAAATCAACAAGAAGCATACGAAGACAATGAAACAGGGTTACCTTTTGGAGTGAAGTTGGACAATGTCGATCTCTCTAAGGAGGAAAAACAAAAGGTTCTGAACATATTTTCGAAATGGAAACATCTTTTCTCAACTGGACCAACAGATTTGGGAAACACAGACTTGATTGAACATGAAATACACTTATCTGACGAAAAACCATTTAAGGAATCTCAAAGAAACATACCACCTAGTTTATTACAAGAAATTCGAGAGCATCTGAAAGAAATGATAGACTGCGGCGCTATAAGAGAGTCAAACAGCCCTTTCTCATCTAACATAGTTATAGTGAGAAAGAAGGATGGGTCCATTAGGTTTTGCATAGATTATCGAAAACTAAATCAACGCACGGTCAAAGACGCCTATGCTATTCCAAAGATAGAGAATACACTACACCTTCTGTCAGGCTCTAAATACTTCTCAAAATTAGACCTCCGCTCAGGATACTGGCAGGTTTCGATGAAGGAAGAGGACAGACCTAAAACAGCATTTTCGGTGGGTCCACTGGGATTTTATGAATGCAATAGGATGCCCTTTGGACTTACCAATGCTCCAGCGACATTTCAAAGATTGATGGAGAGATGCATGGGAGACCTAAATCTACGGGAGTGTCTTATATATTTGGACGACATAATTATATTTTCATCAACCTTTGATCAACATTTGGAACGGCTTGATGCTGTATTCTCTCGCTTAGCAGAACATAACCTGAGATTAAAAGGCAGTAAATGCGAATTTTTCAAGTCGAAAGTAAATTACCTCGGTCATGTTGTTTCAGAGAGAGGAATACATACTGATCCTGACAAAATAGCCGCTGTTAAATCTTGGCCTGTACCCAAGAGTACAAAGGATATCAGAAAGTTCCTCGGCTTTACAGGATACTACAGGCGCTTCATAAAGCATTATGCAACGATCGTCCGACCTCTAAATAACCTACTCATTGGCCACTCTACGAAGAATAAACAGAAAGCTTCGAAGAAGAAGATACCCTTTACTTGGGGTCCAGAACAACAAGAGTCATTCGACGCCATTGTCGATAAATTAACGAAATCACCTGTACTTGCGTATGCAAATGACCAACTTCCGTTTATGGTACATACCGATGCTTCAGGAACAGGCCTTGGCGCCGTATTGTATCAGAAGCAAGGTGGAAACGATGTAGTCATAGCCTATGCAAGCCGAAGTCTGAAGCCATCAGAGAAACATTATCCGGCGCACAAACTCGAATTCCTGGCACTAAAATGGGCTGTTACGGAGAAATTTAATGACTACCTATATGGATGCACATTTGATGTGTTGACGGATAACAATCCTCTTACTTATGTTCAGACCTCTGCAAAGCTAGATGCCACGGGACATTGATGGATGGCCGCCCTCTCGTGCTATAATTACCAGATCAGATATAGAAGTGGAAAGCAGAATGCAGATGCTGATGGATTATCAAGGATACATGAACACGACTTAGACTCCTACAATACAGTAATTACACGAGATGTGATATCCGCACTCACATTAGCTGCAACAGTTAACGTCCAGAAAGCACCTTTGGTCTATAGTATAGTAACACCCGACAACATACCTGCAGTTGAATCGAACGCGACTGATGAACTCCCAGACGATGTGGTAGAGTCAGAATCCCTTTGTTCCAAAGACTGGAAAAAGTCCCAACATAACGATTCAACTATCTCAAAAGTTCTCACTCATTTGAAGGACGGAACAAGGCCAACCGCTAAGCGGACCTCAAACCTGGATCCATCCGTGAATAAGTACTTAAGAGAGTGGAATAAGCTCGAACTTCGAGAAGGTGTTCTTTATCGTCGTGGTCTTATTCACAACGAAACCTACCTGCAGCTTGTCTTACCTGTTAACCTTAGAGATGAACTATTCCACGCCTTACATGACGATCTTGGCCATCAGGGCAGAGATAGAACTACCTCTTTATTCAAGCAACGATTTTTCTGGCCAGGCATTGACGCATGGATTGAGGAGAAAGTGCGACACTGTCCACGTTGTATACGGAGGAAGTCAAAACCAATAACGGCACCTCTTGTCAGTATTCAATCGTCCGTTCCAATGGAAATCGTTTGTATTGATTTCCTCAGCTTGGAACGATCGAAGGGTGGGTTTGAAAATATCTTGGTCATTACAGATCACTTCACGAGATATGCTCAAGCCTATCCGACAAAGAATCAAACTGCCAAGACGACTGCAAGAGTGCTCTTTGAACAGTTTATCACGCACTATGGATTTCCGTCACGTCTGCATAGCGATCAGGGAGCCAACTTTGAGTCAGCCCTGATAAAGGATTTATGTGATCTTGCAGGAGTAGCAAAGACACACACGACTCCGTATCACCCTATGGGTAACGGACAAGTTGAAAGATTTAATTCCACGCTACTAAAGATGCTTGGTACACTTGAAAACACTGAAAAATCTGACTGGAAGTCCCACGTTTCACCTTTGGTACATGCATATAACGTGACAATCCACGACACCACTGGATATTCTCCTTAATATCTGATGTTCGGGCGTCATCCTAAATTAGCAATCGATGCTTTCTTAGGACTAACAACTGAAGACAACAACAACAAAAACAAAAATGAATACATCAGGAAGCTCAGAGAACGGTTATCGTCAGCCTACAAGAAAGCAGCATATAAAGCTAATGTATCATCTGATTGCAACAAGAGGCGTTACAACACAAGGGCAAAGACAAGTTATATTGTTCCGGGTGATCTTGTCCTTGTGAGAAACGTAAACCTTAGAGGCACACATAAGATAGCAGACAGATGGGAAGAAGTACCTTATATTGTCTTGAATCAACCCAACCCTGATATACCCGTATTTGAACTTCGCAAGGATTGTGCCCATGCAAAGAAAACAAGAATTCTACATCGTAATCTATTATTACCGTTAAATATTCAAGATACATCCCTGCACAGTGAACCTTCTTCAGTTAATGTTATTCCTTCGTTTAGTTCAGCCGAACATTCGATTCCAGACAAGAGAACTGGTAACAACAAATACATCATTCCTGCATTAAGGACTGGATTAACACATGATTCTGCAGCAAGTGAATTGCCAAGACGTCAAAGGAAGTCTCCAAGGTGGAATCAGTCAGGAGACTGGATATTGTAGACATATATAATGATTATAATAGTGTAAATTGTACGATAATACATTACACTGACTGGATTGTTCTGTACGTATACTAGTATATGTGTCGCTAATTCTGTATAGGAATACACAATTTGTATGTAATGTGGAAGAAATTTTGACGTCAAGGCTGATGTATTCAATATCTCCATTACACACACAAGAAATTCATACATCTCATAAATCATTTGTTAATGTATATATATATATATATATATTATATATATGTATTAATCATTTAGTCCTAACATTTGTCAATTCTATGATTGTCAAATGGCTTGTGTTACTATGATTAAACTATTTATATATGGTGTCATTTGCTTAATGGGGCAGGTGTTTATTGTTTTTTATATACATAATTATACAAGGTTAGTGAAATGTCGGGACGCCATTTTTGAAGCAAGGAGAGTATGTCATAGCCTGTAATTGGATCGCAATCATAGCAATCGTTAATAAACCATCAACAAACGTTACAGGGAAAATATTCAGTTGTTTTATTGTGTTTACCCCCGCCCCTGTATATTATGTCCGTTCTGGCGTTCCATACTTAACGTATATCGGTTGCAACTAGTATATATGTAAAATGTATTTATAAATGGCCATACTAACAATTTGCATGTGACATATTCTAACCAATCACTATTGTTGGTCACTATCAGGTCAGCTTTGGAATGGATAATAAACCGCCATTTTGGCGTATATTTATAATACATTGTAATGACTATATTGGATATATAGCCAGGTAACAATAGTTTTTGTGATTTATAAACTTCAGTCTATTCGTTAGGTTGATATCGAATTGATAGTCACATGTAATTTTATGTATTTTGAAATGTAAACATGCTCGTGTATTTTCACTAGATGCTACGCTCTAACACACCTGAATGTATTGTTTACATATTTTGACAGCTGTCATCTGTCAAACTCATAAGAATATGATTTGTACATTATGTGATTTGTTAATTTACTTTGTATGAAAATCAATGTATTTTCAGGAAAGAAGTAAATTAAAGTCATCATCCCATATAAATTATTGCGTCGAGTCTTTCACTCAAACCCACCCCCTCGAGATACATATACCCGCTAGGAGGTTTAGAGTCAGGGCAGACAAGGGACCGGCGACACAATCATGTCAGTAGCAGTACAGAAACAAGTCTGCTATGTACAGAAACAAGGCTGCTATGTACAGAAACAAGGCTGCTATGTAAGGAAACAAGTCTGCTATGTACAGAAACAAGGCTGCTATGTACAGAAACAAGGCTGCTATGTACAGAAACAAGGCTGCTATGTAAGGAAACAAGTCTGCTATGTAAGGAAACAAGTTGGCTATGTACAGAAACAAGTCCGCTATGTACAGAAACAAGTCTCCCCTATGTAAATAAACAAGTCCGCTATGTAAATAAACAAGTTCGCTATGCACAGAAACAAGTCCGCTATGTACAGAAATTAGACTGCTATGTACAGAAACAAATCTCTGCTATGAACAGAAACTAGTCTGCTATGTACAGAAAACATTCGCTATGTACAGAAACAAGTCAACTATGTACAGAAATTAGACTGCTATGTACAGAAACAAATCTCTGCTATGAACAGAAACTAGTCTGCTATGTACAGAAAACGTTCCCTATGAACAGAAACAAGTCTGATATGTAAGGAAACAAGATTACTGTGTACAGAAACTAGTCTGCTATATAGAGAACTAAGTCTCCGCTATGTACAGAAACAAGTCTGCTATGTACAGAAACAAGTCTGCTATGTACAGAAACAAGTCTGCTCTGTACAGAAACAAGTCTGCTATGTACAGAAACAAGTCTGCTATGTACAGAAACAAGTCTGCTATGTACAGAAACAAGACTGCTATGTACAGAAACAAGTCTGATATGTACAGAAACAAGTCTGCTCTGTACAGAAACAAGTCCGCTATGTACAGAAACAAGTCTGCTATGTACAGAAACAAGTCTGTTATGTACAGAAACAAGTCTGATATGTACAGAAACTAGACTGATATGTACAGAAACAAGTCTGCTATGTACAGAAACAAGTCTGCTATGTACAGCAACAAGTCCGCTATGTACAGAAACAAGTCTGTTATGTACAGAAACGAGTCTGATATGTACAGAAACTAGACTGATATGTACAGAAACAAGTCTGCTATGTACAGAAACAAGTCTGCTATGTACAGCAACAAGTCCGCTATGTACAGAAACAAGTCTGCTATGTCCAGAAACAAGTCTGCTATGTACAGAAACAAGTATCCCCTATGTAAATAAACAAGTCAGCTATGTACAGAAACAAGTCAGCTATGTACAGAAACAAGTCTGCTATGTACAGAAAACGTTCGCTATGTACAGAAACAAGTCTGCTATGTACAGAAACAAGTCTGATATGTCCAGCAACAAATCTGCTATGTACAGAAACAAGTCTGCTATGTACAGAAACAAGTCTGCTATGTACAGAAACAAGTCTGCTATGTACATAAACAAGTATCCCCTATGTAAATAAACAAGTCTGCTATGTACAGAAACAAGTATCCCCTATGTAAATAAACAAGTCAGCTATGTACAGAAACAAGTATCCCATATGTACAGAAACAAGTCTGCTATGTACAGAAACAAGTATCCCATATGTACAGAAACAAGTCTGCTATGTACAGAAACAAGTCAGCTATGTACAGAAACAAGTCTGCTATGTACAGAAAACGTTTGCTATGTACAGAAACAAGTCCGCTATGCACAGAAATTAGACTGCTATGTAGAGAACCAAGTCTCCGCTATGAACAGAAACAAGTCTGCTATGTACAGAAACAAGGCTGCTATGTACAGAAACAAGTCTCCATTATGTATAGAAACTGCCACATACAGAATGCAGATGGCCGCAGACAAGCTCACAGCATGGGCAGAAGACTGGTGCATCTCTATTAATAAGGAGAAGTCGTCAACCACACTCTTCACACTTTCCACCAAACAGAAAGCTGGAACCATCAAAGTCGGTGGAACTGCCTTGAAGACGGACAACGAGCCAACATACTTGGGGGTGACATTTGACAGACGGCAGACATGGAAGCCACATATCCAGAAAGCAGAGGCCAAGCGCAAGCTTGCAATCCTTCGGAAGCTTGCTGGCACCACATGGGGTGCCAATGATCACATCCTGAAGACTATATACCAAGGTGTGGTCAGGCCTCACCTGGAATATGGATCCACCGCCTGGACATCATCAGCCAAGACCAACCAACAGACACTCGACAAGGTTCAGAACAAGGCTCTCAGGCTGATCACAGGTGCAATGAAGAGCACTCCAATCAAGGCCATGGAGAAAATTACTTCCATCCAGCCACTGCAAGAACGTCGCGACACAAGAATTCTTCTACAGACAGAGAAGTTTCGATATCAGGAAGAACAACCGATGAAGCAGAGTTGAGGCACTAACGAAGAATCGTCTAAAGCGAAGCAGTTTCATCCACCAGTCCAAGAAGCTTGCTCGAAAGCACACCAGCCATCTCCCAGCCAAGACATTGCCTCCAACGCCATTTCTATCCAAGCCATGGTTGACTAGCGATGAATCCAAGGTTACCATCTGCAGTACAATCCCATACATGACATCCAGAGATAGACAACATGATGACGTCAAACGTGCCCTCACACTAGCACACATCGACAAGAGTTATCCTGGAGAAGCATGGCTACAAGTCTACACAGATGGTTCAGCCACAAGAGCAGTAGCAAACGGAGGAGCAGGCGTGTATGTCCAACACCCAGATGGACACACACAGTCAGTTGCTCTACCTACTGGAGTACACTGCAGCAACTATGGGGCAGAAGTACAGGCCCTTGAAACAGCAGCATCTCTAGTACAAAACACTGTGGAGTGTGCCCAGGTTGTCTTCCTGACTGATGCGCTCTCAGTTCTGGATGCCCTGTCTAACAACAAAGAACCCCACCTGATGGAAGCCCTTCGAACAGTCAGCGTAACTAAAAGAACTGTCCTCCAGTGGGTACCTGCACACATAGGCATTCCTGGCAATGAAGCCGCTGACCAGCTTGCCAAGCAAGGTTCTACCGAGAGGCAACCAGACAAAGATTCGACTTACAAGGAGAAATGCACCATAATCAAATCTGCATCAAAGCCAACAGTCGAGAAGGATGACTACCACCTTCTCACAGGAGCAAGTCACGATATTCCGGCTTAGAACAGGGCATAACCGCCTGAACTTCCATATGTGTCGGAAGCTTGGACTAGCTCCATCAACTGCCTGCAGCTGCAAAATAGGGGACCAGACTGCAGAACACATCCTCCAGGAGTGTCCCAATCTTCATGGGCTGAGGAAAACAACCTGGGCAACAGATACTTCGCTCCAGACGAAGTTACATGGCTGCCGGGAGGATCTGAGGAGGACGGCCCATTTCGTGTTTGCTGCCGGCTTGTCCATGTGATTCGCGAACGACAAGAAGAAGAAGAAGTATAGAAACAAGTCTCCGCTATGAACAGAAACAAGTCTCCATTATGTACAGAAACATGTCTGCTATGTACAGAAACAAGTCTGCTATGTACAGAAAGAAGTTCGCTATGTACACAAACGAGTCTCCGCTATGTACACAAACAATTTCGCTATGCACACAAACAAGTCTAATCTATGTACAGAAACAAGTACACTAAGTACAGAAAGAAGTTTGTTATGTACACAAACAAGTCTCATCTATGTACACAAACAAGTCTCTGCTATGTACACAAACAAGTTCGCTATGTACAGAAACAAGTCTCTGCTATGTACACAAACAAGTTCGCTATGTACAAAAACAAGTATCCGCTATGTACAGAAAGAAATCTCCACTATGTACTTTATTTCTTCCGTTGTATATAGTTTCCGTGTGTCCGTGTGTCTGTCCGTTGTATATAGTTTCCGTGTGTCTGTCCGTTGTATATAGTTTCCGTGTGTCTGTCCGTTGTATATAGTTTCCGTGTGTCCATGTGTCTGTCCGTTGTATATAGTTTCCGTGTGTCTGTCCGTTGTATACAGTTTCCGTGTGTCTGTCCGTTGTATATAGTTTCCGTGTGTCCATCCGTTGTATATAGTTTCCGTGTGTCTGTCCGTTGTATATAGTTTCCGTGTGTCCGTGTGTCTGTCCGTTGTATATAGTTTCCGTGTGTCTGTCCGTTTATATAGTTTCCGTGTGTCCTGTGTCTGTCCGTTGTATAGTTTCCGTGTGTCTCCGTTGTATTAGTTTCCGTGTGTCTGTCCGTTGTATATAGTTTCCGTGTGTCCATGTTCCGGTCCGTTGTATATGGTTCCGTGTGTCCATGTGTCTGTCCGTTGTATATAGTTTCCGGTGTCCGTGTTCCGTGTGTCTGTCCGTTGTATATAGTTTCCGTGTGTCCGTGTGTGTTGTCCGTTGTATATAGTTTTCCTCCGTTGTCCGTGTTGTGTCCGTTGTATATATGCCCGTTGTATATAGTTTGTGGTCCATGTGTCCTGTCTTGTATATAGTTTCCGTGTGTCCGTGTGTCTGTCCGTTGTATATAGTTTCCGTGTGTATGTGCCTGTCCGTTCTGTCCGTTGTATATAGTGTCTCGTCCGTGTTTCCGTGTGTCCCCGTTGTATATAGTCCTTGTTGTCCGTGTGTCTGTCTTGTATATAGTTTCCGTGTGTCCGTGTGTCTGTCCGTTGTATATAGTTCCGTGTGTCCTGTCCGTGTATATAGTGTCCGTCCGTTGTAGTTTCTGTGTGTCCGTCCGGTTATAGTTTCCGTCCGTGTATAGTTTCCGTGTGTCCGTGTGTCTGTCCGTTGTATATGTGTCCGTGTGTCTGCCGTTGTATATAGTGTCCGTGTGTGTCCGTTGTATATAGTGTCCGTTCCGTGTGTCTCCGTTTATATAGTTTCCGTGTGTCCGTGTGTCTGTCCGTTGTATATAGTTTCCGTGTGTCTGTCCGTTGTATATAGTTTCCGTGTGTCTGTACGTTGTATATAGTGTCCGTGTGTCCGTCCGTTGTATATAGTGTCCGTGTGTCTGTCCGTTGTATATAGTGTCCGTGTGTCTGTCCGTTGTATATAGTGTCCGTCCGTTGTATATAGTGTCTGTGTGTCCGTCCGTTGTATATAGTTTCCGTGTGTCCGTCCGTTGTATATAGTTTCCGTGTGTCTGTCCGTTGTATATAGTTTCCATGTGTCCGTGTGTCTGTCCGTCTGTCCGTCGAGTCAATATTTCCTGTCCGGGCTGTAACATCTTCGACTATGGAGGGATTTCAAAACTAATGTTCCACAAATGTTTGCCATATAGAGGTGATGTATCTTACATATGACTAATGTCTGTATATTGACGGTCAATGTCACACTTCACCTATTGTGATATTTCTTGTTTATTTTATGTTTTCCAAAAATATATACATCTATAAGAGAAATAATATGTGTTATTTAATGGCTGAAAGCAGAGGAAAAATTCAGTTTGAAATAGTGTCCACAAGGTCAAGCAGACATTGACATAATTTATGATGCCATCTAAAACTAACATTTAAGCAACATTTTGCATTTTGTACCATCGTTTTGTATCATAAAAAACACATTTCCGAATTCTATTATATCACTCGTGCCTAATACCACTCCTGAAAAAATTGCTTTCTGTCAAATTTGTACACCGAAAAGAATAAATATACTCCATTTTAATTTCTGAAATTTGCACAGAGTACAGCTGTATTAACATTCTCTGTGTGACTATTGCAGTGTTTAGCATTCGCATGCTCGCTTCTCAACCCTGGTCTGATCACCGGTCTGCGACGAAGCATGGTATAATTAATATGAAATGGTATCATTATGGTTAGATTGGAAGAATGGTGGGTTTTTTTCCAAAGGTGGGAGGGGGTGGCATTGAGGTTATTTGTATTCCGTTTTCCTCCAACATGAAGAACCACATATCACATTAACACTTGCATTTGCACTAACAAGAGTGATTTATATTATAATGTCGCAAATACAAGTTTTACAATTGTTAAAGATTAATGTTTGTATTTTGACCTAAGAGTAGTGTTTGTATTTTGACCTAAGAGTAGTGTTTGTATTTGACCTAAGAGTAGTGTTTATATTTAGAACTAAGAGAAGTGTTTGTATTTTGACCAAACCCTTTGGGTCCACTCAAGGCGGACAGTCCCATTTGAAGGCAGATACTTCATCTTTACAAGCCTGCTTAAAGCAGCATTACATCGTAATAAAGGATGTTTTGTGTAAAATATAAATACTAATGTGTGTGTGTTTACAAAAATCGAAAATAGTCGCTCAGAAACGATAAAATTCCAATAAATACAAAGTGTCGTATACGCGAATTTGTTTATCAACAAACCAAATGTAAACATGCACAGCATGCATGCGTGAAACAGCGGATGTACAAAAGCATGTTGAACAGAATTGTATGTATATCCCCTTGCGAGGACCTAGACAAGGGTGGTTATGAATCGACATATCAAGTAATTCAATTAAAACAGACAACGTGGGGCAAAAGGGGAGGATTTAGAAAGACAAAGACATTGAAATTCACCAATGCCATCGCGTATTATCTACTAAACGCAAGGTTTGTTGCTACGTTTTATTTTGCAAGAATTATTTTAGTTTTGAACACTAACGATGTATCTTATAACTACCATTAGTTGTTTAATCATTGTAGGGCTTAAAATCAACATACTATGGCATATTATGTCTTGTTTACAAACAATCGTTATAATTTATGCCCCCCCCCCACAGGGTATAAAACCAAGACATATTTGAGACAGAAGACAGTTACTTTATCGCCTATATATTTTCGTAAATACAAATTGGTTGTGCTTAGAATACATTTGATATTCAAAGTAACAATGAATGTATTTGTTTTTACAGTTAATACACTATTAATTCTAAATTTAATGCAGGAGACAAGTGGAAAATGATGTTTAGCAATATCAAAGACTGTGCTATAACAAAGATTGATAGATATATTCAAGTATTCACTCGGACACTAGAGTTGATAAGCAGGTGCCTGACTACCTTAGATACTCATCCACGGAGATATAGTGGGTGTTGCAGACAGATAGTGGATGTAGCATTCTGTCAATAGCTTCATATAAACTTCCCAGTTACAATGGGATCATTGTGTAAAACTAGGCCAGCTTACAATACTGAATTGTGTCATAACTCATTTACACAACAGTTGCTTTGTACAAAACCAGATCAGTAGTTTGACGATAATTTTAACCATTGTCTGGTTTGTCAGGTAAACTGGTTCTAGTTTGGTATAGTACCAGTATTATTGATATTGTATTTTATTTACAGGCTATGTAGAATACAGCAACAACTGGACACGTTATGTTGTGAAAGAACCGAAGTAGTATGGATATATATGCGATAATGCCAATCATATCCAGACACTATGCAGTGTGAAGATAAACTGACAGAACAAACTGTGATGACTCAACATGATTCGAGGATTACTGATTGTAATTTATCTCCCCCTCAAACTAAAACTTTATTTGAAACAAAGAAATGAAAGAGAACAATTGTCATTTAATGCACTTTTATTCCAGATGATTATACAGCAATTCATTTCATTATGATTCATAATATCAAATATTGAAATTTTATTTGGTTATTAGTTTGTTCCATTGCGTCCCAACATTTCCATGTATATTCCATTGCGTCCCAACATTTCCATGTAGTACCGAAGACACTGTCAGAACCTGTCCGTCTAGGACCAACCATTCAATCTGAAACAAGAGTAAATTATCATAAAAGTCTGAATGTATTAGTGACATTTGAGGTTAGTAATTTCTAGGATGCAAGTTAATTTAAACAAGAGCACCATGAACGTTTGAAGGCCTCAGTGTGCTCACAAGAGTTTAAAGGGTTATGCAAACACAGTATCTGGAACGTTTGCATATTCTCCGTGGCCTAGTGGTTAAGGCGTCCACATATGTAGCTGGAGGTCGAAAGTTCGAACCTCGTCAGAAATGGCTGGCCCTTTCGATAGGGTGACATTAAAATAAACAACACGTTACACTATTTGTATTCTATTTAATGCTAGTTTAACAGGTCGCCCAATGAATGCTTATAGTTGCAACACAGCTAGTATACATATCCACTAGCCACATTATCTGAGAATTATGGTTTCTGATAAGATGATTTTTAAAATGTTGAAGTTTCATCAATTAACATTATGACATAAGGGAGGGGGGATGAGGTATATCACTGATGTCCAATGGAATCGCTCACCTGTGACAACTGTGTGAGGTTAAGCTTAAACTTTATGTATTTAACAATGATTGGGAAACAAGCTGTAACATCTTATATTAATCACTCTTGTTGGAGCGGATGACAGAGTATTTGTGGTCATTCGTGTCAGAGGAAACCAGAGTACCAGGAGAAAACCTACCTGTCTGATCTGGTGACCACCGTACCATCTCACATACTTCCAAGTGTGAGGATCGAACCTGGGTTGCATTTGTGAGAAGCGAGCGCATTAACCACTGTGCTAATCAGACAGCCATAACTATATACGTGAGGTTACTTATAAACAAGTGAATACTAATTTGTGATAAGAATCAACTTCAATTATGTAGCGGTCCAGTGGTTAACATGCAGGTTAAACTCACCACGGTCCAGTGGTTTGGGTTTGGTGTGATTAACATGCAGGTTAAACTCACCACGGTCCAGTGGTAAACATGCAGGTTAATCTCACCACGGTCCAGTGGTTAACATGCAGGTTAAACTCATCACGGTCCAGTGGTTAACTTAAACTCACCACGGTCCAGTGGTTAACATGCAGGTTAAACTCACCACTATACCATACTAAAATGAAAATATCATCCAAACATTTATGACTTGCATTGGCACAGTCATATTTGACTGATACTCTATATATTCATTGAAATGCAGTTGCTGGGCAGACATCCACACTATTTGTTCAAGTCTGCCCCCATCTCATTGCAATGTTCACACCTGCACCAATATTGTGTACTAACAGCTGGTTGTAGAGGTCCTGGTTATGGTGGTGGAGATTGAGTACCAGAATCCCATTAAGAAAAAAATATAGTATCTTATTAAAACATTTTAAACAAATACATCCTTCTCTTTTTTCCAATGCGACCACTTTTGATACCATTCATACGCATCCGAACGCATCTAAAAGGACTACATCTCGCGCGCAATACTGTATTATAATGGCCATGTATGTCTGCACAGCAAACATCATAAAAGGTATTGAAATAAGAACAAAAAGCTATGTTGCTCCTGATGTTTTGATGGTTTAGATTTCAAGATATGTTAGTTATAAGACATAAAGCTGGAATGTGTACTTAATTGTGTGACACCAATGGTAAAGCGCCATATTTGGAATAGAAGGCCTGAAGGGTACCAGGTTCGATACTCGGTTACGGAACAAATGTAGTGTCATTGAGCAAGGCTCCTCATACACAGTGCTTAGTACTAGTCCACCGCTTATGTCGATCAAGCTTGCCCAGGAAAACATGTCTAGGTCCCGCAAGCTTTTTCTTCGACATAAATGGAACATTCATAATTACCTTATACTTCTACTCCTAGAACTTCCTCTCTGCCATCCCTATCACAACTCCTCTGCACTTTTACCTCCCTGCAAAGCTCTTCTCCGTCTTTTTTCACTATAATGGCTGTGAAAAGTAAATAATACATGTTCATTATTATATACGGTTGCAACAATAGACGACATGTAATATATGTATATACTAAGTACTAAGTCTTGTACAATTTGCATGTAGTTGCATTTAGAATATATGTATATACTAAGTCTTGTACAATTTGCATGTAGTTGCATTTAGAATATATGTATATACTAAGTCTTGTACAATTTGCATGTAGTTGCATTTAGAATAAGTGGCAGAAAATCATCATTGATTGCAATTCTGTTCTTTCTAATTTTTCCTTTAAAATTTAAGCATTCACATTTGTATAAGTGTATAGACGACGTCGTATATATTCAATGTAGCTTGTGCCAACTGTGGTCAACTCGGTTCACCGGGCAACAAACAGTTCTCGTCTGTGGTCGCCTTAGTAATATTATAGTGGTAATCCACATACGAATCCAGGGCAAGTGCGACATTTTCCGAAACAAACCAATTTGTATGTATGTATGTTCCATTAATGTCAAACCCCTTGCGGGCCTATTATGTTGTCCTGGGCAGGCTTAGGCGACTTAAGCGGTTAAACAGCACTAAGCCATGTGTGTATGGTGCCCTCAATGACACCCGGGACCATTCAATTCCAAATGCGATGCTGGCCCACAGATGCCTCATGCCAATTTGTAGTTCAGCAAAGCTTAGTATCTATTTGTATTAAATTATTCTGTGTTTTGAATAAGTGCCAGTTCGTCCCCACCCTAGAACCACGGTGGTTGTGACTTTATGTGCACAATTTCAAAATTACATGGTGTTGTATTGCATTACGAATGTGGAACCGAGGGCGAATTGACTAAAATAAAAGGAAATAAAACAGGATATGTAACAAACCCCCCCCCCCCCCCCCCCGAAGCTATTAATTAATAAAGATTATCCTGATGCCCAAATTCTGCAAAACAATCGTGAGAAACGATATATTTTCTTTATAATGACATATAAGAATTATGTTAAAAATATCCCATGTGCAACCCCAATGACAATTTCTGAAGTTGTTTCACATTAATTTAACACTTATTCGGCATACGAAACATTTTGCACAGTTTCCAATTAAAACCCAATCACATTTACATCATTTGAGATACACTGTAATAATAATTGAGGCCGTTTCAACTTACTGTAATCGTTCATACTTCAATCTGGCTGGAATATTCACGGCAAGATTCCATGTTAGTTTTGATGCGGACGATGCATTCCGAATGTACATCCGGTTCGACAAGTGCGCGTGACCTACCGACTCGGAAAGTCCTACTTTCGGTTTCGAGTTTGTTTTATTGCAAAAAAACACTGTTTACTAATTGAACATAATTATACAAATTATAATTTAAGAATGTGTAGCAGCATTGCTACCCATACGTAAAATTTTAATTATCAAATATCTTTTATGTCGTACGATGTAATGCTGCTTTAACAAAGATGACAAATAATTTCTAAGAAACCAAACTAACGTCTTACTTTTAAATTTCTCAGTCGTTTCCTAGTTTCTTCGATCATCTCGTCTAATTTCAGTTTGTGACTCTGCCATTTTTCCGGATCTTTTGTAAGATCACGATCACATGCGAATGTATCGTTAGGATAAAACCTGCACCGTTGTCTGTTGATTTCTAACTGCTGAGCTACAATAGAACACAATGATTGGATATATGTAGGCTTCAAACATGAAGTAAACGTATCATCCGGTTATGATAATAACAAGATAATGTCGTGCAGCAATTTATACATGTTCATCTGGGCCGAGGTTATAAAACCTTTCTCCAGTTTCAAGCTCCTGATTGGTTCAGCTGAGAGTAAATCTCAGAATCAACCAATCAAATCACTGGAGCTCAGGTTTGCGATCTGATCCAGTTTTATAACATCGAGACCATTACATATACATTGTGTACATTTTATGACTTGATCCCTATACACATCATATTGACTGTAAGTTACCAGTAGCCACCAGTCAATCAAACTAATCAATAATACAACCAGCTATCGTTATTTTACGCCCCCCGCCAACCCTCCCCCAGAAAATAGCTATCTCCAACAACTAGTGTGCAACAGTATCAAATCTTACAGTGAAGTAACGGGAAATCTTGCTTTTAAACTTAGAAAATAATGGTTAACATTTTACTACATATAGATATGGAAATGATTTGTATGTAAATAACATAAGAAATATCATTTACATATAAAGACAAAAATGCTAGCCACTTACTTATAACAATAAACCGACAAAGATTAACTTTATTCATGGTTGTTGGATCAAACATAGAAATATTTTTTCAGTTTTATTTATTTGCACTGTACAGTTTACCCTCTGTTACCCTCTAAACCGAACGGCTTCCGAACCGGAAGAGAAGTTCGGTTTGGGGGGGTTTTTGGTTTAGAGGGGTTTTCGGATGAGGGGGGTGGGAGATAAAGTTTTGAACAAATGTTTGTATGAATACAGGAATAACAAGAAATGACATTAAAATTACTTTTAATAATAAAAATATATACGTGTATGTATACGTCAGCATGGTATATAGCATGTTACTGCACAATAAAATGATCCATTAACCCTTTCAACCCCAAGTAACTGACATGGACTGGTGCGTGATATTTTCAGACCAATAAATTAATAAGAAAATTACCTTTGGACCTGTTCATTTATCAAAATGGGTAATTTTATCTAAAAATAGTAATAATTATTACTGGCAAAAAAGTGCAGATCCTGATGAGACGGCTCGTTATGAGCCGGCTCATCTGGATCTACACTTTTCATAAGCCTATTTAGAGGCCTGTGGGGTTGAAAGGGTTAAAGTTTGTTTCAGCTTATAATTATCAATGTTATGCCTTAAATAATGATAGTCTGCCTTTTGTGAAATCCCATTCACATCTAATTAGATCGTATTAAAACTAATTACTCAAACATGAAAAGAGATTAACAAACCTGCAATTGCAAAGGACATAATTAAATAGTGTCCAGTCGTAATCCATTTGAAAACAACGTAATTAAAACAAATTTTCAGCATCATTGGTTTTTATCACGCCTTTATGTTCTCACAACACCACGTCGGATGTAAACAATACGGATAAAACACCAATATGCCGACTGATTAATTGACTTGTGAAAACACGGCATGCAAGAGAGGCATGGGAGCGATTTTGCAAGACCGACAATGGAGTGCAACAATTTTGTGAGCGGTTCATTATTGAGGTCAGTGATGAGGAGGGAACAGACACCGCAAGTGAGCAGGATGACTACTCAGACACTGACAGTGCATTTTGATGAACATTTGTATATATGTGAAACGATATTCTATTAGCTTATCTGTTGTTTGTTGCCGAGCTTTAATATTGTCCATGATTGCCGAGTGAGAACTTTCAGTGCTTCGTCTGCTTCTCTGTCTTTATGACTACGGTCGTTACTAAAGAGAGGGTTGCAGAGGGAACTAGTCTAGGATAATTCGTTCGAATATGCAAGGGAGGATAACGGTTGAAATTGATCAGATATGGTCACTGTGGTCCTTTCTTGAATATACAACGTTTTATATACATTTGTTAGAAATTAGGCTACAGACGGCCATTCCGTTCTACAGCCCTGGGAGTTTCCCTAGTGGATCCCACTGTTATTACAAGTAAAATAGGGCACAGACGGCTTCCTGTCAAACCCTATAGCATTATTATCTTATTTGCCTTAGTTTGATTGTAAAACTGTAGGACAAATTAGGGTACAGGTGGCACTTCCGTCAAAACCCTTTAACGTTGTTCATGGGCTTAGTGCTGTAGAACTCTACCGATAAAACTATTAGTCTGTTTGAAGTAACTTCATGTATTAGTAAAGTGATTACTTACACGTGAATTAAAGAAAGTAGAAAATGTGTTTACTGACTTATTGGTTCATTTAGCCCAACTTAAAAGCGTGTCAGGTGTACCCAGAGTCGAATCTAGGGGTTGGTAACCACCTCTTTAGTCTCGCTACTCGGGTGTGTGTACGTGTGTGTTAACCGGATAGGGCTTGAGGTTAACTTCAGATCTTGTTGGGGTGACGCACTACTATACGCAATAATGACCACGTAGAGAGAACGGTTACATATGTCATGACATGTACACATAATTAAAAAAGAAAAAAAAGAAATATATCTAAATAAATAAATAAAACAAACAAACAAACAAAACAAAACGTTATTTGAAAAGTATGGTTGAAGCCTATACCACACAAAGACAATACGATATTGCAAGTCGAATAAACTATCCACTAGACCATGAATCTGTTACAAAATAAGTCAATGCATTTAAATTTAAAAATACGAAAAATATACAAATTAACTTTTACAAAACGTTATTTGAAAAGTATGGTTGAAGCCTATACCACACAAAGACAATACAATATTGCAAGTCGAATAAACTATCCACTAGACCATGAATCTGTTACAAAATAAGTCAATGCATTTAAATTTAAAAATACGAAAATATACAAATTAACGCCAATTATCGGATAATATTCCTGATTTACCTATATTTGGATATTACCACGTATCGTTAAAATAAAATTATCCCGATTTTTTATTACAAAGATTAACGATATTCAAATTAGAAATATTTATTTCACTGTTATTGGTTAAAGACCATCATTCTTTTGTTGAATTTTAATTGGTGATGATATCTTACTGAATGCGCCAGGCTATGTGATGCACCATATTTGAAGTGCTTAATCACCTTGTGTATTATACATAACATAACATAGCATATAACATATATTTTATTAGGCATTAAATGGTACAAAACACATCTATAGCCAACAAAATTAACAAATATATAAAGTGCAAAGACAATTTACAGAGAAGTTTAAATAATATTATGTTCATGTTCTCCCTTATGTTCTATTATAAATAAAAGTACATGATGAGCTTTAACCCTTTCAACCCCACAGGCCTCTAAATAGGCTTATGAAAAGTGTAGATCCAGATGAGCCGGCTCGTAACGAGCCGTCTCATCAGGATCTGCACTTTTTTGCCAGTAATAATTATTACTATTTTTAGATAAAATTACCCATTTTGATAAATGAACTGGTCCAAATGTAATTTTCTTATTAATTTATTGGTATAAAAATAGCATGCACCAGTCCATGTCAGTTACTTGGGGTTGAAAGGGTTAAAGCAAAAAACTATTAATATGTATTATACAATATACCATTATACTGATTGGGGGACACTCAGACTGATTGCATGTTTAGACAGCTGTCATCCACCATAGCATGATAGTTATACATCGATAAATAGTTTAAATTTTACATTTGTTTTAATTATTAGGAAATCAGAATTATTACATCATTACAATGTTATATGGATCATTCTCAGTAAATGTCTTAGTAGTTATATAAGTTCTAAATGAATCATGCCCGTGACATATATGTGTGTGGAACCTATATATACATTACACTAGAGTCATAGATAGTTTGAATTGTAACACAATAAGTTTGTATGGTCTATTAACAAGTAGCTTGTTCTTAATCTGGAATTATCTACTGCAAAATAACATTGTAATTTAACATTGTTCAAACAAACAATTTATATTATAGCCAGATATTGTTTAAATTTCATATGTAAATTTATGTTTATTTACTTGTAATCCGTGTAGGTTGAGGGAAGTAAAGTATATATATACAACAGGAAATTGATAGATACATTGATGTTTTATACAAATAAATGACGGGTATTTCCTCGTCCACTCTTTGTGCCACACACTATCTACGTACTATAATCATGACCATCCATCAGCAATAGTTACTGCTTTACATGCCACTGACACCCATCTTATTATTTTAGTGTAGTACTAGTATAACATAAATAGTTAGTGTATTTCCGGCAAATTCTAAATTTAATATGTTCAATCAGGGCGTGTTTTATCTATCTATGATCCTGGTTCAATCCATATAGTTCTATATATCATATAGCCATATTGTATTTGTTTGACGGAGGTTTCGCGTTACTGGGTCATGTGATCTCAGGAACGGAGCAATAGGGCATTTCGCTACTGGTTAATTCTGACTGGTGTGGCTATCTAATTTTGCTGCAGGAAAATCTGCATAATAAAGCAATAAAACCATATTGTTTGGGCACTGCAATCAACTGTGACACTTCCTGTGTTCCCAATACTCTGTTTACATGTTTTTTATAATTCATAATAAGTAATATTTTATTATTGATATGAGGAAAGATAAAAGACATACAACATTATGTTTTATAACATGTGTATCCCTATGTATTCAGTGCACGAAACCGTGTGACTATATATTAGTGAGGGGATCACTTTCCATGCCATAGAATAATGACCACCCCATATGCGTGACTATATATTAGGGGGGGGATTATTCTATGGCATGGAAAGTGACCACCCTCACTCATATGGTTTACATATGGGGCATTATTCTACAGCATGTAAACTGTAAAGGTGACCCGTCATCTCTGATAAAGGTTAAATACAGGGGGTCATTATTCTATGGCATGGAAAAGTGACACCTCTCACTTGTACAGTGTAAAGATAAGGGGTGTCATTATTCTATCGCATGGAAAAGTGACCCCCTCACTTGTACAGTGTAAAGATAAGGTGGTCATTATTCTATCGCATGGAAAAGTGACACCTCTCACTTGTACAGTGTAAAGATTAGGGGGTAATTATTCTATCGCATGGAAAAGTGACACCTCTCACTTGTACAGTGTAAAGATTAGGGGGTAATTATTCTATCGCATGGAAAAGTGACACCTCTCACTTGTACAGTGTAAAGATTAGGGGGTAATTATTCTATCGCATGGAAAAGTGACACCTCTCACTTGTACAGTGTAAAGATAAGGGAATAATTATTCTATCGCATGGAAAAGTGACACCTCTCATATAGTTTACATACAGGGGGATCAATATTCTACGGCCAGGAAAAGTGACCCCCTCACTCATATAGTTTACATACAGGGGGGTCATTATTCTATGACATGGAAAAGTGACCCCCTCACTCATATAGTTTACATACAGGGGGGTCATTATTCTATGACATGGAAAAGTGACCTCCCCGCCCCTCACTAGTATAGTTTATAGATACAGGGGAGGTCATTATTCTACAGCATGTAAAGGTGACCCGCCATATCTCATATAGTTTACATACGGGGGGTCATTATTCTATGGCCAGGAAAAGTGACCCCCTCAATCATATAGTTTACATACAGGGGGTCATTATTCTATGGCATGGAACAGTTTCTTGCCTGAATACATAGGGTTATATACACACGTTCTAAAACATAATGACACAAATAAAATGAACAATTTTCAGATGGGACTTTAAACCAAGGTCTCGCGTCGGTGTTTTACACCGTGCACATAAAGAACCACAGGAGATTCTGGAATAGGTCTCTGTCTGTATCATTGCACTATCCTGCAAAAATCTAAAATGATTAATCATTTCAGGAGGCGTCACTCATATGGGTAACCAGTAGTGACGATAAATAAACGTAAAACACACACATTACGCTTGTTAACAACATATTATATAGTAGCATGTGAACAGGTGTTGATATATTTTGCCTAAATATATTTTAACACCCGAGACCATTAATTGGGCGTTATTGAGTTTCTGAAATATCAACACCGTGGAAACTTGGGGGGGGGGGGGTATTCCGTGTAATTATAATAGGCCTATTAGCACATGACTTAATTTATGATGTACTTCAATTGAAGCGCGGCATTGCAATGTTGATAAATTACGGGTCAACGGAACGATAAATAGTTTTAAAATGTACAGTGTGCGTCTGATTTGACATATTTACTCGAGATTTAAGCTGTCCTTACTTCTATTATGCCGACTCGATCCGTTACCATATAAACGTAATAGTTAAAATCCACCACCTCGTCGATATAACGCAGAAACGTGAGATTATCTGAGTATTATGTATTATATGACACAATTTGGCAATGATCATTATTCTATAGCATTGAAGTGACCCTCTCTCTCATATAGTTTACATATAGAGGGTCATTATTCAAAGGTGACATGCCCTCACTTGTTCAATATATACATACATGTAGGGGTGGGGTAGCCTGGGAACAGGCGTCGATATATTTTGCTTGGTCAGTCAAATAAATATATTTTAACACCTATTACTATTAATTAGGCCGTATTGAGTTTCCGATCATATCAACGCCTGGGGAAAAGTGGGGGATTGTCCCGGTAATTATTGACTCGCATTAATTCTATTAATAGGCCTATTAGCATGTGACTTAATTAATGACGTACTTGAATCGAAAACGAGGCATGCAATGTTGATAAAACTTTTATATTTGGCCGCCATTGTTTACGGGTCAACGGAACGATAAATAGTTTTAAAAAGTACAATGTGCGTCTGATTTGACATATTTACTCAATATTTAAGTCGTCCTTAGTTCAATTACGCCGAATCGATCCATTACCATCTAAATGTAATATTTAAAATCCGCCATTTCGTCGATATAACACAGAAACGGGACATCATATGTTTGCAATGTAAATGAGTCTACGGGAGCATTCGTGCATATTCGGAAATGATTGTGTATAACCGTGCCTGTTCGGCGATTTCCGATAGAATTCCATTTCTATATTTAGCGATATTATCTTGTAGAGAAGAGTTGTCGTTCTTCAAATCTACACCCTCATAAACGAGGGTGTAAGTAGATGGCGCTACGATCAGAAATCCAGTTTCCCCAGGCTGTTATTTTATTATGTTATATTTCGGGTTTTACGCCTGCATCAGCACCATTTTGGGCTATTTCGCCGGCGGGCAGTTTACCTAACAACACCTTTCCTGGGCAGGCTCCAGCGGTTAACCAGTACGTGGGTGCACCAACCTCCGTAAGAAACTGCCAACTTTTTCATATAAATGAGACACGGCCTGAGTGGGGCTCAATTCCCCAGGCTGTGATTTTGCCAGAAGTTAAAAAGTGTCGACAGACTGGCACATAGGCTAGGGGGTCATTGTTCTTATTTGTTTGTCTGTGTAAATATTATGCATATACATTAGGTGAACATCCTAGTTATACAGCACCCACCACCTCATTATCATCTTTAGAAATTAATAGAGACAATTTATCTGCATACATTATCCTGTTTTTCAGATTCAATATATTTATGTTATTCTGTACAACATTGTTTCAAAATTTATGTTGTTAGGTCATAAACAGTGCTAAATAACATTTAATTATAATATATTTAATATGTTCCCACTATATATTGCTATTCTCAAGGGTCATTTTTCCGTAAGGGTGGTCAATATTATATGGCTGAATAATGACCCACGGATCATTATTTTGAGGGGGGGGGGGGTCAATATTCTATAATTATGACAACAGGTTAGATACTCTGTAGGGGCACATATGTAGTGTAGGCATACCACACACATTTCTTAGTACTGGTTTGTGTCGTTAAGAGGCACACCACACACATTTCTTAGTACTGGTTTGTGTCGTTTAGAGGCACACCACAAACATTTCTTAGTACTGGTTTGTGTCATTTAGAGGCACACCACACACATTTCTTAGTACTGGTTTGTGTCGTTTAGAGGCACACCACACACATTTCTTAGTACTGGTTTGTGTCGTTTAGAGGCACACCACACACATTTCTTAGTACTGGTTTGTGTCGTTTAGAGGCAGACCACACACATTTCTTAGTACTGGTTTGTGTCGTTTAGAGGCACACCACACACATTTCTTAGTACTGGTTTGTGTCGTTTAGAGGCACACCACACACATTTCTTATTACTGGTTTGTGTCGTTTAGAGGCACACCACACACATTTCTTAGTACTGGTTAACCACTTAAGACTGGCTAAGCCTGCCCAGGAAAATCAAGCATGGGATTTGACATAAATGAAACATACCTACATTATTAGGAAATCATAGACAAAATGATTACATCATTACAATGTTATAGGGATAGTAGTCCTCTAAGTTCTAAATAAATAATGCCGGTGACATATGCATGAAGTCATGGTATCCACTCAATACAGGCAGTGGTTAGTTAGCATGCTCATTTCTCATCAAGTTATATTTATGTTATATTTCGGGTTTTACGCCTGCATCAGCACCATTTTGGGCTATATCGCCGGCGGGCAGTTTACCTAACAACACCTTTCCTGGGCAGGCTCCAGTGGTTAACCAGTACTTGGGTGCACCAACCTCCGTAAGAAACTGCCAACTTTTTCATATAAATGAGACACGGCCCGAGCGGGGCTCGAACCCGTGACCATTTCTCATCAAAGCAATAGTTTAATACAATGGTTAATCCTTAACATGCCATCTGACATTTGCTATTCGGATAGTGGGTCAAGATCTCTGTTGTTTACACATTTCGTCCGCTATATTCGGCAGGTTACGGCTAGATGGTATGATGGTTGCAAGATCTGACAAGTGTGGGTTATATATGTTTGGTACTCTGGCTTCATTCCGCACAAACTACCACATACCTATAGGCTTGAAATCATCCATTTGCCAAATAAGAATTAACATAAATTATTGGAACTTTTTTCGCAAGAATCATTGTAAAATCAGTTTTAAATGCAACAATTTGACTTGACAGTCAAAATACCCGAGAGATTTGTATTATTCCTATTCCCCGACAAATGTATATTGTTATATATACCTATCAGTTTCCTCTTCAAGTCTATTTCCTGCTCATAATATGATCTTTTACTTCTCAGAAACTTGGGTTCAAAATCTGGAAATTGAGAAGTTGTACAAATATTAAAGTCATGTCTTTACATAATGAGCCAACATTTCTCACAAGACCACAGCCCCCAAAGGTGTCTCGCCGTGTTTCTATGACTTGGTTCAGCGAAATAAAATTGTCCTTTATGCTTTCCAACGAATTGCCAAACTTCAAATTCAATGTCAGTGGTATGGTGGAGACTTACTGTTGGTGTAGATAATTGATTCTTGGGTGTGTATGCAAAGCTTCAAAGCAATAACTTTGACAGTTTTTGAAAATGATAATGTTTGAGTTTTGTTTGACACCTAAATAATTTCTGAAATCAGACTCATATTGGTGCATTCTGGTGTGTTGGTAGTGTGCGTAAGGGTATTCACGTAGCACCTTCTCACAACACTGGAGCGCTTCACTCGACTCTGCTTGGACTCTTCTTGCAGATACTACGGTACTACATTTGTACTTGGGGCTGGCTATCCTTTTTGCAATCGTGGCTGTTGTAGATGGCAGACAATGCAGTGATTGCACTACATACACGATGTACATGTTGGTGGATATACATGTTGGTGGATATACATGTTGGTGGATACACATGTTGGTGGATACACATGTTGGTGGATGTACATGTTGGTGGATATACATGTTGGTGGATGTACATGTTGGTGGATACACATGTTGGTGGATACACATGTTGGTGGATACACATGTTGGTGGATACACATGTTGGTGGATACACATGTTGGTGGATATACATGTTGGTGGATACACATGTTGGTGGATACACATGTTGGTGGATATACATGTTGGTGGATACACATGTTGATATACATGTTGGTGGATATACATGTTGGTGGATACACATGTTGGTGGATACACATGTTGGTGGATACACATGTTGGTGGATATACATGTTGGTGGATACACATGTTGGTGGATATACATGTTGGTGGATACACATGTTGGTGGATACACATGTTGGTGGATACACATGTTGGTGGATATACATGTTGGTGGATATACATGTTGGTGGATACACATGTTGGTGGATATACATGTTGGTGGATATACATGTTGGTGGATACACATGTTGGTGGATATACATGTTGGTGGATACACATGTTGGTGGATACACATGTTGGTGGATATACATGTTGGTGGATACACATGTTGGTGGATACACATGTTGGTGGATATACATGTTGGTGGATACACATGTTGGTGGATATACATGTTGGTGGATATACATGTTGGTGGATACACATGTTGGTGGATATACATGTTGGTGGATATACATGTTGGTGGATATACATGTTGGTGGATATACATGTTGGTGGATACACATGTTGGTGGATATACATGTTGGTGGATACACATGTTGGTGGATATACATGTTGGTGGATATACATGTTGGTGGATACACATGTTGGTGGATATACATGTTGGTGGATACACATGTTGGTGGATATACATGTTGGTGGATATATACATGTTGGTGGATACACATGTTGGTGGATATACATGTTGGTGGATATACATGTTGGTGGATACACATGTTGGTGGATACACATGTTGGTGGATACACATGTTGGTGGATATACATGTTGGTGGATACACATGTTGGTGGATACACATGTTGGTGGATACACATGTTGGTGGATATACATGTTGGTGGATACACATGTTGGTGGATACACATGTTGGTGGATATACATGTTGGTGGATACACATGTTGGTGGATATATACATGTTGGTGGATACACATGTTGGTGGATACACATGTTGGTGGATATATACATGTTGGTGGATATACATGTTGGTGGATATATACATGTTGGTGGATACACATGTTGGTGGATACACATGTTGGTGGATATATACATGTTGGTGGATATACATGTTGGTGGATATATACATGTTGGTGGATATACATGTTGGTGGATACACATGTTGGTGGATACACATGGTGGATATATACATGTTGGTGGATATACATGTTGGTGGATATACATGTTGGTGGATACACATGTTGGTGGATATATACATGTTGGTGGATATACATGTTGGTGGATATACATGTTGGTGGATACACATGTTGGTGGATACACATGTTGGTGGATATACATGTTGGTGGATACACATGTTGGTGGATATATACATGTTGGTGATATAACACAACATGTACTATGAGATGAGTTTAAAGATGATTTTACTTATTAAGGACCGTATTCCAATACCTCCGACTCCAATACCTCCGACGGTTCTACGTGTGCGAAATGTCACGACAATACTGACGCCGAGTATTACTATAATAATGTTACAACTACTACGTATATGATACAAATTCCACTAGTTATCTGTCCCATTTAGAATCCTTTGACAAAGTCCCTGATAAAGTCATATTAAACTCGAATAATTCTATTAACTTGGTAATAGCTTTTGATATACAGCAGAGTGTGTTCCCCCAATGAAAACTAGTTATAATGCCGTTTCTCTCTTGTTGAAATAGTAAAATAATAATAATCTCGATCCTAACCCTTCCAAAACAATAATCTGTCCCTATTTATCAAGGTCGCTATTTGAGGTGCAGATTTACTGTGGGTGAAGAGAATTAGTCCTAGGTTGTAATAGCAACTCAAAGCAATATCTTGAATATTGAGAAATGACTATGTTTCGAGATTTGTTTTACTCATAAATAAAAAATTAAAATGCAGGGTTAGGTTTCTTCTTATGGAGGGGTGGGACACGTTAGGTGGACAGGGAACAACCCCTAAAAACATATGGTATGGTGTTGTATATGCCGGTATGGTGTTGTATATGCCGGTATGGTGTTGTATATGCCGGTATGGTGTTGTATATGCCGGTATGGTGTTGTATATGCCGGTATGGTGTTGTATATGCCGGTATGGTGATGCATATGCCGGAATGGTGATGCATATGCTGGAATGGTGTTGTATATGCCGGTATGGTGTTGTATATGCCGGAATGGTGTTGTATATGCCGGTATGGTGTTGTATATGCCGGTATGGTGTTGTATATGCCGGTATGGTGTTGTATATGCCGGTATGGTGTTGTATATGCCGGTATGGTGTTGTATATGCCGGTATGGTGTTGTATATGCCGGTATGGTGTTGTATATGCCGGTATGGTGTTGTATATGCCGGAATGGTGTTGTATATGCCGGTATGGTGTTGTATATGCCGGTATGGTGTTGTATATGCCGGTATGGTGTTGTATATGCCGGAATGGTGTTGTATATGCCGGAATGGTGCTGTGTATGATGTTGTATATGCCGGTATGGTGTTGTATATGCCGGTATGTTGTATATGCCGGTATGGTGTTGTATATGCCGGTATGGTGTTGTATATGCCGGTATGGTGTTGTATATGCCGGTATGGTGTTGTATATGCCGGAATGGTGATGTATATGCCGGAATGGTGATGTGTATGCCGGAATGGTGTTGTATATGCCGGTATGATGTTGTATATGCCGGTATGGAGTGGTATATGCCAGAATGGTGTTGTATATGCCGGAATGGTGTTGTATATGCCTGAATGGTGGTGTATATGCTGGTATGGTGTTGTATATGCCGGAATGGTGTTGTATATGCCGGAATGGTGTTGTATATGCCGGAATGGTGCTGTGTATGATGTTGTATATGCCGGTATGGTGTTGTATATGCCGGTATGATGTTGTATATGCCGGTATGGTGTTGTATATGCCGGAATGGTGTTGTATATGCCGGTATGGTGTTGTATATGCCGGAATGGTGTTGTATATGCCGGAATGGTGTTGTATATGCCGGAATGGTGCTGTGTATGATGTTGTATATGCCGGTATGGTGTTGTATATGCCGGTATGATGTTGTATATGCCGGTATGGTGTTGTATATGCCGGAATGGTGTTGTATATGCCGGTATGGTGTTGTATATGCCGGTATGGTGGTGTATATGCCAGTATGGTGTTGTATATGCCGGTATGGTGATGTATATGCCGGTATGATGTTGTATATGCCGGTATGGTGTTGTATATGCCGGAATGGTGTTGTATATGCCGGTATGGTGTTGTATATGCCGGTATGGTGGTGTATATGCCAGTATGGTGTTGTATATGCCGGTATGGTGATGCATATGCCGGAATGGTGATGCATATGCTGGAATGGTGTTGTATATGCCGGTATGGTGTTGTATATGCCGGAATGGTGTTGTATGTGCCGGTATGGTGATGTATATGCCGGAATGGTGATGTATATGCCGGAATGGTGATGTGTATGCCGGAATGGTGATGCATATGCTGGAATGGTGTTGTATATGCCGGTATGGTGTTGTATATGCCGGAATGGTGTTGTATATGCCGAATGGTGTTGTATATGCCGGAATGGTGTTGTATATGCCGGAATGGTGTTGTATATGCCGGTATGATGTTGTATATGCCGGAATGGTGTTGTATATGCCGGTATGGTGTTGTATATGCCGGAATGGTGTTGTATATGCCGGTATGGTGTTGTATATGCCGGTATGGTGTTGTATATGCTGGAATGGTGTTGTATATGCCGGAATGGTGTTGTATATGCCGGAATGGTGTTGTATATGCCGTTATGGTGTTGTATATGCCGGTATGGTGTTGTATATGCCGGTATGGTGTTGTATATGCCAGTATGGTGTTGTATATGCGGTATGGTGATGCATATGCCGGTATGATGTTGTATATGCCGGTATGGTGTTGTATATGCCGGAATGGTGTTGTATATGCCGGTATGGTGTTGTATATGCCGGTATGGTGGTGTATATGCCGGTATGGTGTTGTATATGCCGGTATGGTGATGCATATGCTGGAATGGTGTTGTATATGCCGGTATGGTGTTGTATATGCCGGAATGGTGTTGTATATGCCGGAATGGTGTTGTATGTGCCGGTATGGTGATGTATATGCCGGAATGGTGATGTATATGCCGGAATGGTGATGTGTATGCCGGAATGGTGATGCATATGCTGGAATGGTGTTGTATATGCCGGTATGGTGTTGTATATGCCGTAATGGTGTGGTATATGCCGGAATGGTGTTGTATATGCCGGAATGGTGTTGTATATGCCGGAATGGTGTTGTATATGCCGGTATGATGTTGTATATGCCGGAATGGTGTTGTATATGCCGGTATGGTGTTGTATATGCCGTAATGGTGTTGTATATGCCGGTATGGTGTTGTATATGCCGGTATGGTGTTGTATATGCTGGAATGGTGTTGTATATGCCGGAATGGTGTTGTATATGCCGGAATGGTGTTGTATATGCCGTTATGGTGTTGTATATGCCGGTATGGTGTTGTATATGCCGGTATGGTGTTGCAGTCCTTCGATTTTGAGGCGCGCGATCGCGCCCGCGCGCCTGCACGCGCCCGAAATCAAGACTAGACGCGCGACAGACCGAGCGCCTCGAAACATGCGCGCGCTGTTAGCATTGATGTGGTTAAAATTGTTTCTAAAACGTTGCATATTTCACTGCAACAATGAACTCTCCGATCCGGTTGTCGGCACCTTTGTCGGCACCTTTGTAGTTTCATTTCAAGCGTGGGTGTCTGCGACGATGTGTTTGACTTTGTAGTCCACGTGCGGCTTATGACTCAAAGGCTTTGACAGGTACAGTGATGCGGAATTTTTTTATCGGCATCCTTTGATACGATGCAATGATTGTCGCATTATATTTTAAGCTGGCATAATACAACCAACTCTCGGAATGATCACACACATTTAATTGTTGTCAATATACATATAGTCAGCTATGGCAGATACTAAAACAAAGGGGCACTCCGTGCAATTAAAAACATTCCTAAATTGGAACGTCGGGTCGCTAATTGGATTTAAAACTGTTAAAGATAAGCATGGCATTGAATATGTGCATGACGTATGGTGCAAAACCTGCGCTCGACATGCAGACCACATAAAGAAAAGTGATAAACTGCGCGGGAAAGCCACTACGGACGTTGACAAATATGTTGTGGGCACCAACTTCGTATCAAAACATACTGTGATTAGACTCTGAACGCGCCAGTCACACCGACACGGACAGTTCCGGCTCCGAATCCGATGATTACGGAAGTGCCGGAAGTGGACAATAACTTTGCTTTGGTTCGTTATTAAATAATAAAACGATTCTTGTTTCAGGTAACGATGTATCTTTTATAATATATGCCCTCCTTTGTAATTATAATTAAGTTTTAAGTGGCGCGCGTTCTCACAAACAGCGCTCGCAATCTCCAAACGTGGCGCGCGATCGGCGGTGCGCCTGGGTTTTCCATAATCGAAGGACTGGTGTTGTATATGCCGGTATGGTGTTGTATATGCCGGTATGGTGTGGTATATGCCGTAATGGTGTGGTATATGCCGGTGTGGTGTTGTATATGCCGGTATGGTGTTGTATATGCCGGTATGGTGTTGTATATGCCGGAATGGTGATGTATATGCCGGAATGGTGATGCATATGCCGGAATGGTGATGTATATGCCGGAATGGTGATGTATATGCCGGAATGGTGATGTATATGCCGGAATGGTGTTGTATATGCCAGAATGGTGATGTATATGCCGGAATGGTGTTGTATATGCCGTAATGGTGTGGTATATGCCGGAATGGTGGTGTATATGCCGGAATGGTGTTGTATATGCCGGAATGGTGTTGTATATGCCGGTATGATGTTGTATATGCCGGAATGGTGTTGTATATGCCAGTATGGTGTTGTATATGCTGGTATGGTGTTGTATATGTATATGCCGGTATGGTGTTGTATATGTATATGCCGGAATGGTGTTGTATATGCCGGTATGGTGTTGTATATGCCGTAATGGTGTTGTATATGCCGGTATGGTGTTGTATATGCCGTAATGGTGTTGTATGTGCCGTAATGGTGTTGTATATGCCGGTATGGTGTTGTATATGCCGGAATGGTGTTGTATATGCCGGAATGGTGTTGTATATGCCGGAATGGTGTTGTATATGCCGTTATGGTGTTGTATATGCCGGAATGGTGATGTATATGCCGGTATGGTGTGGTATATGCCGTAATGGTGTGGTATATGCCGGTGTGGTGTTGTATATGCCGGTATGGTGTTGTATATGCCGGTATGGTGTTGTATATGCCGGAATGGTGATGTATATGCTGGAATGGTGATGCATATGCTGGAATGGTGTTGTATATGCCGGAATGGTGTTGTATATGCCGGAATGGTGTTGTATATGCCAGTATGGTGTTGTATATGCCAGTATGGTGTTGTATATGTATATGCCGGTATGGTGTTGTATATGTATATGCCGGAATGGTGTTGTATATGCCGGTGTGGTGTTGTATATGCCGGAATGGTGTTGTATATGCCGGTATGGTGTTGTATATGCCGGTATGGTGTTGTATATGCCAGAATGGTGTTGTATATGAGGAGTGACTTAGCATACATGTTTATTGTTTGTTGCCGTTGGTTTTCGGCCGTTTATGTTTCGGCTGTTTATGTTTCGGCCTATGATGTTTCGGCTGTTTATGTTTCGGCCTATGAATGTTATGTGAGTTATATGGTACTATATAAACCACTGGGGATGCGTGGGCCGGGCATGTATGGTTATGTGCTGGCAATATATTGGCTATGATGGCCTAAGGGTCGGCATGTGGTGTCACCTTCTGTAAACTTCATATGTATATGCATATGTGTGTATATGTTTTGTGGGTCGTTGAGGTTACTTACACAATTGAAAATAATGACAAAAACATGCTGCGCATGGCAGAGTATTAAGCATATTACAAATATGCTTATTCCTTAGTTTATATAAAATAAATTTACCTCGTTTGCGAAACAAGTTCTTATAACTTATATTGGTCATTGTTGAGAACTCATTCCTGATGGAATCCATCGCCACGAGGGAGAGAGAAGAGGCAATGTGGAATTTAAATTAAGGGCACAATCGTAACAGCTCCAGCGGGGCTCAAACTCCAGGCCTTTCGCATCTGAAGCGACCGTGCTACCATTGCGCTATTACGACTTCCATGCTTATTCCTAATACTTTGGCTACACGTCTTTAGAGCAAAAACAAAATATTATTTTAAACTATATATTTTGTGAATGACAAAACAGGTAATACCAATCGATATATCCAGTAATCTACATTAATTTGCCTATATTCTACAGGATTGTAAATAGACAGTTCTTGTTATATAGCATGATGTTAGAAAATGTTCTAAGTTTGTTGTTGATAATAGTAAAAGTGTGCGGAATATTATATTTTGACTTAGACATAACTAACTGCATGTACGTATATATATTATTTGATTTTATAAACAATCACTGCACTGCATACACAAAATCTACCATGACTTAATCTACAAAACTAAAATGTATCTTAGAAATAATATCAAATTGTTGTTTACACGAGAGCTTCTACCGTATGTATCTAAATAATATCAGTACTATTCTGCAATTACATGAATATTATGTACATCAACATTAGGGGAATTGGAAATACATTAAAAAGAAAGCAAATGTTTCAATGGCTCAAACTTAAAAAGTATGATATATACATTATACAAGAGACACATTGATTTTCAAGCACATCAGGTATATGGAAGGCTGACTGGGGAGGGGAGGCAGTTTTAGTGGAAATAAACCGAATAGCGCGGGTGTATGTTTCTTATTAAGCAACCGAATTAACTAAGCTAATATTAAATATACAGAATTGATATGCGGCAGACTTATAGCATTGGAATTTCAATATGATGGGAACACCTTTGTAATTATTAACATTTATGGACAAAACACAGATGATATTTCAATACATGAACAGATAATAAAATTTGTTACTGAAAATGAAGATAAACATTTATTATTAGGTGGAGACATTAAGACAATATTAGACACTACGCTAATAAAATGAATGGGCGTAAAGATACACAAGTGTAGGACAAAAATACAACAAAAAATGAACAGTTTAATATTTCAGATATATGGAGAATAAAAAACCCACAGAAACAAAACTACACTTGGCATTCAAATGATAAATGCCCAATATTCTGCAGGTTAGATTACTTCTCGTCAATTGTACTGTTTCCTGCAACATAGATATTGGATTCAAATCAGACCATTCCCTTGTAAGCCTAGAACTAAATTTGCAAAAACAACCAAAGGGTAAGGGGTATTTTAAGCTTAATAACAGTCTTTTGTTGAAAGAAGAATATCAAAATATTATAAGAACTACTATAGTTGAAACTGCACAAATATATAATAACGCAAATCCAAATACTATGTGGGAAATCATGATGAAATGAAACAATCAAATAAAAAATCAGCAATGTGAATTAATGTTTTCATTTATTTACGATTTTGTTCTGACACGACCAGCATCTTCATCCGGTATAGATAAAGAAACTGCATGCGAGACAGAGGTATACACAGAATGGAAAGGTGTTGCCCACCAACAATCAACAACTGCTCACAATCTTCAGTCAGCCACTGTTTACTGTTCCAGTATCTGACATTTCAGAAGGGTGCGTATTCATTGAGACTTGTAGCAAATCTATTCATCACTATTTTCTGTATCGCATCAGATATTTGGATAAAAATATCAAAGTAAATGAATTGATTAGACGTGTCGATTGGCTTACAATGTACATAGTAAAGTTCCAACACCTTCAAAGATCATATGGATATGGTTCTCACCTTTGTAACCATAATGGTGTGAGTTTGCGCCCCACCAGAAACATAGTGATGATGTATGTAGTTAAGCCATTTAAATCAACATTGCCTCTTCTCCTCGTGACAATGTGTTCCATTAAGGGGAAGAGGCAGCGAGATCCATTAATCTAATGATGAAATAACTTGTTTTGCAATCAAGCAATTTGAATAAACTAGATAAGATATTCACCCAGCTAAAAATAAGAATTGTTATGGGTAGGTGTCATTCTTGTTGCAGAATTGGATCAGAACTGTGTATTATTGAAGACATGTCAGGCATCCGGGTACTGTCGAGTGTCCACTCGATGAACGAGGATGCAAACACCACAATCTTGAATAACAGAGAGATCATTCATAAGGTAACTTCATTAATACATTGAATCTACACTAAAGCAGTTGTGTCGCATATTAATTATTTTATTTTAGACCAGATTCTCACACCTTATTTAATTTATTATTATATAAACAGGTATAAATTTATAATGCCTCAATGACCATGTAATAGTTTATTCTATTGACTGTATATCGATACTTTGGACAATATATAACCCTCCTCAAAGGGTCGTGAATATGCCACCACCTAAAGAAATGTTCATATAACTTGGAGAATGTAATTTGTTTTTTCCATCAATCAATAATTAACCATGCAATAGGAATGGGTACTAATATTTATAGCTATGTCTGTCTGAGGACAGGGTATCTCAAAAATATGTTGATAGGCTTTGTGGATGTTTGCTGGTGTAGAAGAAAGTGCATTGATTGTGTGTGAATTCGGTCAAATGTCTGTGTGATCAGCGACGAGTCCACTCCAATTGATTTCTATAGTAGGAAACCTCGTATGAACTGTCAAATAAACAATACCATGTGTTTGACCTTTCAATGTCGAATCGGGGTCATGCTAATCTTTTGTCAAATACCAGCAATCCAAGTGCTATTCCCAAGTTGTATAGATGTATTTGTGACATTTTGTAAAACACTGTTTACAGGCATATCTAGATTTTATGGTCATTCTGAAATTTGTATATTACCGACAGCATAACAGCTTATGTATCCAGGTGCCCTCTGAGCAGTGGTTCATGCACCTGGTAAAACCACCAACCTGATATAATTGGACACCACCAGTGGAATTTGAACCTATAGAGTTGAGAAGCAGGTGACTGACTACCTTAGATACTCATCCACGGAGATATAGTGGGTGTTGCAGACAGATAGTTATGTTATATTTCGGGTTTTACGCCTGCATCAGCACCATTTTGGGCTATATCGCCGGCGGGCAGTTTACCTAACAACACCTTTCCTGGGCAGGCTCCAGCGGTTAACCAGTACTTGGGTGTACCAACCTCCGTAAGAAACTGCCAACTTTTTCATATAAATGAGACACGGTCTGAGCGGGGCTCGAACCCGTGACCATCAGTGATGATAGGTTACAGTGGTATACAAGTCAGCGACCTTAACCACTCGACCACGGAGGCGGACTGCAGACAGATAGTGGATGTAGCATTCTGTCAATAGCTTCATATAAACTTCCGAGCTAAAATGGGACCATTGTGTAAAACTAGGCCAGCTTACAATACTGAATTGTGTCATAACTCATTTATACAACAGTTGCTTCATACAAAACCAGATCAGTAGTTTGATAATTTTAACCATTGTCTGGTTTGTCAGGGTAAACTGGCTCTAAACTCAAAACTTTATTTGAAACAAAGAAATGAAAGAGAACAATTGTCATTTTATGCACTTTTATTCCAGATGATTATACAGCAATTCATTTCATTAAGATCCATACTATCAAATATTGAAATTTTATTTGGTTATTAGTTTGTTCCACTGCGTCCCAACATGTCCATGTAGTACCGAAGACACAGTGTCAGAACCTGTCCGTCTAGGACCAACCGTTCAATCTGAAACAAGAGTAAATTATCATAAAAGTCTGAATGTATTAGTGACATTTGAGGTTAGTAATTTCTAGGATGCAAGTTAATTTAAACAAAAGCACCATGAACTTTTGAAGGCCTCAGTGTGTTCACCAGAGTTCAAAGGGTTACACAAACACAGTATCTGGAATGTTTGCATATTCTCTGTGGCCTAGTGGTTAAGGTGTTCACATAAGTAGCAGGAGGACGAAAGTTCGAACCTCGCCAGAAATGGCTGGCCCTTTCAATAGCGGTGACATTAAAATAAATAATACTTTACACTATTTTTATTCTATTTAATGCTAGTTTAACAGGTCGCCCAATGAATGCTTATAGTTGCAACACAGCTAGTATACATATCCACTAGCCACATTATCTGAGAATTATGGTTTCTGATATTAAAGATGATTTTTAAACCTATGACAACTGTGTGAGGTTAAGTTTAAACTTTATTTATTTAAGAATAACTGGGAAACAAGCTGTAACAT
Source organism: Archivesica marissinica (assembly GCA_014843695.1). Lineage (NCBI taxonomy): Eukaryota > Metazoa > Mollusca > Bivalvia > Venerida > Vesicomyidae > Archivesica > Archivesica marissinica. The sequence continues at coordinate 13,886,443 of CM026396.1, read as the reverse complement.
CTTATATTAATCACTCTTGTTGGAGTGGATGACAGAGTATTTGTGGTCATTCGTGTCGGAGGAAACCGGAGTACCTGGAGAAAACCAACCTGTCTGATCTGGTGACCACTGTACCATCTCACATACTTCCAAGTGTGAGGATGATCGAACTCAGGTTGCATTTGTGAGAAGCGAGCGCATTAACCACTGCGCTAATCGGACAGCCATAACTATATACCTGACGTTACTTATAAACAAGTGAATAATAATTTGTGATCAGAATCAACTTCAATTATGTAGCGGTCCAGTGGTTAACACGCAGGTTAAACTCACCTCTATACCATACTAAAATGACTCACATCATAGTCTTTCGGATAAGACTCTAAACCGTGCACGCAAACGAGGCAGAGGAGACTATGAAATGTGTCTCTGTATGTATCATTGCTTGCTTCGGCATCCATCAGTTTTGTCAGACTATGGAATTTGCGCCCGTTGAGTCTAAAGATGAACACTGTCTGCTGTGGCTGTACAGTCCAATGCGTGACCTGCAGTGGCGGTTGCAGCCTTCGCATGTGAAGACAGAGTCACTGGAAGGCGATGCAGTTGGTGGCGGCTCCCACTGTATCATTGCACAATCCATTAAAATCACTAATCTCTTCAAGAGGTGTAGCTCATATGGGCAACCGGTTGCGACCTTAAATATCCGTAAAACACACACACAATCAACTTCCATTTGTAACACTTTAAGTGATGCAAATATCATCCAAACATTTATGACTTGCATTGGCACAGTCATATTTGACTGATACTCTATATATGACTGGAATGTATTCTTATGTTGCGCATTGAAATGCAGTTGCTGGGCAGACATCCACACTATTTGTTCAAGTCTGCCCCCCATCTCATTGCTATGTCCACACCTGCACCAATATTGTGTACTAACAGCTGGTTGTAGAGGTCCTGGTTATGGTGGTGGAGATTGAGTACCAGATTCTGCAACTTCTCAACACCCATGTGCTAAATGACAATCTGTAAATGTAATGAATTTTCTATGAGGTACATAAATAAACAGCCAGAATCCTTCAAGTCTGCCCCCCATCTCATTGCTATGTCCACACCTGCACCAATATTGTGTACTAACAGCTGGTTGTAGAGGTCCTGGTTATGGTGGTGGAGATTGAGTACCAGATTCTGCAACTTCTCAACACCCATGTGCTAAATGACAATCTGTAAATGTAATGAATTTTCTATGAGGTACATAAATAAACAGCCAGAATCCCATTAAGAAAAAAATACAGTATCTTATAAAAACATTTTAAACAAATACATCCTTCTCTTTTTTCTAATGTGACTTCATTGTGATGGTGCGTCCATCACTGTATGTGTGACGTGGCCCTGTGTGACGTCCATGATTCAGTGATGAACACTTTTTATACCATTGATATGCAGCCGAATGAGCAAATGTACTGTCGTGAGAAACGATATATTTTCTTTATAATGACATAAAAGAATTATGTTAAAAATATCCCATGTGCAACCCCAATGACAACTTCTGAAGTTGTTTCACATTAATTTAACACTTATTCGGCATATGAAACATTTTGCACGGTTTCCAATTAAAACCCAATCACATTTACATCATTTGAGATACATTGTAATAATAATTGAGGCCGTTTCGCCGTTTCAACTTACTGTAATCGTTCATACTTCAATCTGCCTGGAATATTCACTGCCAGATTCCATGTTATATGATGTTTGTTTTCATCATTGCCGATGCATTCTGAATGTACATCCGGTTCCGATGTTAACAAGTGCGCGTGACCTACCGACTCGGAAAGTCCTACTTTCGGTTTCGAGTTTGTTTTATCGCCAAAAAAACACTGTTTCCTAATTGAACATAATTATACAAATTATAATTTAAGAATGTGTAAACGTTGAATTTTTCAAATATCTTTTATGTCGTACGATGTAATGCTGCTTTAATAGTTGCAGAGCACATGTATGTAAAAAATTTCCACTGAAAATGAAATCTCCCGCATGCGCATATACTTAGTTTTGGGGAAAAAACCAAGCATCTTCATTCATTATTTTTAGGAATTTCTTCAATAGAAACAGTTTGGACGGTAATCGATTTGAACATGTTATATGTTGATATTAATCCACTTCTCGGGAGTCTGTTTGCAATCGTGGGTTGTTTTTGGGGCATTTAAGGTAGCAGGTTAGTGTACATGCGTAGAATGGCGTATATAGGAGAGCGGTCAGAGGCGTAGATATGGAGAGCGGTCAGAGGCGTAGATATGGAGCATAGAGTTAACCAGTATTTGGTGTACGAACCCCCATAAGAAACTGCAAACTATTTCATATAAAGGGACACCGCCGCTCACATAAAATGTTGACAAAAGTTTTCTCACGTTTCACGGCTTTGATTGACAGCTCATTGGTAAACACGCGTATATATGACACATCGCGAAATCGGCAATCAATAAACATAATTATGCAAATGATGGATTGTTTACAAGCAGCACACGATGGATTGTTTACAAGCAGCACATGATGGATTGTTTACAAGCAGCACACAATGGATTGTTTACAAGCAGCACATGATGGATTGTTTACAAGCAGCACATGATGGATTGTTTACAAGCAGCACACGATGGATTGTTTACAAGCAGCACATGATGGATTGTTTACAAGCAGCACACGATGGATTGTTTACAAGCAGCACACGATGGATTGTTTACAAGCAGCACACGATGGATTGTGTTACAAGCAGCACACGATGGATTGTGTTACAAGCAGCACACGATGGATTGTTTACAAGCAGCACACAATGGATTGTTTACAAGCAGCACATCATATACTTGTTTCACGATCGAGCTCAAATAAATTTGAATAAACTAAAACTAAACACGAGAGAAGGATATAGCATTTATAATTAACATACCTTATTGTGCGTTTATAATTAACATACCTTATTGTGCGTTTATAATTAACATACCTTATTGTTGATGCGTTTATAATTAACATACCTTATTGTTGACACATTTATAATTAACATACCTTATTGTTGACGTGTTTATAATTTACATACCTTTATCATTAACATGGTTCCTCAAGAAATTTCTTTGCATCGCCTCTTCAGCAGGAGTCATATATCTATTGACTTGCCACTGCTTGTTGGTACAATCACATTTTGGCTTAGTTTGCATACTTGCTGGTGGTTTGTAAGAGCTTGATGGTAGATATTGTTGTGGAATGTCTCTCTGGTAACCATAGTCTGTGTCCATAGCAACCGTCCTATTGTAATTTCGGCATTTCTTGATACGTTTTCTATTACGACTATCTCTGAAGCATACCCATTTCTGAGAAAATATAATGTTCCGAGTTGCTGTCATGTTTTTACTTTTCTGTAGACCTTTCCAACATGGATTTCATAAGAAGACAAATATTAATATTTATGAATTAAATATTCAGTTAGAAACATCGCATTCAATCAAGTCGTATAGAATCCAAACATTAACATGATAAATTTCAATTTCTTGAATACCCTTTCATTAATTCACATGCAATTTAGCATAATATCTACAATCAAACACCATTTAAGTAATTTCATAGTGAATTTCATTTCATATGAATCAGCTACTGTTATATCTAATCAGGTGCGAAAGGCCCAGAGTTTGCGACCAGCTGTAGCCGTTATGCCGATAGGCACTTAGTATCGGGACTTAGTATCGGCACTTAGGCAAGGCATTTATATTCCACATTACTTCTTCTCTCCCCCTCATGGCGCTGGATTCCATCAGGAAATAGGGCTCGATTAAGTTAACGTTGTAAAAACTTGTTTTGCAATTGAGATAAAATAAAAAACTAACCATATTAGGGAATTGTGTTATTCTAAGGTCTATTCATTTTATTATGAAATCACAAAACAACAATATAAGTTTTCTTTCGTTTGAATCCCTTAAAAACTGACTTGCAATTTATAAAATAAACGTTGCTATCATACAATGGTATTCATTACAGAACCAGTATTACTCAATGTAATTGTAAAAACAATATAAACATATACAGTGAAACATGTGTTTGTGGTCACCTCCATTAAGCAGCCAACCTGTATTAAGCAGCCAGTTTCCAGATTCCTAATATGTTGTTTTATTACCGTATACATTTGACCTCTATTAACTCTATATGCTCCATACCAATATAGCTATATAAGACCATTTAAATCAATACCATTACAGTAGTCCAGTGGTAACACGCTGGACTGGTAATCCATGGATCGCACGTTCGATCCCCCGTCTGACCCTAATAAAATTAACAGTCTTTCAGATGGCAAGTTAAACCGGTCTCATGTCGGTGCTTTACACTGTGCACGCAAAGAACCAGAGGAGACTCTGGAATGGGTCTCTGTCTGTATCATTGCACTATCCTCCAAAAATCTAAAATGGCTAATCTCTTCAGGAGGCGTCGCTCATATGGGCAACCGGTAGCGACGATAAATAAACGTAAAACACACACCATTATCAGTGTATTGGTAATCAATAGCCAATACAGAGCAGTTGACCAACTGACACTATGTCCATACTGATAGATAGCCAATACAGAGCAGTTGACCAGACACTATGTCCATACTGATAGATAGCCAATACAGAGCAGTTGACCAACTGACACTATGTCCATACTGATAGATAGCCAATACAGAGCAGTTGACCAGACACTATGTCCATACTGATAGATAGCCAATACAGAGCAGTTGACCAACTGACACTATATCCATACTGATAGATAGCCAATACAGAGCAGTTGACCAGACACTATGTCCATACTGATAGATAGCCAATACAGAGCAGTTGACCAGACACTATGTCCATACTGATAGATAGCCAATACAGAGCAGTTGACCAGACACTATGTCCATACTGATAGATAGCCAATACAGAGCAGTTGACCAACTGACACTATGTCCATACTGATAGATAGCCAATACAGAGCAGTTGACCAACTGACACTATGTCCATACTGATAGATGGAAAAATTGGGGCCAATTTACACCTGCTTTGTTTGAACTAATATTATTGTTTCAAGACATCATGCAATCTTTTTATGACCAACATATAATTGTTAGAATAAAATTCTCTTTCTGGTGATATAAAATGTGAAAGTATTTATATCATAAATGGCCAGTTATATACAAAGAACACCCGCTTTTTCGAAGAAAAAAGTTTTATCTATACTAATTGTTTGTTTTCCCCAATATAATAAATTATTACATATGTACAAAATGTAACATTATAAATAACACACATTCATATTGTTGATGGCAATAGAAATAACAAAATATATACAAGAAAGTCTTATTTATAGGACCAGTACAGATTAAAATATCAGAACTTACTAGAATTTACAATAGTACCTGGACGGTGTTGACTTCAATTAGTGTAGACCACTTATTATAGCGTAATTCCATTTGTATGAATGAGCACAACTAATGACTATGTAATTCCATTTGTATGAATGAGCACAACTAATGACTATGTAATTCCATTTGTATGAATGAATGAACACAACTAAGGACTATGTAATTCCATTTGTATGAATGAGCACAACTAAGAACTATGTAATTCCATTTGTATGTATGAATGAACACAACTAAGGACTATGTAATTCCATTTGTATGAATGAGCACAACTAAGAACTATGTAATTCCATTTGTATGTATGAATGAACACAACTAATGACTATGTAATTCCATTGTATGAATGAGCACAACTAATGACTATGTAATTCCATTTGTATGTATGAATGAACACAACTAAGGACTATGTAATTCCAATTGTATGAATGAGCACAACTAAGAACTATGTAATTCCATTTGTATGTATGAATGAACACAACTAAGGACTATCTAATTATATTTGCATGAATGAATGAGCACAGCTAATGACTATGTAATTCCATTTGTTTCCATGAGGTCAACTAATGACTATAATTGTAATGAGCAGTACTAATGACACTGTTTTTTCACATGATATATTGCAATGAAAGAGTTTTATAATCTTAGTTACAGGGCATGGTAGCGCGAGTGACATCCATCCCTGCATAAATGAACCTTACATATAGAACATCCATATACAGTCTCTCTACGACCCATTAGAACACGCGAGTGATATTTGCATGTCGTGAATTATTTTTATTTAATGATTGAATACAATAGTCTATCACACCCACTCGCAGATCATAATAGTTCCATCATCATGGATGGTTCATCTTTCGGAGCTGTCATCAGATGACTGCTCATGTACATAATGCACATCAACATCGGACTCCCCAAATCCAGAAAACCAGACTCGTCGCCTCCCGAGTCACTGTCAAAAGAAATACCGGTAACCATAACTAGTAAACAGAACCAATAAGAACAATTTAAAATAATTTAGAATGATCTAAGACTACGCGCTTTGGTGTTCTCACAGGAACTGACATAATTACGATAATTTATTCCGAAGGGAGCATGTTGCCGACTGGCATGCTGTTTACTGCTCCATAATAATACTAGAGACCGCTGATTGACTTACTTTGATCAAACGATAATCACCTCATATAACTGACGTAACATTTGTGTTTTATTGCCTTGTGTGCAATACCACACAATAAACAGACCAGACCATATTACATGTGGTCTTTACACAGCAGCTGTGATCATACCGTGACCTATGACCAATGACGTGAGATTTATAAATACCATTTGTACAATGTACCGGTAGGTAGATTTAAACCTCGAGTTTTAACAGTTGCAGAGCACATGGCTATGTATGTAAAAATGTCTACCGAAAATGAAATCTCACGCACGCGCATATACTGACTTTTGGGAAAAAACCCAAGCAACTTCATTCCTTATTTTTAGGAATTTCTTCAATAGAAACATTATGTTTTTTGGACAGTAATCAATTTGAATATGTTATATGTTGATATTAATCCATTCCTCGGGAGTCTGTTTGCAATCGTGGGTTGTTTTGGGGGCATTTAAAGTAGCAGGCGTAGAATGGCATATATATGGGGCTAGTGTACATGCTGATGCAGGCGTAAAACCAAAACAAATTGTTGTTGTAAAATTTGTAAATAATGTATTTATGATAATTTATTGGAGTAATCGATACACTATATGGAGTAATCGATACACTAGTAATAAGGTGTATATATGGAGAGCAGACAGAAGCGTAGAAAGGCGTATATATGGAGAGCAGACAGAGGCGTAGAAAGGCGTATATATGGAGTACAGAGTTAAGCAGCCGCCTGTGCTAAGCATTAAGTTTCTTTGGTTCCCTTGGTTGGCTGCTTAAGCCACGTTTGACTGTAATATATTTTGACTAGGTAGTCTTTCGATCTCTTTGTAGCTCCGTTTCTCCGTAACAAATCATAATAGGAATGAAATTAATGTGCATACATGTACATTATTCTTAGCATGTTTGCATATCCAGTCAAACCTGTATCAAGCAGCCAGTTAAGGGAATTGACTATTTTGGCTGCTTAAGGCAGGTGACCACTTAATGCAGGTGTGGATCATCTGGATATGAGACAGCCACCAATCATCAAATAACACTTATATTTTGTTATGTATCATACTTTCCATCATCATCATCATCATCATCATCATCAGCAGCAGCAGCAGCAGCAGCAGCAGCAGCAGCAGCAGCAGAAGCAGCATCAAGACATAAGACACCAATAGATGTTGCAGCAATAAACATTGTATCAAACTTCTCGTCACTCTTGATGAGATCACACATTTCACAATAAAATTTGATTGATCCATGTAATTACCATTTTGAGTAAAACAATGCTATCTTTGATGTTAGACCCGTATAATGCTTCATATATGTGACAACAAACCTAGAATCACTTACCTTGCCATTATTGTTGGTTTATTAGCACTTCTGCTTACAAACCAAGACAAACAGTATGAATGCAAGTGCTAATTAAGGATGGACTTATGCAAGATGGATTATAGAAATAAGTACAATCAGTGTTTTTTTATCATTTTTAAAACAAGGCTTTTAATGTAAAGTGTGTTGATATTTGAACACTGCTGTGTGGGTTATTCATTAAAATAGAAAATCGCCGCGTACAATGGCCGGGTGTACTACGGTGTAAGACGAGACCGAGGATCGAGTTGACTAGGGTACGGGTTGATCGCGTATATGTATATATATGTCAGAGCTGCATGAGGTGTCTATGCAATCGGGTGCTTATGACTATAATTTCCAATACTGACGCGCAAATATAATGATAGCAAGATGAAATAATTTTTTAAGAATGAAGATAAATAAGATGAAGTAAATGTCAGGTTTTTGAAATTTTAATTTTCGAATTACGATTTGATCAGGTGCCCAGATATTCGAGTAGAAATAATTACTCTTTTTGTATACAAAAGCATGAATGAGGTGTGAACATGTTACTTTATCAGTCTTTTGAAATAACTTAGACAACAAACTTCTCAACACCTCATTCAATATGAGACCGTATGATTACGCCAAGGGTCGATAATTGGGGCACAATAATTACTCTGATTCTTTGAATGAAACACAAATAAACAATCTATTAACTAATCCGGCTGATTTTCATAATTATAAATGTCCGGGAGTTTTCGTATTTCTCCGTGACAATGGAATTTTACTAAATGTCAAGGTCGATACACAACAGCTGACACGATTAATTGAATGTTTACACATTTCGGATGACACATGACCGTCTAATGCAGTGGGAATATGGCATTTGGGATGAAATATACTGACCGCTGGCCGCAGACACCAGGTGGCCGCTAATACCAGGTGTAATATAGAGTGATATTCATTGGGGGAAGTTCGAACTGGCCGTTGACACCCGGTGACTGCTCTTTTCAGGTGACCGTTAGTGCAGTTTTGACGGTACTGCAACTTATTTTTAAAAAAGAGTAATATGCTTGTTTGTTTGGGGTTTAATGTCGTATCAACAAACAATTTAGGTGATATAGCGACTTTCCAGCTATTATTGGTGGAGGAAGACCCCATGTGCCCCTTCAAGCATTATTTCAGGCGCGGGTGGGCACCCGGGTAGAATCACCGACAGCTGGATAGCTTCCGCACATGTAATAATTTGATACCTCCAGTAGGATATGAACAAACAGTGGTGATGGGCAAGTCATTTTTAGTCCACTCGGCCTCAAAAGAGGAATATGAGTTTAATTACCAATGATCAATGAATTATCACTGTGACATACCTGATCTTGTTTACAAGGCTCCTGGTTGCTCGGGTCCTTGCAGACTTTTAGCGTACGTCGCAGTTTGGGATTGGCATATGGCATCAGCTCATCTTCATGGTCATCTAGAATCTTCCGATCCTGTTCCCGCTCATAAGTTTTTGTCAGCTTCTTGGTCACCTTTCTGCGGAAATAACATTTAAATACTAGTTACATATCACAAATTATTTGACACACGAATCATAAAATACAAAGACTGACCAATGTATGTCATGTCGGACTTCTACCAAAATGTCTCTAATAGGCATTTCTAACCTATTCTGATGACGAGATGAACATCGGATGACGATAAAATATTGGGGGTTTTCTCAAGTTTATTGTACAATATAAAATTAATGCATGACTGTAGCAAGGGGTTATTTATTTTGTGAGGCGTACACTATAATGTGAACTGTACATTACTGCCCTTTGTAGTTGGCATGACTGTGTAGGATTTCTATATGGATTGTTGCCCTCTATTTATCTGGGTTAGCCATGCCAGTAAAATGAAAACCCCATACATCCAAGCCAACTTGTAACGACAATAATTCAAAGAAAAGAAATCGGATATAGCCATACTATTTTATTTTATTTCTTAAAGAATCAGTTCCATTTGCTTGCGCCTACACACAACGAAACACATATTGACACCGTTTGGGACAACATATTTCTGGGGTTTCTCCACACAGTACCAACACATCTATAACATTTGATATCTGCCATAGCATGCTCTACGCTCACTCTGTATTTTGTGATATATCTATTTAGTTTACCACACTTTTGTCTTTCTCCTGGCTGCTTTCGAGGTATATGCGTTCATAACATAATCGCGATTAGGGTAGATTTTTGTCGCCTAAAATAAGCAAATCGTCTGGAAAATGTAAGTCTGGTCCAACCTGTTTCATCAAGCCGTATTGTTGGGCATCGTCAATATGACCTAGATATCCACTCTCGATGTGTCGATGCTGATCAACCACCACCTGTGAGTGCATGCATGCAATGATAGTTACGGTGCCCCGACTAATACCGTTATTGTGGTTCCATTTCTTGTCGATACATTTGATGGGACGTTCCATCTATAACAACCACAGCCATGTGCAGTTTGGCCCATGTATTCTCCATAGCCATTCAACCATTGTCGGCCAAACAACAAAATGCCTTAACTTGTCATAAAGCAGTGGGATAATATGTCTGACTTCAAGACTCACAGTGCCAACACTTACGCCAAACATAGTGGCCAACACATGGTATGTTGGATATGTTCTTGCCCAAATCATAAACAATAATGTTCTGTTCCTTGCTGACAGCAAGACGGTAGTCTAAAGGATATATATATAATTTACACATCCCCAATCATGATAACCAGCCCGTGCCAGTACAGGGTGATAACCAGCCCGCGCCAGTACAGGATGATAACCAGCCCGTGCCAGTACAGGATGATAACCAGCCTGTGCCAGAACAGGGTGATAACCAGCCCGTGCCACTACAGGATGATAACCAGCCTGTGCCAGTACAGGATGATAACCAGCCCGTGCCAGTAACAGGATGATAACCAGCCCGTGCCAGTACAGGATGAAACCAGCCCGTGCCAGTACAGGGTGATAACTACCCGTGCCAGTACAGGATGATAACCAGCCCGTGCAGTATAGGATGATAACCAGCCCGTGCCAGTACAGGATGATAACCAGCCCGCGCCAGTACAGGATGATAACCAGCCCGCGCCAGTACAGGATGATAACCAGCCCGCGCCAGTACAGGATGATAACCAGCCCGCGCCAGTACAGGATGATAACCAGCCCGCGCCAGTACAGGATGATAACCAGCCCGCGCCAGTACAGGGTGATAACCAGCCCGCGCCAGTACAGGATGATAACCAGCCCCCGCCAGTACAGGATGATAACCAGCCCGCGCCAGTACAGGGTGATAACCAGCCCGCGCCAGTACAGGGTGATAACCAGCCCGCGCCAGTACAGGATGATAACCAACCCGCGCCAGTACAGGATGATAACCAGCCCCCGCCAGTACAGGATGATAACCAACCCGCGCCAGTACAGGATGATAACCAGCCCGCGCCAGTACAGGGTGATAACCAGCCCGCGCCAGTACAGGGTGATAACCAGCCCGCGCCAGTACAGGATGATAACCAGCCCGTGCCAGTACAGGGTGATAACCAGCCCGCGCCAGTACAGGATGATAACCAGCCCGTGCCAGTACAGGATGATAACCAGCCCGTGCCAGTACAGGATGATAACCAGCCCGTGCCAGTACAGGATGATAACCAGCCCGTGCCAGTACAGGATGATAACCAGCCCGTGCCAGTACAGGATGATAACCAGCCCGTGCCAGTACAGGATGATAACCAGCCCGTGCCAGTACAGGATGATAACCAGCCCGTGCCAGTACAGGATGATAACCAGCCCGTGCCAGTACAGGATGATAACCAGCCCGCGCCAGTACAGGATGATAACCAGCCCGCGCCAGTACAGGATGATAACCAGCCCGTGCCAGTACAGGATGATAACCAGCCCGCGCCAGTACAGGATGATAACCAGCCCGCGCCAGTACAGGGTGATAACCAGCCCGCGCCAGTACAGGATGATAACCAGCCCCCGCCAGTACAGGATGATAACCAACCCGCGCCAGTACAGGGTGATAACCAGCCCGCACCAGTACAGCGTGATAACCAGCCCGCACCAGTACAGGATGATAACTAGCCTGCGCCAGTACAGGATGATAGACAGCCAAGAGCAGACGGCCGTGCCCCACGGAGGGCGGGTAACCAGGTCGCCCGTGCTCCTTAAAGAGCGGCTGGTCGTCGGTCTACTGCAGCCGGAGATCGTCGCGACAACATCGCTGCGAATCTAAGTTCTGACGATGAGCAAGTCAAGCCCCCGCGTCGTGACGACTGGCGGATCTAATCCGCGAGAACAACGAATTGCACAATGACTTTATGAGAAACACATTACACTACTACAAGATTATGGATTGGATTAGAATTGAATAAAAAAAAATGCGACACCTGCTTATTGATTTATATTTTATTTGAAAGAAACCAGTGTTTATTTTGGCTTTGCCTAAACGCTTATTAAATTTATATTTTGAGATAACCCCTACACAGGTGAGTGCGTCCTTAATCCGGTGTACATCTCGTCATCAGAATAGGTTAGAAATGCCTAATACAACCCACAATGAAACTACAACACAAACTGGGCTACATAGAATTAGTCACAACTTGCCATATAAGGAAAAAGGATGGATTCTTTCTGGTGTCACTACCAAATATCTGAATTGGGTAACAATATATAACCTCCCATCTGATGAGAGAACTCGTGTCAACAAAGACCACTTTTCGCCATTGTTACACTTTTAACTGTTCCTACTACGTCAGCTTCAACTTCAATGTCTTTACTCATCAAGATCCGGCAGGCAGACATAACGACGAGATGTGCAGTTTAAAACGTGTGCATGTGCATCGCCAGACGCTTTGAATGTGAAACTGTATTTGCCTTTAAAATCTTCAACTTGTATTTACACTACACATGTCTATTTATATTTAAATCCTCGCCCCTGGCTGGACAGCTTCTTTGAAACAACTTCTTTGAAACTGTCCAGTGAGTCCATACCGATGATAGAGTCTGGGAGCCTATTCCACAAGACAACAGCTCTCGGGAAGAATGAGTGTTGGTATAAGTTCAGTTTACAATGGTATGGGATTAATCTTAAGGTGTCCACATATCGTGGCGAACGTTGCTGATAATATGAAGATGGTACAACTATTAAATTGTTCATGACATTGTACATGAGAATAAGGTCAGAGGTGACTCGCCGTTGTTCCAAAGTTGGCCAGTTCAACTGCTGAAGTAGAGATGTTACACTACACGGATTTTCATGATTGAATGGTTTATTGAGCGCAAATGTAGCTGCATTTCTTTGCACTTGCCTAAAGGCACAATCGTAATGGCTCCAGCGGGGCTCAAAACTCAACGCACTGCGCTATCACGACTTCCATTTTTTGTTCTTAAATAATTGGAACAATGTTTATATGTTCAAAGTGAACATAGGACATTCTGAGAACAGTTAGTTACTCACTGTTACTTGTTTGTTATTGGATTCTACTCTTCATGGGAGGTAATTACGTTGATATGATTTGAGTAATTTAATTCAAATTAGTAAAAAATAAGTATGCACAGGTGCAAAAGATGAGAAACACATTTAACAGTAAATACGTACATAAATTAGTGGTAATTTATCCTAGTTTATTTCATGGTACATGGTGTTGTTTTACACGCATGGATTCTATGCTTATTTATACAAATTTTATCAACTAATTACTACACATTGTGTCTTTTAGGAACTCAATATTGAACGCTTTGTCTTCTTAATTACACAAAACAACTAACTAGAATGTTCATCCTCTATTTTAAATTATATTACAGTAGCTATACGATAGCTTTATTGATCACTTGTTTATTTATATGTAATTATATGTATATATTATGACTATGTACTTATGTATACGTCATGAATAAACTTATGTTCTGTTCTGTTCTGTCTTTTGTCTTATCCTTATTCAACTACCATTTACAAGTAACCGATCGTAGTGTGTGCAAGTGATGTAACGTCACACACACACATTGGCAGAATGCCCGTAATAACCGATCGTAGTGTGTGCAAGTGATGTAACGTCACACACACACATTGGCAGAATGCCCATAATATGCACCAACGAGTAGTAATTACGATCTAGTGTCCCTAATTTTCCAAATTGGTGCCATGACCAGGATAACACCATGAAGTTAGAGAAGCAACGTTCGATCTAAGAGGGACATTACCAAATTATTTCCAAAAAAATCGAAATGGCAAGAGAAGGCGCAGATTGAATCCAGTTCAACATGATAGTCGACGCGATATCAAAAAGACTTGAAACGAGGTCGAAGAAGAAATGAAGATTGCAGAAGAATTTAACTTTAACATCGAAGTTAAGCTATTACAAGGAATTCAGTGAAAGCACGAAAGCGGCGGCAAACGGAACGACGATCACGGTGGTAGAAGAAACGACAACGGTTGGAAAAGAGCATACAAATGCGAACAATTCCAATGACGGTATGCGAAAGTGTGAATACGACGATAAATCAAATATCAAATGAAAATGTGAGTACGTCTAGTCAGTGTTCTAACGCATCGCTATTCTAACCAGAGACTTCCGAAAGGATCTCTTCCGGTATTCAGTGGTGACATTCTTCAGTGGCAAAGTTTTTGGGACGCTTACGAATCAAGTGTACATGTATATTTAAATCCAAATCTAACCGAAGTGCAGAAGTTCAGTTATTTGAAGACGCAGCTTGAAGACAGTCCAGCACAGGTTATACAGGGATTCGCACTTACGCACGCAAACTATATTCAAGCAGTCGATCTTTTGAAGCAGAGGTTCGGCCAGACTCATAAAATCGTACATGCATACATACAGGTCTTACTCAATCTACCATCTCCAAGTAATACGTTAGTTACACAGCATGAGAAATTATATCGACAAGTTTATATTCGTGGGTTGGATTCATTAGGCGTGAGTCATAGTATGTACGGAACAATTCTAGTGCCTCTGATAATTCAGAAACTACCCGCAGACGTCCGCAAGAGTTTAGCGCGTGAGTATGGCAACGATAATTGAGAGCTAGAAGATCTATGGAACGCGTTGTACTGGGAATTAAACATTATGGAAGCAGGACAATCAACAGCAACCGCAGATAGCAACGAAATGACAGCGTCACTTTTCACGGGCGCACAAGATAATAGACCGAAAACTGGAAGTAAATGGAAAGACCCATACTTACCACGGAGTAATCAGAAAAGGTGCTTTTACTGTAATGAAAATCACCATGCCAATGAGTGTTCAAAGGTTACGGACGTGAATATGTGCAAGGACATGGTCAAGAAGAGAAACGTGTGTTTTAACTGTTTCAATGGACATCAAGTCGTCCATTGCCAGTTGAATTTCAGACAGATGGAAGTTCAGGATGTAATATTTTGGTCCGAAAGCCAAATTGTATTACACTGGTTGATCACATCGAGATCTTTGCCCAGATTCGTTCATAACCGAGTTACAGAGAATAAAGAGTTAGCACCCAACCGGAAGTGGACATACTGTCCAACACAACATAATCCAGCCAACCTTCTGACACGAGGTATAACGGCAGTCCAGTACAAACAAAACAGACTATGGATGCAGGGTCAAGATCGGTTACCCCACGTAAATCAATGGCCTGTATGGAAAGAGTCAGAAGCTATTGCCTTGGCAACCGTAGCAGACAACGCCCACGAATCAGTACAACCGGTTAAACTGTCCAATGAAATACAAGAGGGTCTTCACACAGTAATAGACATAGACAACTACAGCAATTACAGAAAGTTTGTTCGAGTTACAGCGTACATATTTAGATTCGTCCAAAACTGCAGAGCCGACACAGGGAGGGGAAAGCGATATACATTAACCGTTACAGAACTACAACATGCTGAGATGTAGTGGCTACAAGACTAAAATAACGTTTGCCGAAGAGATACGTAGTTTGAAATCCAGTACGACTAGACCTACCCTACCCCTTGCAGCTCCAACTTTTCCTACATGATACCGGATGTATAAGCTGCAGTGGAAGAATGCACAATGCCACTGTTCCGGATATCACGAAATTCCATACCTGCTACCGAAGAAACACCCATTAACCCGACTTATAGTGCGTGATGCTCATGACCACCACAAGCAATCCGGCGTGAGTGCGACAGTAGCGCATATTAGACAGAAGTTTTGGGTACCTGCTATACGTCAGTGTGTGAACACCGTCATATGCCGACAAGTTACCGGAAAGCCTTACAGTGCACCAGCTACCCCGCCTCTAACCATGATGAGAGTAGAGGACTCCCGACCATTCAGTGTCACCAGAGTAGATTTCACCGGCGCCCTACACATCAAGCAGCCTACCGGAAGTGAAACAAAAGCATATATTTGCTTATTCACGAGCTGTACATCTCGAAGTTGTAACCAGTTTATCAGAAGAATCCTTTCTTCAAGCTTATCGACGATTTGTGAGCTGGAAGTCCAGACCGAAGTTAATGATCTCTGACAACGCTGCTACGTTCCAGGCCGCATCTAACTATCTAAATAGAATGTTCGAGTCCCCTTTAGTCCAGGACAACATCGCCAATATGGGAACCAGGTGGAAGTTCATTTCTAAGCGTGCACCTTGGTATGGTGGATTTTGGGAGAGGCTAATCGGACTTACCAAGACAACCTTGAAGAAATTCTTGGGGCGAGCCTACGTCAACTTGGAGACGCTGCAGATGATTACCACGGAAGTAGAGGCCATCATGAATGATCGCCCACTGACGTATGTGTCATCCAACATCGACGATCCAGAGCCGTTGACACCTGCACATCTACTGCATGGGCGAAGAATGACACTCCTATCGTACACCGACACCCAGATGAAAACAGAACTCAACCCTATGTCTGAGCACATTACTATTACCAGACAAGCGAAGAAACGTACTCACCTCATTGGTCAGTTCTGGAGACGATGGAAGAAGAATACCTTACAGCTCTCCGTGATCATCACCGGAAGACCGGGTCCAACTCACAAACGATACGAGTGGGAGACGTTGTTCAAGTCTATGATGATTGTCAGAGGACCCGCTGGAAGCTAGCTGTTGTTAACGAATTATTGATCGGAAGAGATAGACAACCCGTGCTGCTTAGATCCGTACTAGTCAGTAATGGAATATATACAACCAGACCACTAATGAAGCTGTACCCCTTAGAAGTGATAGACATTTGTCGGCCATGAGTGTCATGAATTGGCACGTATTACGGGCATTCCGTCAACGCCAATGTGTGCGTAACTTTCCGACATCTATCATGCATATTTCAGTCGTTTCTCATCGGAAAGGGTTGAACTTTTCAATTATTAAGCAATGATTACTCCACTAATTAGTTATGACGTCAAACCAGTGCTACAACGTCACATATGATGTCACGCACATGTTATTGTGCCAAGATATTAAAAATGGCAACCGTGCAGCATTACACTAACTAAGTTCTAAAGTAAAAAACTAAAAGAGAAGTTGTATACGATATGGTTCAGGTGTATGGGGCTATGTGGAAAACAAGTATCTATCCCTGGTACAAGAGGTTTGTGAACGGTTTGTGAACGGTTTTAAAACTACTAGTGACTTACCACGCATTGGCCGTAAAGTGACGTCGTCGACAAGCACGAACGTACAGCGCGTCAAAGAAGTAATTGATATGCATAGGCGTTTGATGATGAGATTAGCTCTTATTTTGAATTTGTCATTTGGAAACGTGCACAGAATATTGAAGGATCATCTCAGAATGAATAAGGTTGCCGCACGATGGATACCAAAACTGTTAGACAGAGATCAAAAGATCAGGCACATGCAAGCTGCACATGCCTTTCTAGAACAGTATCGTTTGCATGGTGATAGTTTCATCAATAGTATTATCACTGAGGACGAGACCTGGATACCATTTTCCGATCCAGAGACGAAGCAGGCCTCATCAGTGTGGTAAACACAATCATCCCCGTCCCTACGGTGTGTCACTCACAGAAGAAACAGATGTTCATAAAGCAGGCCTCATCAGTGTGGTAAACACAATCATCCCCCATCCCTATGGTGTGTCACTCACAGAAGAAACAGATGTTCATAGTCTTCTATGACTTGGATGGTGTCGTTCTGTGCCTCTGCGTACCAATCGGCCAAACCGTGAACTCTGGCTATTATATGCAGGTTAGTGATATTTTAATATGAAATACTTAAGTATTTAGTACTATCTAGAGATTATAAATGATATGTGCCAAGGTACATGAATGTATTTATTGAATTTCAGGTATTGAGTCGGCATTTTGCGAAAGCGATGCGACTTAAACGCCCTGGAAAGTTGGAGTATTCAAGCTACACCACGACAACGCTCCGTGCCACGCTCAGCAGAAACTCAGGAACACATGGAATCTCTCGGCATGGGACACCTAAACCACCCTGCGTATTCACTGGATCTGTCACATAACGACTTTTTCCTATTTCCAACATTGAAACAAGCACTAAGGGGCCTGAAGATTAATTCATTCGCTGACGACCTACACACAAGTGTTGAATTTACTCGAGTCTATATCAAAGGAAAGCTAT
This sequence comes from Archivesica marissinica, assembly GCA_014843695.1. Classification (NCBI taxonomy): domain Eukaryota; kingdom Metazoa; phylum Mollusca; class Bivalvia; order Venerida; family Vesicomyidae; genus Archivesica; species Archivesica marissinica. Next base: position 13,868,004 of record CM026396.1, on the reverse strand, counting down.
TGCAAATCTATGTTTGACTGGGTAACAACAAGATGGGAAAATGCATAAAGCACCATGGAGAGTATATCGAGAAACTATGATGATTACATCAGAAAATACAATGCTGTGTAAATGTTGTAAATGCAAGTGAATCATGGTTATTCGTTCAATGACGTTGCCCCATATAGCGATAACGCATGTTACAAAATTGATATTTTATGTCCATATTTGGTCTACATATCCCTAATATAATGTGTAAGTTTTGGATGAACCCTCGTATATATAAACCCTCAAATTGTTTACAATTCACTACCTTTATTTTAATTTTATATTGAGCCGAGGTCATGCTTGACTGTAAATTAGTTACTCAGTAATCTGGTTTCACCTAATGCTGATTTGGACATTTCAGCCCTCTCAGATCACGATCTATATTTATCTACTTACCCTCTTTCAATGAGATACGAGTCCCTCCAAGGTCGTCTTGTCTCAACAAAATCCCCTTGTAAGCTGAAACAATAAGACTTTGTGCTAACAGTTTTGCTGTTGTTGTGTTTTAACATCTACAGAAAGTTCTGTCACCAATTTATCCAAAGAGCTCAGTCACAAACTTATCTGAAGGATTGGTCACAAAGTTAACCCGAGGGCTCTGTCATCAAATATCCTGTGAGCTTGGTGACTAACTTATGCCAATGGCTCGGTATCCTCAGTAACCCTAATATCAGTGAATACTAATTAGCAGTGATATCTTTACTATATCCATATGAGTTCCACAAATGTCAATAGCAAACAAAAGCTGAAATGTCATTTCTAGGGCTTAATTTACCTTCATTTATTCAAAATGTGTTCTTTTTTCATTGCTCTCGTAAGATTTCGTTCGTGTAGTCAATATTTAGGTGAATTTCAATGACTTTCTTAAGTGTCGGCTGTATTTGACATTGTCAATGTATGTCCTATTGGTAATGGCATCAAGAGGTGCTTCTACGAGGGAAAGGGTTAAGTTCGAATGGGGGACAATTTTATACATATTTCAAATCAAGAACAGAAAATTACTACCAAATTTTGACAACTATAGGGCTTACTTAATGATCAGAATAAACATAGAGTCTGAAATAGCTCTTATTAACCCATTCAACACCAAGTAACTGACATAGACTGGTCCATGACATTTTTAGACCAATTAAATTAATAAGAAAATTACATTTGGATCAGTTCATTTATCAAAATGGGTAAATTATTTTCTAAAAATTGTAATATTACTTGCAAAAAGTGCAGATCCTGATGAGACGGCTCGTCACGAGCCGGCTCATCTGGATCTACACTTTTTTGTAAGCCTATTTAGAGGTCTGTGGTGTTGAAAGGGTTAAGGACAAATTATAACAACATAATAAGAAATGGTCATTCCTCTTGTGCTAAAAAGGTTATGTTGAACATAAACCTTCAACTACGTTGAGCAAAACAAAAAACCTAACTAAACTTTAAAAATATTTGCAATTTTATGGAAACGATCATGCTGATTGGCCTTTTTGACAAGGGATCATCAGTATTTAAGCAAAAATATCTTCTTAATACATGACTTAAATGTGCTGTAAATATGTATTGATAGATCAGGGCTTAATTTACCTTCATTTATTCAAAATGTGTTCTTTTTTCATTGCTCTCGTAAGTTTTCGTTCATGTAGTCACTATTTAGGTGAATTTTAATGACTTTCTTAAGTATCGGCTGTATTTGACATTTGTAAATGTCACATCACTCATGTCACATCAAGTGTTTACCGTATATAGCATATATTGTGACTGGTATGACGTTCTGAGGCAAAATTGACATCGTCACATTGTTCGATAATTGGTATCAACACGTAAATAAAAGATGATGGTTGCTTTCACTTTGTTATTGATTCAGTTATGATTTGTTTCTTACTAACTGATATTGCATACAATAAAATAAATATCATTATGCTTAATTGAGAGTGAACATTATTTGCACAGCCTCTTTTTGAAATACAAATACACAGATTATTGCTTATGTCACCGATAATTGGTGTGTGTGTTTTACATTTATTTATTGTCGCTACCGGTATACCCAGGATACAAATTTATCCTGAACAACAACTTATCATTGAGGGATCTGACACTATCTGATCTTGAGGTTTTGGTCACCAACCAATACTCAAGAATTCGGATACCAAAATTTGGTGACAAATTGCTTACAGTGGGTTTGGTCATCATTATAACATGGCTCGGCATTTTGGCTGTGTACAAAAGAAGTAATTTACAGTGTTTAAATCTGCAATAAAACATTGTTTTAGCGTGTGACATCAAACCTGATATCATTTTACTAGCATTTTTGTAGTTTTCTTAGTCTGTTACGCACTTTATTTTGGTCATGTTATAACCGACACAATATTTGTATTTGTGTTATTTATAGATGAAATAAAGCATGGTTTGTCATTATGAGTGCCAGAATTAACCACTTAGGCCTACGGAATGTGTGGTAAATTCCTATGGCACTGGTTGTATGCTTGTAATGGGTTAAATGGGTTAAAATTTAAGCAGCTATGATCAACAAATGGGCGAGATAAAGCAGTTACAATCAACAAATAAAACAAAATTTCGGAAACAAAATAAATATTGACTTAGATTTTTGTGTGTGTATATACCATTAAATAGCACTTCTTAGAAGCAATTACGGTGGTCTGATAGCCGAATATATATGGTAATTTCAAAACGGTATTCCTGCCTCACGTTCTTACTACAGCATTAAAATACTATATGGTATGCCCTTATAGGATTGCGTAGAGGCTGTAGAGAAAAGAACAATGAGTGGGGGGGGGGGGGGGGGGGGGAATGAGTGTCGCACTAAGATATGGTATTTACTTACTTAAGTGTGACTTTGTGAGTTTTGATTAGCTTCATTATAGACCGTCCATCCATATGCTCCGGAGCCGCAATCCCAGCCATGTCCAGAATTGTAGGTGCTATATCTACATTCCCTACCATATTTGGTATTCTGAAAGATATATTAATGATGAATTTCAAACTAGTTTAGATTATACAAGTTTAGATTATACAAGTTTATTTGAAAACAGTTCTTGCATAACTAGTTTAATAGCTCTCAGTAGGAGGGGTTATCTGGAAATGTACGAGGAGTTATATCTGGAAATGTAGGAGGAGTTATATCTGGAAATGTATGAGGAGTTATATCTGGAAACTATATGATGAGTTATATCTAAAAATGTAGGAGGAGTTATCTGGAAATGTAGGAGGAGTTATATCTGGAAACTGTATGAGGAGTTATATCTGGAAACTATATGATGAGTTATATCTAAAAATGTAGGAGGAGTTATCTGGAAATGTAGGAGGAGTTATATCTGGAAACTGTATGAGGAGTTATATCTGGAAATGTAGGAGGAGTTATCTTGAAACTGTATGAGGGGAGTTATATCTGGAAATGTAGGAGGAGTTATCTTGAAACTGTATGAGGAGTTATATCTGGAAACTATATGATGAGTTATATCTAAAAATGTAGGAGGAGTTATCTGGAAATGTAGGAGGGGTTATATCTGGAAACTGTATGAGGAGTTATATCTGGAAATGTAGGAGGGGTTATCTTGAAACTGTATGAGGAGTTATATCTGGAAACTATATGATGAGTTATATCTAAAAATGTAGGAGGAGTTATCTGGAAATGTAGGAGGAGTTATATCTGGAAACTGTATGAGGTGTTATATCTGGAAATGTAGGAGGAGTTATCTTGAAACTGTATGAGGAGTTATATCTGGAAACTATATGAGTTATATCTAAAAATGTAGGAGGAGTTATCTGGAAATGTAGGAGTTATATCTGGAAACTGTAGGAGGAGTTATATCTGGAAATGTAGGAGGAGGTATATCTGGAAATGTAGGAGGAGTTATATCTGGAAACTGTAGGAGGAGGTATATCTGGAAATGTAGAATGTAGGAGGAGGTATATCTGGAAATGTAGGAGGAGTTATCTGGAAATGTAGGAAGAGTTATCTAGGAACTGTAGGAGTTATCTGGAAACTGTAGGAACAGTTAACTGGAAACTGTAGGGGTTATCTGGAAACTGTAGGAACAGTTAACTGGAAACTGTATGAGTTATCTGGAAACTGTAGGAACAGTTAACTGGAAACTGTAGGGGTTATCTGGAAACTGTAGGAACAGTTAACTGGAAACTGTAGGAATTATCTGGAAACTGTAGGAGTTATCTGGAAACTGTAGGAGTTATCTGGAAACTGTAGGAACAGTTAACTGGAAACTGTAGGAATTATCTGGAAACTGTAGGAGTTATCTGGAAACTGTAGGAGTTATCTGGAAACTGTAGAAACTGTAGGAGTTATCTGGAAACTGTAGGAGGAGTTATCTGGAAACTGTAGGAGGAGTTATCTGGAAACTGTATGAGGAGTTATATGGAAACTGTAGGAGGAGTTATCTGGGAACTGTAGGAGGAGTTATCTGGGAACTGTAGGAGGAGTTATATGGAAACTGTAGGAGGAGTTATCTGGAAACTATATGAGGGGTTATCTGGAAACTGTATGAGGGGTTATCTGGAAACTGTATGAGGGGTTATCTGGAAACTGTAGGTGGGGTTATCTGGAAACTGTATGTGGGGTTATCTGGAAACTGTATGAGGGGTTATCTGGAAACTGTATGAGGGGTTATCTGGAAACTGTAGGTGGGGTTATCTGGAAACTGTATGTGGGGTTATCTGGAAACTGTATGTAGGGTTATCTGGAAACTGTATGTGGGGTTATCTGGAAACTGTATGAGGGTTATCTGGAAATTGTATGTGGGGTTATCTGGAAACTGTATGTGGGGTTATCTGGAAACTGTATGTGGGGTTATCTGGAAACTGTATGAGGGGTTATCTGGAAACTGTATGTGGGGTTATCTGGAAACTATATGAGGAGTTATCTGGAAACTGTAGGAGGAATTATCTGGAAACTGTATGAGGGGTTATCTGGAAACTGTATGTGGGGTTATATGGAAACTGTAGGAGGAATTATCTGGAAACTGTAGGAGGAGTTATCTGGAAACTGTAGGAGGAGTTATCTGGAAACTGTAGGAGAGGTTATCTGGAAACTGTAGGAGCTATCTGGGAACTGTAGGAGGGGTTATCTGGAAACTGTAGGAGCTATCTGGAAACTGCAGGAGCGGTTATCTGGAAATTGTAGGATAGGTTTAGCCTGGGAACAGGCATCGATATATTTTGCCTGGTCAGTCAAATAAATATATTTTAACACCGAGACTATTAATTGGGCCGTATTGAGTTTCTGAACATATCAATGCCTGGGGAAACTGGCGGGGTTTCCCGTGAAATGATTATTCCTATTAATAGGCCTATTAGCACGTGACTTAAGTAATGACGTACTTGAATCGAAAGCGAGGCACTGCAATGCTGATAAAACTTTATAATTGGCCGCTATTGTTTATGGGTCAACGGAACGATAAATAGTTTTTAAAAGACAAGTACAATGTGCGTATGATTTGACATATTTACTCAATATTTAAGTCGTCCTTAGTTTAATTACGCCGAATCGATCCATTACCATCTAAATGTAATATTTAAAATCCGCCATCTCGTTGATATAACACAGAAAAGGGACATTATATGTAAATGAGTCTACAGGAACATTCGTGTATATTCGGAAATGATCGTGTATAATCGTGCCTGTTCGGCGATTTCAGCCATCTCGTCGATATAACACAGAAACGGGACATTATATGTAAATGAGTCTACAGGAACATTCGTGTATATTCGAAAATGATTGTGTATAATCGTGCCTGTTCGGCGATTTCCGATAGAATTCGTTTCTATATTTAGCGATATTATCTTGTAGAGAAGAGTTGTCTTTTTTTTTTAAATAATATTTTATTGCATTTTTTCATACAATACATTACATATATACATACAATACTAAGAACAAATCAGAGATTAATATGTAATTATATGATTGCAGTATACGATACATTTTTTGTCGAGGGAAAAAAGCAAATGGGTTGGGCTATGGGTTATAACAACATTATTTACAGCCCTCCCAGTCACTTCGAACTAAATAAACAATGTTGGATGAACAATTTCTGTACTGTATGATCTGATGTAGAAAAAGAACACATAAAATTAAGTTTCGTGGTGAATATTTGTTAATTATAATATCATATGCGAAAAAAATGACACAAAGAAATGGAAAAAGTACAGTTAGTTTATGACTTGAATATGAGCTTAAGAATTAAAACTAAGAGATAGTGCATGCACCCCAACCACAAAGATTAGCTCTCCCCACTCCATGCTTACCAGACAAAAAGAAGGACAAATAATTGATATTATGCGAATCGTCGAGTCGCTTTAATAAATCTTTGAACCTCTATAAACAATTTATTATTTTCTGAAATAGACAAGTGTTCAATTCCAACTAAAAGCTTTTTTGTACTTATTGGATGAAATCTACGAGTATTTCTGAAAAGATTTATAAGAGTTGTCGTTCTTAAAATCTACACCCTCAAAAAAGTGGGTGTAAGAAGATGGCGCTACGATCGGAAATCCAGTTTCCCCAGGCTGTCATTTGGCTAGAAGTTAAAAAGTGAAAAATCGACAGACTGGAACCAGGCTAGGATGGGTTATCTGAAGAGGAGATATGTGGAAAATGTAAGAGTTATCTGGAATTATTGGATGGAAACTGTATGTGGGGTTATCTGGAAACTGTAGGCAAAGTTATCTGGAAACTGTAGGCAGAGTTATCTGGAAATTGTAGGAGGGGTTATCTGGAAACTGTAGGAGGAGTTATCTGGAAACTGTAGGAGGGGTTATCTGGAAACTGTAGGAGGGGTTATCTGGAAACTGTAGGCAGAGTTATCTGGAAACTGTAGGAGGGGTTATCTGGAAACTGTAGGCAGAGTTATCTGGAAACTGTAGGAGGAGTTATCTGGAAACTGTAGGAGGTGTTAGTTAAACATTTAGGAGATATATGAGGATCTATTTGGAAAATGTCAGAGTTATCTTGAAACTGTAGGAGGGGGTATCTGGAAACTGTAGGAGGTGTTAGTTAAACATTTAGAAGATATATGAGGAGCTATTTGGAAAATGTCGGAGTTATCTTGAAACTGTATGAGGGGGTATCTGGAAACTGCAGAAGGGGTTATCTGGAAACTGTAGGAGGTGTTATATGGAAATTGTAGGAGCTGTTATCTGGAAACTGCAGAAGGGGTTATCTGGAAACTGTATATGGGGTTATCTGGAAACTGTATGAGGGGTTATCTGGAAACTGTAGGTGGGGTTATCTGGAAACTGTATGTGGGGTTATCTGGAAACTGTAGGTGGGGTTATCTGGAAACTGTATGAGGGGTTATCTGGAAACTGTAGGAGGAGTTATCTGGAAACTGTATGAGGGGTTATCTGGAAACTGTAGGTGGGGTTATCTGGAAACTGCAGAAGGGGTTATCTGGAAACTGTAGGAGTTATCTGGAAACTGTAGGAGGAGTTATCTGGAAACTGTAGGAGGGGTTATCTGGAAACTGTAGGAGGGGTTATCTAGAAACTGTAGGAGGAGTTATATGGAAACTGTAGGAGGAGTTATTTGGAAATTGTATAGGAGTTATCTGGGAACTGTAGGAGGAGTTATATGGAAACTGTAGGAGTTATCTGGGAACTGTAGGAGGAGTTATCTGGAAACTGTATGAGGGGTTATCTGGAAACTGTAGGAGGAGTTATCTGAAAACTGTATGAGGGGTTATCTGGAAACTGTATGAGGGGTTATCTGGAAACTGTATGAGGGGTTATCTGGAAACTGTATGTGGGGTTATCTGGAAACTGTATGAGGGGTTATCTGGAAACTGTAGGAGGGGTTATCTGGAAACTGTAGGAGGGGTTATCTGCAAAACTCTAGGAGGGGTTATCTGGAAACTGTATGTGGGGTTTTCTGGAAACTGTATGAGGGGTTATCTGGAAACTGTATGAGGGGTTATCTGGAAACTGTATGAGGGGTTATCTGGAAACTGTATGAGGGGTTATCTGGAAACTGTATGAGGGGTTATCTGGAAACTGTATGAGGGGTTATCTGGAAACTGTATGAGGGGTTATCTGGAAACTGTATGAGGGGTTATCTGGAAACTGTATGAGGGGTTATCTGGAAACTGTATGAGGAGTTTTGGTGTGGGGTTATCTGGAAACTGTATGAGGGGTTATCTGGAAACTGTATGTGGGGTTATCTGGAAACTGTATGAGGGGTTATCTGGAAACTGTATGAGGGGTTATCTGGAAACTGTATGAGGGGTTATCTGGAAACTGTATGAGGGGTTATCTGGAAACTGTATGAGGGGTTATCTGGAAACTGTATGAGGGGTTATCTGGAAACTGTATGAGGGGTTATCTGGAAACTGTATGAGGGGTTATCTGGAAACTGTATGAGGGGTTATCTGGAAACTGTATGAGGGGTTATCTGGAAACTGTATGAGGGGTTATCTGGAAATTGTATGAGTGGTTATCTGGAAACTGTAGGAGGGGTTATCTGGAAACTACATGTGGGGTTATCTGGAAACTGTAGGAGGGGTTATCTGGAGACTGTAGGAGGGGTTATCTGGAAACTGTAGGAGGGGTTATCTGGAAACTGTATGTGGGGTTATCTGGAAATTGTAGGAGGGGTTATCTGGAAACTGTATGAGGGGTTATCTGGAAACTGTATGAGGGGTTATCTGGAAACTACATGTGGGGTTATCTGGAAACTGTATGAGGGGTTATCTGGAAACTACATGTGGGGTTATCTGGAAACTGTAGGTGGGGTTATCTGGAAATTGTAGGAGGGGTTATCTGGAAACTGTAGGTGGGGTTATCTGGAAACTGTATGAGGGGTTATCTGGAAACTGTAGGAGGGGTTATCTGGAAATTGTAGGAGGGGTTATCTGGAAACTGTATGAGGGGTTATCTGGAAACTGTAGGAGGAGTTATCTGGAAACTGTATGAGGGTTATCTGGAAACTGTAGGAGGAGTTATCTGGAAACTGTATGAGGGGTTATCTGGAAACTGTATGAGGGGTTATCTGGAAACTGTAGGAGGAGTTATCTGGAAACTGTATGAGGGGTTATCTGGAAACTGTATGAGGGGTTATCTGGAAACTGTATGTGGGGTTATCTGGAAACTGCAGAAGGGGTTATCTGGAAACTGTATGAGGGGTTATCTGGAAACTGTATGAGGGGTTATCTGGAAACTGTATGTGGGGTTATCTGGAAACTGTATGTGGGGTTATCTGGAAACTGAATGTGGGGTTATCTGGAAACTGTATGTGGGGTTATCTGGAAACTGTATGAGGGGTTATCTGGAAACTGTATGTGGGGTTATCTGGAAACTGTATGAGGGGTTATCTGGAAACTCTATGTGGGGTTATCTGGAAACTGCAGAAGGGGTTATCTGGAAACTGTATGAGGGGTTATCTGGGAACTGTATGTGGGGTTATCTGGAAACTGTATGAGGGGTTATCTGGAAACTGTATGTGGGGTTATCTGGAAACTGCAGAAGGGGTTATCTGGAAACTGTATGAGGGGTTATCTGGAAACTGTATGAGGGGTTATCTGGAAACTGTAGGAGGGGTTATCTGGAAACTGTATGAGGGGTTATCTGGAAACTGTATGAGGGGTTATCTGGAAACTGTAGGAGTTATCTGGAAACTGTAGGAGG
>CM026396.1:13826873-13857341 GCA_014843695.1 Archivesica marissinica | reverse complement strand
GGAGTTATCTGGAAACTGCAGAAGGGGTTATCTGGAAACTGTAGGAGTTATCTGGAAACTGTAGGAGGAGTTATCTGGAAACTGTAGGAGGGGTTATCTGGAAACTGTAGGAGGGGTTATCTAGAAACTGTAGGAGGAGTTATATGGAAACTGTAGGAGGAGTTATTTGGAAATTGTATAGGAGTTATCTGGGAACTGTAGGAGGAGTTATATGGAAACTGTAGGAGTTATCTGGGAACTGTAGGAGGAGTTATCTGGAAACTGTATGAGGGGTTATCTGGAAACTGTAGGAGGAGTTATCTGGAAACTGAATGTGGGGTTATCTGGAAACTGTATGTGGGGTTATCTGGAAACTGTATGAGGGGTTATCTGGAAACTGTATGTGGGGTTATCTGGAAACTGTATGAGGGGTTATCTGGAAACTCTATGTGGGGTTATCTGGAAACTGCAGAAGGGGTTATCTGGAAACTGTATGAGGGGTTATCTGGGAACTGTATGTGGGGTTATCTGGAAACTGTATGAGGGGTTATCTGGAAACTGTATGTGGGGTTATCTGGAAACTGCAGAAGGGGTTATCTGGAAACTGTATGAGGGGTTATCTGGAAACTGTATGAGGGGTTATCTGGAAACTGTAGGAGGGGTTATCTGGAAACTGTATGAGGGGTTATCTGGAAACTGTATGAGGGGTTATCTGGAAACTGTAGGAGTTATCTGGAAACTGTAGGAGGAGTTATCTGGAAACTGTAGGAGGAGTTATCTGGAAACTGTAGGAGGAGTTATCTGGAAACTGTAGGAGGAGTTATCTGGAAACTGTATGAGGGGTTATCTGGAAACTGTATGAGGGGTTATCTAGAAACTGTAGGAGGAGTTATATGGAAACTGTAGGAGGAGTTATCTGGAAACTGTAGGAGGAGTTATCTGGGAACTGTATGAGGAGTTATATGGAAACTGTAGGAGGAGTTATCTGGAAACTGTAGGAGGAGTTATCTGGGAACTGTAGGAGGAGTTATCTGGAAACTGTAGGAGGAGTTATATGGAAACTGTAGGAGGAGTTATCTGGAAACTGTAGGAGGAGTTATCTGGAAACTGCAGAAGGGGTTATCTGGAAACTGTAGGAGTTATCTGGAAACTGTAGGAGGAGTTATCTGGAAACTGTAGGAGGGGTTATCTGGAAACTGTAGGAGGGGTTATCTAGAAACTGTAGGAGGAGTTATATGGAAACTGTAGGAGGAGTTATTTGGAAATTGTATAGGAGTTATCTGGGAACTGTAGGAGGAGTTATATGGAAACTGTAGGAGTTATCTGGGAACTGTAGGAGGAGTTATCTGGAAACTGTATGAGGGGTTATCTGGAAACTGTAGGAGGAGTTATCTGAAAACTGTATGAGGGGTTATCTGGAAACTGTATGAGGGGTTATCTGGAAACTGTATGAGGGGTTATCTGGAAACTGTATGTGGGGTTATCTGGAAACTGTATGAGGGGTTATCTGGAAACTGTAGGAGGGGTTATCTGGAAACTGTAGGAGGGGTTATCTGCAAAACTCTAGGAGGGGTTATCTGGAAACTGTATGTGGGGTTTTCTGGAAACTGTATGAGGGGTTATCTGGAAACTGTATGAGGGGTTATCTGGAAACTGTATGAGGGGTTATCTGGAAACTGTATGAGGGGTTATCTGGAAACTGTATGAGGGGTTATCTGGAAACTGTATGAGGGGTTATCTGGAAACTGTATGAGGGGTTATCTGGAAACTGTATGAGGGGTTATCTGGAAACTGTATGAGGGGTTATCTGGAAACTGTATGAGGAGTTATCTGGAAACTGTATGTGGGTTATCTGGAAACTGTATGAGGGGTTATCTGGAAACTGTATGAGGGGTTATCTGGAAACTGTATGAGGGGTTATCTGGAAACTGTATGAGGGGTTATCTGGAAACTGTATGAGGGGTTATCTGGAAACTGTATGAGGGGTTATCTGGAAACTGTATGAGGGGTTATCTGGAAACTGTATGAGGGGTTATCTGGAAACTGTATGAGGGGTTATCTGGAAACTGTATGAGGGGTTATCTGGAAACTGTATGAGTGGTTATCTGGAAACTGTAGGAGGGGTTATCTGGAAACTACATGTGGGGTTATCTGGAAACTGTAGGAGGGGTTATCTGGAGACTGTAGGAGGGGTTATCTGGAAACTGTAGGAGGGGTTATCTGGAAACTGTATGTGGGGTTATCTGGAAATTGTAGGAGGGGTTATCTGGAAACTGTATGAGGGGTTATCTGGAAACTGTATGAGGGGTTATCTGGAAACTACATGTGGGGTTATCTGGAAACTGTATGAGGGGTTATCTGGAAACTACATGTGGGGTTATCTGGAAACTGTAGGTGGGGTTATCTGGAAATTGTAGGAGGGGTTATCTGGAAACTGTAGGTGGGGTTATCTGGAAACTGTATGAGGGGTTATCTGGAAACTGTAGGAGGGGTTATCTGGAAATTGTAGGAGGGGTTATCTGGAAACTGTATGAGGGGTTATCTGGAAACTGTAGGAGGAGTTATCTGGAAACTGTATGAGGGTTATCTGGAAACTGTAGGAGGAGTTATCTGGAAACTGTATGAGGGGTTATCTGGAAACTGTATGAGGGGTTATCTGGAAACTGTAGGAGGAGTTATCTGGAAACTGTATGAGGGGTTATCTGGAAACTGTATGAGGGGTTATCTGGAAACTGTATGTGGGGTTATCTGGAAACTGCAGAAGGGGTTATCTGGAAACTGTATGAGGGGTTATCTGGAAACTGTATGAGGGGTTATCTGGAAACTGTATGTGGGGTTATCTGGAAACTGTATGTGGGGTTATCTGGAAACTGAATGTGGGGTTATCTGGAAACTGTATGTGGGGTTATCTGGAAACTGTATGAGGGGTTATCTGGAAACTGTATGTGGGGTTATGGAAACTGCAGAAGGGGTTATCTGGAAACTGTATGAGGGGTTATCTGGGAACTGTATGTGGGGTTATCTGGAAACTGTATGAGGGGTTATCTGGAAACTGTATGTGGGGTTATCTGGAAACTGCAGAAGGGGTTATCTGGAAACTGTATGAGGGGTTATCTGGAAACTGTATGAGGGGTTATCTGGAAACTGTAGGAGGGGTTATCTGGAAACTGTATGAGGGGTTATCTGGAAACTGTATGAGGGGTTATCTGGAAACTGTAGGAGTTATCTGGAAACTGTAGGAGGAGTTATCTGGAAACTGTAGGAGGAGTTATCTGGAAACTGTAGGAGGAGTTATCTGGAAACTGTAGGAGGAGTTATCTGGAAACTGTATGAGGGGTTATCTGGAAACTGTATGAGGGGTTATCTAGAAACTGTAGGAGGAGTTATATGGAAACTGTAGGAGGAGTTATCTGGAAACTGTAGGAGGAGTTATCTGGGAACTGTATGAGGAGTTATATGGAAACTGTAGGAGGAGTTATCTGGAAACTGTAGGAGGAGTTATCTGGGAACTGTAGGAGGAGTTATCTGGAAACTGTAGGAGGAGTTATATGGAAACTGTAGGAGGAGTTATCTGGAAACTGTAGGAGGAGTTATCTGGGAACTGTAGGAGGAGTTATCTGGAAACTGCAGAAGGGGTTATCTGGAAACTGTAGGAGTTATCTGGAAACTGTAGGAGGAGTTATCTGGAAACTGTAGGAGGGGTTATCTGGAAACTGTAGGAGGGGTTATCTAGAAACTGTAGGAGGAGTTATATGGAAACTGTAGGAGGAGTTATTTGGAAATTGTATAGGAGTTATCTGGGAACTGTAGGAGGAGTTATATGGAAACTGTAGGAGTTATCTGGGAACTGTAGGAGGAGTTATCTGCGAACTGTAGGAGGAGTTATCTGGAAACTGTATGAGGGGTTATCTGGAAACTGTAGGAGTTATCTGGAAACTATAGGAGGGGTTATCTGGAAACTGTATGAGGGGTTATCTGGAAACTGTATGAGGGGTTATCTGGAAACTGTAGGAGGGGTTATCTGGAAACTGTATGAGGGGTTATCTGGAAACTGTAGGAGGAGTTATCTGGAAACTGTAGGAGGAGTTATCTGGAAACTGTAGGAGGAGTTATCTGGAAACTGTAGGAGGAGTTATCTGGAAACTGTATGAGGGGTTATCTGGAAACTGTATGAGGGGTTATCTAGAAACTGTAGGAGGAGTTATATGGAAACTGTAGGAGGAGTTATCTGAAAACTGTAGGAGGAGTTATATGGAAACTGTAGGAGGAGTTATCTGGAAACTGTAGGAGGAGTTATTTGGAAACTGTAGGAGGAGTTATCTGGAAACTGTAGGAGGGTTATCTAGAAACTGTAGGAGGAGTTATATGGAAACTGTAGGAGGAGTTATTTGGAAACTGTAGGAGGAGTTATCTGGGAACTGTAGGAGGAGTTATATGGAAACTGTAGGAGGAGTTATCTGGGAACTGTAGGAGGAGTTATCTGGGAACTGTAGGAGGAGTTATCTGGAAACTGTATGAGGGGTTATCTGGAAACTGTAGGAGGAGTTATCTGGAAACTGTAGGAGGAGTTATCTAGGAACTGTAGGAGGCGTTATCTGGAAACTGTAGGAGGCGTTATCTGGAAACAGTAGGAGTTATCTGGAAACTGTAGGAGGGGTTATCTGGAAACTGTAGGAGGTGTTATCTAGAAATGACTGTGTAACCCCCAGAAGGCCCCTACTTCAGCTATACATGTATACTTCACATATACTATGGCATATTTCCATTTGACTTCCTCTTATATTATAAACATACTTTGTATTCTTCAGTATTCCTGGACCTCGGATGAACAACGGTACTCTAGTGTCAAAGTCATATGGCAGTGCTTTCCCCTTAACGATGCCATACTGCCCCAGGTGGTATCCGTGATCAGATGTGTAAATGATGTATGTATTGTCAAGCTCACCAAGTAGGCGTAGCTGGTAGTACACCTAAATAAGGAATCAAACATACTACATCCATAATACTCCTGGTGAAGTAATCAATAATACACCTGGTGAAGTAATCAATAATACACCTGGTGAAGTAATCAATAATACACCTGGTGAAGTAATCAATAATACACCTGGTGAAGTAATCAATAATACACCTGGTGAAGTAATCAATAATACACCTGGTGAAGTAATCAATAATACACCTGGTGAAGTAATCAATAATACTCCTGGTGAAGTAATCAATAATACACCTGGTGAAGTAATCAATAATACTCCTGGTGAAGTAATCAATAATACACCTGGTGAAGTAATCAATAATACACCTGGTGAAGTAATCAATAATACTCTTGGTGAAGTAATCAATAATACTCTGGTGAAGTAATCAATAATACACCTGGTGAAGTACTCCAAAATACTCCTGGTGAAGTAATCAATAATACACCTGTAAAAGTAATCCAAAATACTCCTGGTGAAGTAATCAATAATACTCTGGTGAAGTAATCCAAAATACTCCTGGTGAAGTAATCAATAATACACCTGTAAAAGTAATCCAAAATACTCCTGGTGAAGTAATCAATAATACACCTGGTGAAGTAATCCAAAATACACCTGGTGAAGTAATCCAAAATACACCTGGTGAAGTAATCAATAATACACCTGGTGAAGTAATCAATAATACACCTGGTGAAGTAATCAATAATACACCTGTAAAAGTAATCCAAAATACTCCTGGTGAAGTAATCCAAAATACTCTGGTGAAGTAATCCAAAATACTCTGGTGAAGTAATCCAAAATACTCCTGGTGAAGTAATCCAAAATACTCTGGTGAAGTAATCCAAAATACTCCTGGTGAAGTAATCCAAAATACTCCTGGTGAAGTAATCCAAAATACTCCTGGTGAAGTAATCCAAAATACTCTGGTGAAGTAATCCAAAATACTCCTGGTGAAGTAATCCAAAATACTCTGGTGAAGTAATCCAAAATACTCCTGGTGAAGTAATCCAAAATACTCCTGGTGAAGTAATCCAAAATACTCCTGGTGAAGTAATCCAAAATACTCTGGTGAAGTAATCCAAAATACTCCTGGTGAAGTAATCCAAAATACTCCTGGTGAAGTAATCCAAAATACTCCTGGTGAAGTAATCCAAAATACTCCTGGTGAAGTAATCAATAATACACCTGGTGAAGTAATCCAAAATACACCTGGTGAAGTAATCCAAAATACTCCTGGTGAAGTAATCCAAAATACTCCTGGTGAAGTAATCCAAAATACTCTGGTGAAGTAATCCAAAATACTCCTGGTGAAGTAATCCAAAATACTCCTGGTGAAGTAATCCAAAATACTCCTGGTGAAGTAATCAATAATACACCTGTAAAAGTAATCCAAAATACTCTGGTGAAGTAATCCAAAATACTCCTGGTGAAGTAATCCAAAATACTCCTGGTGAAGTAATCAATAATACACCTGTAAAAGTAATCCAAAATACTCTGGTGAAGTAATCCAAAATACTCCTGGTGAAGTAATCCAAAATACTCCTGGTGAAGTAATCCAAAATACTCTGGTGAAGTAATCCAAAATACTCCTGGTGAAGTAATCAATAATACACCTGTAAAAGTAATCCAAAATACTCTGGTGAAGTAATCCAAAATACTCCTGGTGAAGTAATCCAAAATACACCTGGTGAAGTAATCAATAATACACCTGTAAAAGTAATCCAAAATACTCCTGTAAAAGTAATCCAAAATACTCCTGGTGAAGTAATCCAAAATACTCCTGTAAAAGTACTCCAAAATACTCCTGGTGAAGTAATCCAAAATACTCCTGTAAAAGTACTCCAAAATACTCCTGGTGAAGTAATCAATAATACACTTGTAAAAGTAATCCAAAATACTCCTGGTGAAGTAATCCAAAATACACCTGGTGAAGTAATCAATAATACACCTGTAAAAGTAATCAAAAACACACCTGTAAAAGTAATCAAAAACACACCTGTAAAAGTAATCAAAAACACACCTGTAAAAGTAATCAAAAACACACCTGTAAAAGGAATCGAACATATACCTGTAAAAGGAATCGAACATATACCAGTAAAAGGAATCGAACATACACCAGTAAAAGGAATCGAACATACACTAGTAAAAGGAATCAAACATATACCTGTAAAAGTAATCAAATATACACCTTTTGAAAATAATCAAGTGACCTTTGTTTTGTCAACAAGTGGTCTCCCACAAAGCATAAATAATGCCTTGTTTGTTGGGGGATCAAATTGTTGAATTAATAATTAATGTGTATGGTTTTAATTTGATGGTGCCAACAATTAGCATTTTTCAGAACTGAATAAGTTGGCAGTGGTTCATTTTGGCTCATGTTTCATGTTTTGCAACCGTTAAACACTTTAATAACGGTTATACAACAATAAAGCTGTCAACCCATGTTGGTTTCATAAGAACTGTAATATAGTAAATGCCAAATGTGTAAGAAATACTTCCCACAAGGTTATCCATGGACTAGTAGTGTCTGTAGCCCATTTCCTCTGAATCAAATTTGTGATGGTCAATGCTCTGTTCTTAGGAACATTTTCAACCAGGTTGTCCACAAACTGTGGTGTCTATAGTCATTTCCACTGCAACATATCTGTGAAGGCCAAGACTATAAATATGTTCTTACGTACCTTTTCTACGAGGTTGTCCACAGACTGTGTAGTGTCTGCAGTCGTTTCCACTGCGACATGTCTGTGAAGGCCAAGGATATTATGTTCTTACGTACCTTTTCTACCAGGTTGTCCACAGACTGTAGTGTCTGCAGTCGTTTCCTCTGCAACATATCTGTGAAGGCCACGGCTATAGGTTCCAGTGGCTTAATTCTCTGTAGCAACCACTGTTTATCAGAGTTGTTCATATAGTTCCAACTTGGTGTTCTTTAAAGAAAACAAGAACTAGACAATAACATTTGGAGAGATGCAGACCACCATGCTGGTATTTGACACAAGAACAAATGCATGATTTTACCTTCGTTTGTCCTCGAAATATCCTGATTTTCCTTCTTGGCATAACATATACAGTCTACATCCGCTATGCTGAATTCCGTCGGACCGAACAAAATACTTCGACACAACCAAAGTTTCACATAACGGATATTGACCATATTTGCCAAGATGATGTTTCTCGTATATCACAAGGAACATTTGTCCCATAATAAATCATTTTCTAAGTTGTCATTATCTATTATAGCCGTGACATGATAAAAAAACACTGTAATATCGTATTTAATATTTACTAAATGCAGCACATACATGTAAATGTTATTTACTAAACTGTGATAAAAAATCTGATGTAATAATGGTGCTATAACGGTGTAGTAATAAACTGATACCCGAATAAATATGCTGCTGTATTCTGTTGAATATAAACTTGTCATTTTGCACTAATTATTGACAAGTTAAAATTTAAAGTAAAAACAAAGTGTGTGTGTTGTGTGTATGTTGTGTGTGTTGTGTATGTTGTGTGTATGTTGTGTGTGTTGTGTGTGTGTGTTGTGTGTATGTTGTGTGTGTATGTTGTGTTGGTGTGTGTATGTGGTGTGTGTATGTGGTGTTGGTGTGTGTATGTGGTGTGTGTATGTTGTGTTGGTGTGTGTATGTGGTGTGTGTATGTTGTGTGTGTGTATGTGTGTGTGTGTGTGCGTGCGTGCGTGCGTGCGTGCGTGCGTGCGTGCGTGCGTGCGTGCGTGCGTGCGTGCGTGCGTGCCACCCTTCTCAATACGACATTTGTATTAATAAAGGTATGTTAAGAGCAGATTTTATTCTTGGTTTGTTTGCTAATGGTATGAGAACCTGTAAAACACCAGTACAACACTTTCATTAAGATCCATAATTTCAAATATTGAAATTATATTTGGTTATTAGTTTGTTCCATTGCGTCCCAATATTTCCATGTATATTCCATTGCGTCCCAACATTCCCATGTAGTACCGAAGACACTGTCAGAACCTGTCCGTCTAGGACCAACCATTCAATCTGAAACAAGAGTAAATTATCATAAAAGTCTGAATGTATTAGTGACATTTGAGGTTAGTAATTTCTAGGATGTAAGTTAATTTAAACAAGAGCACCATGAACGTTTGAAGGCCTCAGGGTGCTCACCAGAGTTCAAATGGGTTATACAAACACAGTATCTGGAACGTTTGCATATTCTCCGTGGCCTAGTGGTTAAGGCGTCCACATATGTAGCGGGAGGTCGAAAGTTCGAACCTGGCCCTTTCGATAGAGTGACATTAAAATAAACAATACGTTACACTAGTTTTATTCTATTTAATGCTATTTTAACAGGTCGCCCAATGAATGCTTATAGTTGCAACACAGCTAGTATACATATCCACTAGCCACATTATCTGAGAATTATGGTTTCTGATAAGATGATTTTTAAAATGTTGAAGGTTCATCAATTAACATTATGACATAAGGGAGGGGGGATGAGGTATATGAAAGATGTCCAATGGAATCGCTCACCTGTGACAACTGTGTGAGGTTAAGCTTAAACTTTATATATTTAACAATGATTGGGAAACAAGCTGAAACATCTTATATTAATCACTCTTGTTGGAGCGGATGACAGAGTATTTGTGGTCATTCGTGTTGGGGGAAACCAGAGTACTCGGAGAAAACCCACCTGTCTGATCTGGTGACCATGTGCTCAATGATAATCTGTAAATGTATTGAACTTTCTATGAGGTACATAAATAAACAGCCACAATCCCATTAAGAAATAAATGATAAAAAAATATATGACTATAAATTTTCAATAAGGTGTAACAGTATCTTATTAAAACATTTTAAACAAATACATCCTTCTCGTTTTTCTAATGTGACTTCATTGTGATGGTGCATCAATCACTGTATGTGCGACGTGGCCCTGTGTGACGTCCATGATTCAGTGATGAACACTTTTTATACCATTGATATGCAGCCGAATGAGCAAATGTACTGTCGTGAGAAACGATATATTTTCTTTATAATGACATAAAAGAATTATGTTAAAAATATCCCATGTGCAACCCGAATGACAACTTCTGAAGTTGTTTCACATTAATTTAACACTTATTCGGCATATGAAACATTTTGCACGGTTTCCAATTAATACTTAATCACATTTACATCATGGTAATAATAATTGAGGCCGTTTCAACTTACTGTAATCGTTCATACTTCAATCTGGCTGGAATATTCACGGCAAGATTCCATGTTTGTTTTCATCATTGCCGAAGGAAGACGATGCATTGCGAATGTAAATCAGGTTCAGATTGTAAACAATTGCGCGTAACCGACCGACTCGGAAAGTCCTACTTTCGGTTTCGAGTGTTTTATCGCAAAAAAACACCGTTTACTAATTGAACATAATTATACAAATTATACTTTAGAATGTGTAGCAGCATTGCTAGTAAAATTTGAATTTTTCAAATATTCCAAAATTATTTCAGAATTTAAATAATTTCAGTTATTTTTCGAGATCCCCTTCAGAAATGTGGTTGGCTACGCACCGGCTTTGTTCAAATTGCATTAGTCATAGTTGACCTATTTTACTGGTTTCTGTTTGTATAGCAGTATGAAGGTATCAAAGTCGGGTACCAACTGGGGGTGGGGTATATAGTTGAAAAAATCGTGCTAATGTCACTTGCTTAGATATTCTCCGACAGTCAGGCTGTATTTGTTATCCCTCCCGCCACACCCCATTATATGTTGATCAGTGTTATGTTTTTTATGTTTGCCTCTTTTATATTGTTTAATATATCAGATATTACCATATTAAGATGGTGTTTACTTGAACTGTTGATTGTATTTTAAATAATTACTCTGGTTAACATTGCTACATGTGAACCCATTGTGTGTGGTTATAAAGTGAAAACAGTTCATGTATGTATAAAACCAGAGGAGCCAAACGATCACATGTGTTATATCATTGATAGCAGGTTTCATAATTTATCCATATAGTTCGATAAACAATATCATATTTGTTTCATGACATGTTAGAACTGGTAACTGCTGTTGAGTATATATATTTTACAGGATGTTTTGGCGTAACGTATGTTGACATGGTATTGATAGTTTCGGTACTTGGAGAGCACGATGGTTATACATTACACTGGAGATGTTACCACGACGACATAATAAACAACAAACTCAGTTGTCAGTCATTGGTGTTAGGATGATTCCGTCTGCGAACTTTCGTCAACCACTGTGTTAGGATGTAGGAGAACAGGGAACATTTGGTTTGGTGATTCCTCAGTTATTATTCACGTAAATGTTGGATAGTGATGAGTTTAAGTGTAAGCCTTGGTGTACTGACTGGTATTGGCGCGTGCGTTGTTGACTTTCCAGTTTTAGCGCTACATGGTTGCATCCATGGTGCTCTCCAGACTATATTGACATTACTTGGTGTACATGATAATAATGTAAACTTTAAGTGTATTTGTTGGTAACTTCATAACTATAAATATTGTCGCTCTAACGGAATTAAGACGAGAAAAAAATTCTGTTGACCGAGAGGCAAACGGATCCTTCATAGGTTTCTTCTTATAACATTAAATAATTAATGTAGTTTAAATGTGTTTAACCGATCAGGGCTCCTCTTCTCGTTTCTGGGAATCAATCCAACTTGGGAATGAGGGACTTCTGATAGGGAATCTAAATTGGTTGAGATTTTACGATGTACTACGGAAAGGTATCATACGGTTGATCAGTGAGTGGGTCCGCTGGGTAGTAATAGGTTTTGCCCTCCTCTAATGGCAATTCCTGCATTGTTTTTGCTTTGCTTATATTGTTATACGCGGTTGTATAGTTGCGCGATACTTTTGGACTGAAGTTGATTCACGCACTGCCACCGCTTGTGGCAGAGGAAGTTGGTTGTGTAATGTCACGGTGTGTGGCAAAGTAAGTTGGTTGTGTACTCACTGCCACGGTGTGTGGCAAAGTAAGTTGATTGTGTAGTCACTGCCACGGTGTGTGGCAAAGTAAGTCGGTATGATACGGCCATGGTTGGTGGTTCTGTGTTGTTGCATTGGTGTGATGCTTTCCATGCTGTATATTCGATCGGCTTTGGATTGCGGTCTCATTCACTCACGTGGTGTGGATGGGATCGGGATCTGATTGTTGATCGATGTACAGTTGGGTCGGTATGTTACGCACAGCCACGGCTTGTGGCTTGCACTGTAAATAGCGTGGTACATCCCGAAAAGTAATAGAATAATAAGTGAGATCTTATAATCAAATAGCATATAACATCCGTTTTCCTTTCGGTCGACATGATTTACACCGACATTCACGGGTATCCGGTATTGTCTTGAGCGGCCTATTCTATCCACATATATATTTTAGTAGATATCATAGATACCATGTTAGTACGTAATAAAATTGTGTATTTCTTGATCGAGTGTTGTCATCTTATCGAGTATTAAAATAACTTTTATTTCATACAATGTAATGCTGCTTTAACCCTTTCCTTCATAGAGATTTAGGTTAATATACTATTATATCTCCATACAAACGACAGCCATTAAGCTATCATGCAGTGGCTAAGTAGTTTGCATAGCTATCCCACCTACATAGATATTACTGGGACTACATGAGATTCTGTCCTTTATTATGAACATTTGTTTGGTACCAGTACTACCTTGTCAATGTATGTCGTATTGGCGTCAAGAGGTGCTTCTATGCGGGAAAGGGTTAAGTGAAAATAGTGATAAAATGTCATCACTGGAGGGGACTTTAATACAGTGCTAGATATAAATGCAGACAAATGCAATGACCGACTAGATACTCACTCTAAATGTAGACTAAAATTAAATGAGATAATACAAAACAATAATATTGTTGATATATGGAGACATAAAATAATAATGTGTAATACATGGCATTCAAATATAGTTCCTCCAATTTCCAGTCTAACCTATTACAGAATATCTCTGTAATTTAATACGAAACTGGGTTATCAAACCAAGTTATAGATCCGATCACTCTATAATAGTACTACAAAAGATAAATTTTACTAATCAGAAAAGAGGAACGGACTACTTTAAAATATATAATAGTGTGTTATTAGACAAGGAATATGAAGAGATAATTAAAACTAGCATAAAAAATATTGCAGAAATTAATAAATGGGCAAATTCAAACATATTATGGGAAGTTATTAAGGTACCATCAGAATTGAAACCATAAAATACTCAACATACAAAAAAGAACAACAGAAAGAAAAGAATATCCTAATAAAGCAAATAGGAACAATCGAAAACAAGATAAAAGATGCAAATAATATCAATATTGAAGTTGATAAACAAGAACTAGTATATTGAACTTAATGAGACAAATACAAACTACTTCTCAAATCTAGAGAAAAGTCATGCCGAAAAAAAGAATATCACAAAATTAATAGTAAATGATAAAGAGATTACAGATAGCAGCAAAATACTACATGTTGAAGCGACATATTATAAAACTTTATAACAGAAAACTGAAATGAAAATACCTTAGAACTATTGATTTTTATGATAATACAATTGATAAGCTAAAACAAGAAGAATCAAATATATGTGACGGTATATTAAATGAGCATGAATGTTCACAAGCGCTCATTCAGATGAAAAATAATAAAAGTCCGGATCTGACGGACTCAGTGTCGAATTCTACAAACTGTTCTGGAATGATCTAAAACAATACTACATCAAATCCATTATTTTATCTTATTGCAAAGGGGAACTAACCGGATTGCAAAAGCAAAGTATTATAACATTATTATAATTTTTTTCCTCGTTTATTTTTTATCTTCTGATCTATCAATACATATTTACAGTACATTTAAGTCATGTATTAAGAAGATATTTTTGTTAAATAATGATGATTCCTTGTCAAAAAGGCCAATCAGCATGATCGTTTCCATAAAATTGCAAATATTTTTAAAGTTTAGTTAGGTTTTTTGTTTTGCTCAACGTAGTTGAAGGTTTATGTTCAACATAACCTTTTTAGCACAAGAGGAATGACCATTTCTTATTATGTTGTTATAATTTGTCCTTAACCCTTTCAACACCACAGACCTCTAAATAGGCTTACAAAAAAGTGTAGATCCAGATGAGCCGGCTCGTGACGAGCCGTCTCATCAGGATCTGCACTTTTTGCAAGTAATATTACAATTTTTAGAAAATAATTTACCCATTTTGATAAATGAATTGATCCAAATGTAATTTTCTTATTAATTTAATTGGTCTAAAAATGTCATGGACCAGTCCATGTCAGTTACTTGGTGTTGAATGGGTTAATAAGAGCTATTTCAGACTCTATGTTTATTCTGATCATTAAGTAAGCCCTATAGTTGTCAAAATTTGGTAGTAATTTTCTGTTCTTGATTTGAAATATGTATAAAATTGTCCCCCATTCGAACTTAACCCTTTCCCTCGTAGAAGCACCTCTTGATGCCATTACCAATAGGACATACATTGACAATGTAGTTGTCAAACCAATGGTACCAACTGGCTAATGAAGTGGCAAATATGGGCCATACTGTTCCGTGTGTTGGGCCATACTGTCAAGTATTACATAGTATTTATTAAGACACACACAAAATGTATATCGGGTATACATCAAAGAGTCTTGCAGAAAAAGTTAATAGGAAATAATTAACATAGAATACAGATAAAATATATCTACAATGAACACATTTAACAAATAAGGTTGTGCCAACCATAGCTAGAATTAATGCAACGAACGAGGCTGGTCAGAGTTCTTTGCACATATTTTGGCACAATAGTGGGATTTCTGTATCTGTATCACTGTAGATGCAAATTTATTTTCTCACCTTAATTACAAATAAAACTGGTACATTGAAAAAAAAACCAAATTTTAGTGAAAACTGTAGTTACGACACAGTATTGAGTTCAACCCTCGATATGCAAATTGCGGATGGAAACAGGTTATTGGTTACGATTAGCGCTAATTATGGAGCTTCTTTTATGAAATGAATAGTGTATGCATGGAAGTGATAACAGCCGTAATGCGACAGGTATGTTGTTGGTTTTTAATATAATTGAAATGCGTCATTTATCAGACTCTTGACTTAGATGTATTGAAAACATAAATCATTAAATGTACACAATTGGCGATTTTAACACATTTATCCTCAGTAGGACCACATTAATTTTCTGCATTATTGAGTCTCCTTTGTTGAGCAAATGCAATTAAGTAACATAAAATGTTACAAAATTTGTGTTGTTTCATATTCAATCTATCAATTGTATCATTATTCTATGTTTTATTTTGGCTAATTTTGACACTGTCCACTAAAAAGAACAAACATTTTTAACATTATGTGAACGCTCTAAAACTATTACAATCTGGAATATCTGCACAGGCAGTTGCTGATCAGTTTGGGTGTGACATAACACAAATCCATGTAATTTTAATACAATATCAGACATCAAAAAGTTGAACATCCTCCTTAGAACAACAACCTCTCTACAACAACCAATCTTGATGTATCCGGATGATGTTTGCTCCTTAGAACAACAACCTCTCTACAACAACCAATCTTGATGTATCCGGATGATGTTTGCTAGGGAGAGAGGTTCGACATTATTTTATTTGCCGAAAGATATTGCGTTTCTTGATTTTATTTGACTATTAAATAGTGTCAGTGAATGCCAATTGCTTCCAGATAACATAGATTTAATCTAGCTCATAAGAATGCTTCCAGATCAGTCCTCCATGTACATGACCCATTAGCTCTTTGCAGCAAATCATACATAATTTAGATAGGTATCGACACTCTTTTCTCAACTCACGTTACCGTAAAGCTTGCTACATGAGCGGGCACTTTAGGCCATATAATTATATTATATTACCTGTGTAGCGTGTTATTTTCAAACATATGTTGGTACTGCGGTGCAGCATCTTCCGGGCCATGTGGAGCTGGTACACTCAACATCATCATCACTGGTCTGAAAGAACAAAACCAGAAATACACGGCCTCTAATACAGAAATCATTCATACAACAAACATAAACATCACTGGTCTGAAAGAACATAATAAGAAATGCATGGCCCCTAATACAGTGTTCATGACTTTCTACGGTACCAAGCACTTGCAAATTGGTTACCTCTAATTTGAAGAATCCATAAGAAATCGAAAGATTAGATTTATTGAGGATATAGAGGATATTTGTGTTTATTAGTAAGATAGGATTTTATTTCATCTCGTGATTACCGAAATTTGTATTTCAGCAAGTGGCATTAGCCATGATTTTGGCCAATATAATATTTGTTATCAAATTTAATTCATTTTAACTGCCCCTGTCGGGACCCTCTTTTAAGTACAATACACAACTACACAACCACGTATGTCAGATTGAACACCAATAATAAGAAATAGTTCCAGTATAATTTTCAAGTTTGCTGTCAAAATTAAAAACTACAGACAAAAATTCATTAGAATATATTACTTTATAATTAAAAAACTGTTCATGATCGTCAGAAAATAGCTAATATACAAAAGTACATCCAACCTTGGAGGAATACGAAACTGAAGCAGTGACAGAGAAAATGGTTTCTTCCACTGTTTGAAAACAGTGAAAGATAGCATTTTGTTTCACTGAGAAAACTCAATCATTCATTGGAAATCATAAAAGATAATCAAGTTGTGGCCTGCATGGAGTAAAATAATGCATGATTACCACCACCAGGAGGTTATGTTTTCACCCCGTATTGTTGTCTGTCCGCTGGATGTTCATGTTGTTTGTGAAGGCCCAACATGGGCCTAGGACCAATCAATTAACTTTTGGTGATGATTTGCATCTGGATCACAGCATGGTTGAGGTATGCGCTCTATTTTGGAATTTAATTAGTTAAATTTGGTTCAGTGGCAATCTATTAATGTATAACTTAACTCTTATCATAATTAATGATCGATTATGGGCGACTATCGATTATGGGCGACTATCGGGACATCACTTTACTAAATTCATTGTATTTGTTAAATACATCCTTCTGTAATCCATACAAACAACAAGTGACGTCTGTAGTCCAATCTATTTAGAACAGAGAGGTCCGGGGTTCGATATTCAGTCACTGTACATTGTATCTTTGAGCAAAGGCACCCGACACATATTGCTTAGTACTGGTTATCCGCTTAGGTTGGCAAGGGAAACAAGGACAATGTACACTTCAGTGTTGGAGTCCTGTCCTTTTATAGGAAGAAGAAGATGGAAAGAATAATCGAACACTATCGGTTCAACTAACTTGGTTGGAAAATACTGTTTACTCTGTTTCAGGAACGTCACACTGTCATTGGCTATCAGATCGGTGAAATAATCTCTGTAATAATTATCGTTTATAGGAAGAAGAATGGAAAGAATAATCGAACACTATCGGTTCAACTAACTTGGTTGGAAAATACTGTTTACTCTGTTTCAGGAACGTCACACTGTCATTGGCTATCAGATCGGTGAAATAATCTCTGTAATAATTATCGTTATAGGAAGAAGAAGATGGAAAGAATAATCGAACACTATCGGTTCAACTAACTTGGTTGGAAAATACTGTTTACTCTGTTTCAGGAACGTCACACTGTCATTGGCTATCAGATCGGTGAAATAATCTCTGTAATAATTATCGTTTTAGAAGAAGAAGATGGAAAGAATAATCGAACACTATCGGTTCAACTAACTTGGTTGGAAAATACTGTTTACTCTGTTTCAGGAACGTCACACTGTCATTGGCTATCAGATCGGTGAAATAATCTCTGTAATAATTATCGTTTATAGGAAGAAGAAGATGGAAAGAATAATCGAACACTATCGGTTCAACTAACTTGGTTGAAAATACTGTTTACTCTGTTTCAGGAACGTCACACTGTCATTGGCTATCGATCGTGAAATAATCTCTGTAATAATTATCGTTTATAGGAAGAAGAAGATGGAAGAATAATCGAACACTATCGGTTCAACTAACTTGGTTGGAAAATACTGTTTACTCTGTTTCAGGAACGTCACACTGTCATTGGCTATCAGATCGGTGAAATAATCTCTGTAATAATTATCGTTTATAGGAAGAAGAAGATGGAAAGAATAATCGAACACTATCGGTTCAACTAACTTGGTTGGAAAATACTGTTTACTCTGTTTCAGGAACGTCACACTGTCATTGGCTATCAGATCGGTGAAATAATCTCTGTAATAATTATCGTTTATAGGAAGAAGAAGATGGAAAGAATAATCGAACACTATCGGTTCAACTAACTTGGTTGGAAAATACTGTTTACTCTGTTTCAGGAACGTCACACTGTCATTGGCTATCAGATCGGTGAAATAATCTCTGTAATAATTATCGTTTATAGGAAGAAGAAGATGGAAAGAATAATCGAACACTATCGGTTCAACTAACTTGGTTGGAAAATACTGTTTACTCTGTTTCAGGAACGTCACACTGTCATTGGCTATCAGATCGGTGAAATAATCTCTGTAATAATTATCGTTTATAGGAAGAAGAAGATGGAAAGAATAATCGAACACTATCGGTTCAACTAACTTGGTTGGAAAATACTGTTTACTCTGTTTCAGGAACGTCACACTGTCATTGGCTATCAGATCGGTGAAATAATCTCTGTAATAATTATCGTTTATAGGAAGAAGAAGATGGAAAGAATAATCGAACACTATCGGTTCAACTAACTTGGTTGGAAAATACTGTTTACTCTGTTTCAGGAACGTCACACTGTCATTGGCTATCAGATCGGTGAAATAATCTCTGTAATAATTATCGTCATGTTTAACTTTCTGACCATTGAAGTTCAGGGTGTAGTTGTAGAATTGTGAGTTTTTATATAATCCCACCCACTCTCTCCAGCCTGGTGGAATGTAGGTACCGTTGTATTCGTTCAGGTACTTCCCAAAGTAACCTGAAAAAAATAAGGTATTTACATAAATAAAAGGAATGTCATCAAAATGTAACTGGTGACCAAGTTTGAAGAAAATCAAATGAAAAATATACATGGCAAATGCTGATGGATTGACGGACAGACAGACGACATAAAATATATTACATACAGTTAGCTAAGAAACATCATTGTTTCCCATAAGCTCAACTACGTCACCTACTAGACTTAAAAAACGTAACAGATTATACATTTCAAATTGTAATTGGGTATTTGTCGCACTTGGGTGACCGAATTTACACATTGTACAATGGCTGTTATATTTATTGCAACTAGTACATATCTCTTCTTTTTTTCATGCTCTAATTTGATAGTTCATGTTCTTGAACTTTCTTCAAATATTCATTTAAATATTAACCATTTTCTTTTTAACATCCAAAACTATTGACAATAACAATAACTTCTGAAATTCTTTAGCATACGAGTATACCTAGAATATATTTCACGTATTTTCATAGTGTGTGATTCATTATACTTGCTACTCATATTATAATAAATGATGCCTAAAGGCATTGAATCGCTTTGACAGAAGCTAGGTTAGGTAAGTTTGATACACTGTAAGATTTTAGCTTCCAATTAAAAATTATTACATTTATAAAAAGAAAATGTTAAAATGTGCAGGTAAATACCATATACAGTTACGGATACTCCAAGTGTGTGTATGTGTGCGTGCGCGTGCGTGTGAAATTATATAGCATATATTCTGATACATTTTTCATCACTCGATATGGAAATATACTTGTAAAGCTCTTTTAATTTTATGGAAAGGTCATTAACCCATTTCATTCTGGATACCGTTCAAACGGTATTTGCAAAGAACATTGAGCCAGATTAACCGCCACGGAATGTTCCATCTGATTAGGCTCTATGCTGTTTGCTATTCAGATGATCTTGCTAAGACACTTGGCTATGCAGCAAACAACATAGATCCTGATCAGCACGCAGCGTCACGCTGCGGCTGATCTGGATCTATGTTGTTTGCAAAAGCCTTTAAATATATCCAGAATGAAATGGGTTAAAAAGAGTAACACTACAGACATATTCAACGTGCAAGGTATGAATATATCTAATATGTTATAACTCTGATAGTTATATGTGCATAGATAATAGTCCAACTCATTAGTTTCAACATCCTTTATTTTCCAATTATTTACAGCAGCAACAAATGACAATTATACAAAACATAGGATAACAGTGAAAGTGTAAGTCTTCTAAAACTCTTCTCCTCCAATGGATCAAATTAATCGGCATCTAAAATAGCTTCTGTAATGTTAAAACACAACAGTTCTATAGAAACATAATACCGCATAAATCATTTTTGATCGCCATGTAGGTTTATTTTTGTTCTTTTTATTCTTCTATCAACCGTTCTTTATTTGTTCACAAATTTTTCTCTTTTAGTATGACACTATACCGTCTATATTTTTGTGACCTCTCTCGTCAGTGTGCATGGTTGACTATATTCAACAACCCAAGTATGTATTCGGTAATATTATGGAGACGGTGCTCGTATTTACTAGCTTTTAGCGTACTATTCATATCGCAATGTCTGTAAGCATATGTAGTTTTAATGCCAAGGGTCTGGCCTCAAAATCTAAGCGAGATCAAGTGTTTCAGTGGCTAAAAAACAACAGATTCAGTATATGTCTACTGCAGGAAACACATTGTAAACAGATGTTGGACAAAGATAGTTGGAACAAGCAATGGAATGGCGATATATTTTTAAGTGGCGATAGCTCTAATAGTCTCGGCGTAGGAATTCTCATAGATAGTAATGTAAAGTATATCCTTTTAGATTATAAAGAAGTAGTAACAGGGCGACTACAAATGCTAAAAATTGAAGTTGAAAGAAATATTATCGTTCTAATTTATGCACCAAACTTTTTTATATAACGCAGAATAACCGAACTAGCAACAGTAAATCAGGAAGCCAATCCTAATAAAAGGTGGTGTAAGAGACGAAACTATTAAATATTCAACTCGCAAAAAGAGAGAAAACCAAAAATATGAAACAGAATTACATAACAATATTACAAATATAGAAAATGAAATAAACGCAAAGCCAAACGAGGAATATTTAATTGAAAGACTAAAACATGAAAAAGATAAGCTAGAAAAATACACAGAAGATAAAAGTAGCAGAAAAAAATTCCAAACTGTTTGCTAACCTAGAAATTAAACGAGCAGAACAAAAAACAATACAACAACTTAATACACATCAGAATAACATCGAACAAAACACTAAGAAAATTCGCGAATATACAAAAACCTTCTTTGAAGAGTTGTACAAACAAGACACTTGGATTGATAAGTGTAACAACAACAAATTCTTTAGCAACCCACATACAACATTGACAGATGAACAACAACGAGAACAAAGATTCTTAACTGAATATGAATTGCATTTAAAAGAGATGAAAAACAACAAAAGCCCAGGCTCAGACAGCTTATCCACCGAATTTTATAAAATATTCTGGCCAGAAATAAAAATGTTCCTAATTAACTCTTTAAATTATTCTTTAGAAAATAACGACTTGTCAGAACTCCAAAATCAGGGTATTATTACACTACTACCAAAAAAGGATAAGGACGTTTTATCAATTAACAACTGGTGACCTATTTCACTTTTAAACGTAGATTACAAAATAGCAACTAAGACCATTGCGAACAGAATTAAATCAGTTTTAGATACAATTACAAGTACTGACCAAACCGGATTCATAAAGCGGCGATATATTGGTGAAAATGTCAGAATAATTCAAGAGGTAATTAATTATGTTAATGAAAACAATGAACCAGGCTTAATATTCTTTTTGGACTTTAATAAAGCTTTCGACAGCATAGATCATAGTTTTATGTACAAATGTCTCGAACATTTTGGCTTTATTAATAACACAATTGACTGGGTTAAATTATTTTACAGAGACCCTAAATCCTGCATAAGCAATAATGGACATATGTCTGAATTTTTCAATATTAAAAGAGAAGTACGTCAAGGATGCCCACTTTCGCCCTACCTATTCATTATTTGTATTGAATTGCTATCCATAGAAGTCAACACTAATGATGATATATCTGGAATTAAAGCACATGGCATAGACACAAAACAAACACTGTTTGCAGACGATGCTAGTTTCCTGTTAGATGGCACAGAGAAATTTTTTAAAACACTAATTAATACACTTGATGACTTTGGTAATGTATCAGGTCTAACGTTAAATAAATCCAAATGCACCGTTCTCCGAATAGGATCATGAACTAATACCAAAACTATATTTTGTAAAAAAAATGAAATTTATTTGGACATCAAATTGTGCAACTACATTAGGAATAACATTCAGTAATAACGTAAACGATATGCAACATCTGAATATCACAAATAAAATGTTATCGTTCGAAAATTGCTTGAATAAATGGAAAATGTGGAATTTGTCTCTAATCGGGAAAATAACTATTTTAAAAACTTTCACATTCCCAAAACTATATATATCCCCTAACAGTTTTGAACAACCCTAATTTCCAAACAATGAACGACATTAAACACATGATGTATAAATTCCTATGGAATGATAAACCAGATAAGATATCTAGAAAGCAAATTATTCAGGATTATAGTAATGGTGGTTTAAAAATGCTGGATATAGAGAAGTTTAGTGCAGCACTTAAAGCAAGTTGGATAAAACGATTAATATTCCAAAAAGAATCAAAGTTGGTACAAATTTATGATCATATGCTGGATAAACATGGAAGCGATTTTATGTTTAAATGTAATATCAACTGCAACGACATAAATAAAATCGAAATAAAATCTAAGTTTTTAAAAGAAATACTAACAGGATGGTCCAGAGAATATGTCGATTCTATATCCAAACAAATCTTGTGGAATAATTCAAACATAAAGAAACACGACAATACTACATTATTTTACAGACACTGGTTTAATAAAGGAATTCAATACATTGAACATATATACGACTTTAGACAGACAGTTCTTTTCTTTTATGCAAATAAGACAACTTTACAATATTAATCCCAGGGAGTTTTTGAAATACTACACTCTTTTGAACAGTATACCACATAAGTGGAAAACAAAGTTACAGTTAGAACCAATAACATATAAAATCCCTGAATATTTAATCACAAAAATCAATGCAAACACAAAAGTATGCAAACTTATATATTCGATATTAACCCATTCAACACCAAACCGGATGTTATTAGGCAAACTGTAAAATGGGAAACTATGTTATCAATAATCGATACTAACTGGAAAAATATATTTACACAACAAGAGCATTTCAATATAAATACTTAATGCACATAATTCCAAATAACGTTTTCCTATTTAAATGTAATATAGTTGCATCGCAACTTTGTGACTTTTGCATAATGCATAATGATTCTAACGTTCATATGTTTTGGGAATGCCACTATATACAGGATTTCTGGATTAAGATAACACATTTCTTAAGAACAATGTTGCAAACAGATAATTTGGCTCAATTTAATTATGAACATATTTCGTTATGTAATTTCAAACACAATAGCAAAGTGTATGAAATGAACATAAACTATATTATACTACTTGCTAAATATTTCATCTTTAAATGCAAATGTGAGAAGATTAAACCAAATGAAGTCCAATTTATAGCATATTTTAAAAGGAAAATAACACTAGAAGAAACAATCTCATTCTCAAAGATACACAAAATACGTTCAATGAGAAATGGAGACTTATCAACTAACTTGTCAATAAATGCATACTATATATAGACAATCATCCACACTGAAACTTCCTACTTTCTTTTGCTAATCTTATCTCTTCTACTTAAAAATTACTCCTCCCTCCCAATATACATCGGGTTATTATTTCAACGCTTTACGTAACTTCACATGATTACGTATAACTTAATATAAATATCATTCATGAATTATGCGTATAGATAGTGCTGCAGGCTGTTAGCACTTGTCAATTACTTTTTGACACGTTCTTTGTTTTCAATACATGTACATGCTTGGAAAGTCTACAGTGTGTGTAATTATACCTGGTATGGTACTTGCATGTTCGGCGTGGTCCAGGAAGTTTACTATGTATGTGAGCGTCAATGTTCTCAGCGTCAACCAAACCATCTCAGCTGCCAAATTCTCCAACTGACCGTTTCCGCTTAGCATAACCACCGATCAGCTCTCGGGTGAGTTCAAGTCGGAAGTCCAAGTGAGTGTAGCGCTTCCTCTTGGTGATCCCTGCTTGAAACCAGCTTGTAGATGATGAAGGCGTTGACAATGGAACAGTTCAGCAGGAACCAGAAGCCACTTCTTAGAATTGCGCCCGATATCGTACTTGGCCCTATGTTGGTCACGTAGGTCCACACCACCCATAAACTTGTTATAGGCATGAACACTGTGTGGCTGGCGTACGTTCAACCCTAACACGACGTTGCGCATCCTTGATATCATGGGGTCACTGAGTGTTGATAAGTGGTGGACCAGGCGTTATATTTCCACACGGTGGCAGTTACATTTGTGTAAAGCCCTTCCTGTTGGCCCGAACTGTGCCGCACGTGTAGAGTTCCTTGGCCAATAGTTGTTCTATCAGTGGCAAACTGGTGAAGAAGTTGTCGAAAAAGAGTTGACGATGAGTGTGGTCTGTCAGTTTTGTAACTACATTATAACCCAAGTCCGTGCTCAGTCAGGTTGTTCTGTCTTCATAGATACACTTCAAAGCGCGACAAGTATGCTGAATTGGCATCGCAGAGCATCCAAACCGTCACCCCTCTCTTCACCGGCTTGGCTGGCATATATTGGTGGAAGGACAGATGCCCAATGTAAGCTATCATTGCCTCATCGACCGAAGCCTGTGAAGCCTCTCAGGAATGTCTCAGAAACACGGTCAATCACATTTCTAATCTTATACAGACGATCATCCCCTCATCACCACGTCTGGGTTTTTCAGATTGGTCAGATACGTGAAAATACTGTAGTATCTTCTGAAATCTGTTGCAAGCATAATGTAATATCTTCTGAAATCTGTTGCAAGTCATAATGTAGTATCTTCTGAAATCTGTTGCAAGTCATAATGTAGTATCTTCTGAAATCTGTTGCAAGTCATAATGTAGTATCTTCTGAAATCTGTTGCAAGTCATAATGTAGTATCTTCTGAAATCTGTTGCAAGTCATAATGTAGTATCTTCTGAAATCTGTTGCAAGTCATAATGTAGTATCTTCTGAAATCTGTTGCAAGTCATAATGTAGTATCTTCTGAAATCTGTTGCAAGTCATAATGTAGTATATTCTGAAATCTGTTGCAAGTCATAATGTAGTATCTTCTGAAATCTGTTGCAAGTCATAATGTAGTATCTTCTGAAATCTGTTGCAAGTCATAATGTAGTATCTTCTGAAATCTGTTGCAAGTCATAATGTAGTATATTCTGAAATCTGTTGCAAGTCATAATGTTCTGGACACCTACATTCCCCAACAGATTGTTTGATGACCAAAACATGTCAGCCTCTGGCATCTGGCAGATTCCCATAAGGATGTTGATCCCCAAGAAGGCCCTCATCTGCGTTACCATTGTCTCAACCCATGGTGCTGTCCTTTGCCATCTTCCAAACAGCATATGTGTTCGTGTGGTGCACAATGGTTGCAATAAGATCTGCCGGAAACAGTAACTATAAGTAATCTAGCGGTGACGAATGCTCCCTGTCAAACCCATCTGGCAGGTTTGGTCCCGACTGATCAACAAAATCGTCAAACTGAAATCAAATACAATGATTTCCTTTCAATATTGATAATTATTATTATTTGACTTTATTTATAATTGCAATAAATACATTTATTTACAAAATAAATAATAATTTATCTATTTATTGTAAAGGCAAATCATTTATTGATGCATGTATTTGAATAAAAATTAACTTTTTCATGCGTTTTGGTCTTTTTTGAAATCTAGTTATAAAAGTAAATTTCGATATACATAAAAAGAAAAATACACGTGTTTCCGTTATTATTTCAATATTTGTATGTTTAGTTGAAATTCGGTAAACAAATATAAAAGTTTATCAAGCTTGGTAAAAAAACAACACTCAAGTTATCTTTCGAAACGCACCCTCAACTGCGAAAAGTTGGATGTCCATCCGTCCTCACGGACAGGTACGGGTTCTTCGTCGAAGCTATCACCAGACCCGTTGGTAACGTCGGTATCGATGTCTATATCAATATCAGAGCCAGAAAACCCAGAAAATTCGGACTCATCGGAATCACTGTCAAAAATGCTAGCCATAATAAAATAATCTTGATTTGAATTAGCAATATGATAATGTAAATATTATAAGATCGAAGCACTGGTCGGTGTTCTCAAACAAACTAATTCAGAAGGATCCTAAATGTCTTTAGAAATTTTAACTGGCGGTAATTAGATGCTAATCCCTTGCCATGGGCTAAGTGATAAATGTATACATGTACCATGTTTGATTAGATTAATTACGATTTCCAATATACAATGTTTTGACAGCTGCGTCTGGTAGATTCATGCATGAGGTCCACTACTGTTTATCATCATTAGTATGCGTGAACTATGGGAATCAAGCGTTTTAATTGGTTATTATTTTGATAAAATTAATGATATTCATGATGATTTAACTTTAACCTCGTTAGTTCCAATTTGGTTCCAATTTCACATTATCTCTGGTAATTTTCCGAAAATCACTTGGGTGTTTCCCAATTTTGGTTGGAGGCTGTTTTTAACAGTTTCATAAATAGTAACATGCGGTGAATGTTGAGGTATTTTTACTTCTGCATTTTCTGAGTTTTATACATTTATTGGTATTTTGCATTTAAAAATGGACGCGTGAAATGTCGTATGAATGCATATCTCCACAAAGCGGGCTAATGTGTATCGATGGAGTAATCGATAGACACGGTAAATGTCGTATACATGGGGAAGTCGATATTTGCGGTAAATGTCTTATCCATGGGGAGTCGATAGACACGGTAAATGTCGCATCGATGGAGTAATCAATAGACATGGTAAATGTCATATCGATGGAGTAATCGATAGATGCGGTAAATGTCATATCGATGGATTAATCGATAGATGCGGTAAATGTTGTAGCGATGGAGTAATCGATAGATGCGGTAAATGTCATATCGATGGAGTAATCGATAGATGCGGTAAATGTTGTAGCGATGGAGTAATCGATAGATGCGGTAAATATTGTAGCGATGGAGTAATAGATAGATGCGGTATAATGTCATATCGATGGAGTAATCGTTAGATGCGGTAAATGTCATATCGATGGAGTAATCGATAGATGCGGTAAATG
Organism: Archivesica marissinica; assembly: GCA_014843695.1. Lineage (NCBI taxonomy): Eukaryota > Metazoa > Mollusca > Bivalvia > Venerida > Vesicomyidae > Archivesica > Archivesica marissinica. Next base: position 13,830,093 of record CM026396.1, on the reverse strand, counting down.
TTGTAGCGATGGAGTAATCGATAGATGCGGTAAATGTCGTAGCGATGGAGTAATCGATAGATGCGGTAAATGTCGTAGCGATGGAGTAATCCATAGACGCGGTAAATGTCATATCTATGGGGGAGTCGATATACGCGGTAAATGTCATATCCATGGGGGAGACGATAGACACGGTAAATGTTGTATCAATGGAGTAATCAATAGACGCGGTAAATGTCGTATCCATGGGGGAGTCGATAGAAGTGGTAAATGTCATATCAATGGATTAATCAGATAGACACGGTAAATGTCGTATCCATGGGAGAGTTGATAGACGCGGTAAATGTCGTATCCATGGGGGAGTTGATAGAGACGGTAAATGTCATATCAATGGAGTAATCAATGGACGCGGTAAATGTCGTATCCATGGGGGACTCGATAAGACACCGTAAATGTTGTATCGATGGAGTAATCGATAGACGTGGTAAATGTCGTATAAATGGGGGAGTTGATAAGCGCGGTAAATGTCGTATCCACGGGGGAGTCGATAGACACCGTAAATGTCGTATCGATGGAGTAATCGATAGACGCGGTAAATGTCATATATATGGGGGAGTTGATAGATGCGGTAAATGTCGTATCCATGGGGGAGTCGATAGACACGGCAAATGTTGTATCCATGGGGGAGTCGATAGACACGGTAAATATTGTATCCACGGGGGAGTCGATAGACGTGGTAAATGTTGTATCCACGGGGGAGTTGATAGACACGGTAAATGTCGTATCCATGGGGGAGTCGATAGACACGGTAAATGTTGTATCCACGGGGGAGTTGATAGACGCAGTAAATGTATCCATGGGGGAGTTGATAGACGCGGTAAATGTTGTATCCATGGGGGAGTTGATAGACGCGGTAAATGTTGTATCCATGGGGGAGTTGATAGACACGCTAAATGTCGTATCCATGGGGGAGTCGATAGACACGGTAAATGTTGCATCCACGGGGGAGTTGATAGACGCGGTAAATGTTGTATCCATGGGGGAGTTGATAGACACGGTAAATGTCGTATCCATGGGGTAGTTGATAGATGCGGTAAATGTCGTATCCATGGGGTAGTCGATAGACACGGTAAATGTTGTATCCATGGGGGAGTTGATAGACACGGCAAATGTTGTATCCATGGGGGAGTCGATAGACACGGTAAATATTGTATCCACGGGGGAGTCGATAGACGTGGTAAATGTTGTATCCACGGGGGAGTTGATAGACACGGTAAATGTCGTATCCATGGGGGAGTCGATAGACACGGTAAATGTTGTATCCACGGGGGAGTTGATAGACGCAGTAAATGTATCCATGGGGGAGTTGATAGACGCGGTAAATGTTGTATCCATGGGGGAGTTGATAGACGCGGTAAATGTTGTATCCATGGGGGAGTTGATAGACACGGTAAATGTCGTATCCATGGGGGAGTCGATAGACACGGTAAATGTTGCATCCACGGGGGAGTTGATAGACGCGGTAAATGTTGTATCCATGGGGGAGTTGATAGACACGGTAAATGTCGTATCCATGGGGTAGTTGATAGATGCGGTAAATGTCGTATCCATGGGGTAGTCGATAGACACGGTAAATGTTGTATCCATGGGGGAGTTGATAGACACGGTAAATGTCGTATCCATGGGGGAGTCGATAGACACGGTAAATGTTGTATCCACGGGGGAGTTGATAGACGCGGTAAATGTTGTATCCATGGGGGAGTTGATAGACACGGTAAATGTCGTATCCATGGGGTAGTTGATAGATGCGGTAAATGTCGTATCCATGGGGTAGTCGATAGACACGGTAAATGTTGTATCCATGGGGGAGTTGATAGACACGGTAAATGTCGTATCCATGGGGGAGTCGATAGACACGGTAAATGTTGTATCCACGGGGGAGTTGATAGACGCGGTAAATGTTGTATCCATGGGGGAGTTGATAGACATAGTAAATGTTGTATCCATGGGGGAGTCGATAGACACGGTAAATGTTGTATCCACGGGGGAGTTGATAGACGCAGTAAATGTATCCATGGGGGAGTTGATAGACGCGGTAAATGTTGTATCCATGGGGGAGTTGATAGACGCGGTAAATGTTGTATCCATGGGGGAGTTGATAGACACGGTAAATGTCGTATCCATGGGGGAGTCGATAGACACGGTAAATGTTGCATCCACGGGGGAGTTGATAGACGCGGTAAATGTTGTATCCATGGGGGAGTTGATAGACACGGTAAATGTCGTATCCATGGGGTAGTTGATAGATGCGGTAAATGTCGTATCCATGGGGTAGTCGATAGACACGGTAAATGTTGTATCCATGGGGGAGTTGATAGACACGGTAAATGTCGTATCCATGAGGGAGTCGATAGACACGGTAAATGTTGTATCCACGGGGGAGTTGATAGACGCGGTAAATGTTGTATCCATGGGGGAGTCGATAGACGCGGTAAATGTTGTATCCATGGGGGAGTTGATAGACGTCGTAAATGTTGTATCCACGGGGGAGTTGATAGACGCGGTAAATGTTGTATCCATGGGGGAGTTGATAGACGCGGTAAATGTTGTATCCATGGGGGAGTTGATAGACGTCGTAAATGTTGTATCCACGGGGGAGTTGATAGACACGGTAAATGTCGTATCCATGGGGTAGTCGATAGATGCGGTAAATGTCGTATCCATGGGGTAGTCGATAGACACGGTAAATGTTGTATCCATGGGGGAGTCGATAGACACGGTAAATGTTGTATCCATGGGGGAGTTGATAGACGCGGTAAATGTCGTATCCATGGGGGAGTCGATAGATGCGGTAAATGTCGTATCCATGGGGTAGTCGATAGATGCGGTAAATGTCGTATCCATGGGGTAGTCGATAGACACGGTAAATGTTGTATCCATGGGGGAGTTGATAGACGCGGTAAATGTTGTATCCATGGGGGAGTTGATAGACGCGGTAAATGTCGTATCCATGGGGGAGTCGATAGATGCGGTAAATGTTGTATCCATGGGGTAGTCGATAGATGCGGTAAATGTCGTATCCATGGGGTAGTCGATAGACACGGTAAATGTTGTATCCATGGGGGAGTCGATAGACACGGTAAAGGTTGTATCCATGGGGGAGTTGATAGACGCGGTAAATGTCGTATCCATGGGGGAGTCGATAGACACGGTAAATGTCGTATCCATGGGGGAGTCGATA
>CM026396.1:13780397-13825873 GCA_014843695.1 Archivesica marissinica | reverse complement strand
AAATTATATAGCATATATTCTGATACATTTTTCATCACTCGATCAGTAGATATACTTGTAAAGCTCAATTATTTTTATGGAAAGGTCTTTAAAAAGAGTAACACTACAGACATTTTCAACGTGCATTTTTAAGTGAAAGGTATGAATATATCTAATATGTTAAAACTCTGATAGTTATATATAATATAGTGACAATAGTCAAATTCATTTGTAGATCAAATTAGTTTTAACATCCTTTATTTTTCAATTATTTACAGCAGCAACAAATGACAATTATGCAAAACATAGGATAACAGTGAAAGTGTAAGTCTTCTAAAACTCTTCTCCTCCAATGGATCAAATTAATCGGCATCTAAAATAGCTTCTGTAATGTTAAAACACAACAGTTCTATAGAAACATAATACCGCATAAATCATTTTTGATCGCCATGTAGGTTTATTTTTGTTGTTATATGTACGGACAGTCTTATTCTTCTATCAACCATTCTTTATTTGTTCATAAATTTCTCTCTTTTAGTATGACATTATACCTTCTACTATATTTTTGTGACATCTCTCGTCAGTGTGCATGGTTGACTATATTCAACAACCCAAGTGTGTGTAATACTATGTATTCGGTAATATTATGGAGACTGTGCTCGGATTTACTAGCTTTTAGCGTACTATTCATATCGCAATGTCTGTAAGCATATGTAGTTTTAATGCCAAGGGTCTGGCCTCAAAATCTAAGCGAGATCAAGTGTTTCAGTGGCTAAAAAACAACAGATTCAGTATATGTCTACTGCAGGAAACACATTGTAAACAGATGTTGGACAAAGATAGTTGGAACAAGCAATGGAATGGCGATATATTTTTAAGTGGCGATAGCTCTAATAGTCTCGGCGTGGGAATTCTCATAGATAGTAATGTAAAGTATATCCTTTTAGATTATAAAGAAGTAGTAACAGGGCGACTACAAATGCTAAAAATTGAAGTTGAAAGAAAAATGATCGTTCTAATGAATATTTATGCACCAAACTTTTTTATATAACGCATAATAACCGAACTAGCAACAGTAAGTCAGGAAGCCAATCCTAAAACATTGTGGGAAGTAATAAAAGGTGGTATAAGAGACTATTAAATATTCAACTCGCAAAAAGAGAGAAAACCAAAAATATGAAACAGAATTACATAGCAATAGTACAAATATAGAAAATGAAATAAATGCAAAGCCAAACGAGGAACATTTAATTGAAAGACTAAAACATGAAAAAGATTAGCTAGAAAATTACACAGAAGATAAAATTAAAGGTATATTACTGAGATCAAAAGCCGAATGGGTAGGAGCGGGAAAAAATTCCAAACTGTTTTCTAACCTAGAAATTAAACAAGCAGAACAAAAAACAATACAACAACATAATACACATCAGAATAACATCGAACAAAACCCTAAGAAAATTCTCGAATATACAAAAACCTTCTTTGAAGATTTGTACAAGCAAGACACATTGATACATGATTGATAAATGTAACAACAACACATTCTTTAGCAACCCACATACAACATTGACAGATGAACAACAACAACCATAACAAAGACTCTTAACTGAATATGAATGCGCCATTGCACTTAAAGATATGAAAAACAACAAACGCCCAGGCTCAGATGGCTTATCCACCAAATTTTACAAAATATTCTGGTCAGAAATTAACTCTTTAGAAACTAACGACTTGTCAGAACTCCAAAAACAGGGTATTATTACACTACTACCAAAAAAGGATAAGGATGTTTTATCAATTAACAACTGGCAACCTATTTCACTTTTAAATGTAGATTACAAAATAGCGACTAAGACCATTGCGAACAGAATTAAATCAGTTTTAGATACAATTATAAGTACTGACCAAACCGGATTCATAAAAGGGCGATATATATTGGTTAAAATGTCAGAATAATTGAAGAGGTAATTAATTATGTTAATGAAAACAAAGAACCAGGGTTAATATTCTTTTCAGACTTTAATAAAGCTTTCGACAGCATAGATCATAGTTTTATGTACAAATGTCTCTAACATTTCGGTTTTAATAATGACACAATTGACTGGGTTCAATTATTTTACAGAGACTCAAAATCCTGCATAAGCAATAATGGACATATGTCTGAATATTTCAATATTAAAAGAGGAGTACGTTAAGGGTTCCCACTTTCACCTTACCTATTCATTATTTGTATTGAATTGCTATCCATAGAAGTCAACACTAATGACGATATATCTGGAATTAAAGCACATGGCATAGACACAAAACAAACACTGTTTGCAAACGATGCTAGTTTCCTGTTAGATGGCACAGAGAAATCTTTTAAAACACTAATTAATACACTTGATGACTTTGGTAATGTATCAGGTCTAACGTTAAATAAATCCAAATGCACCGTTCTCTGAATAGGATCATTAACTAATACCGAAACTATATTTTGTAAAAAAAGAAATTTATCAAATTGTGCAACTACTTTAGGAATAACATTCAGTAATAACGTAAACGATATGCAACATCTGAATATCACAAATAAAATTTTATCGTTCGAAAACTGCTTGAATAAATGGAAATGGTGGAATTTGTCTCTAATCGGGAAAATAATTATTTTAAAAACTTTCGCATTCCCAAAACTCATATATCCCCTAACAGTTTTGAATAACCCTAATTCCCAAACAATGAATGAAATTAAACACATGATGTATAAATTCTTATGGAATGATAACCAGATAAGATATCTAGAAAACAAATTATTCAGGATTATAGTAATGGTGGTTTAAAAATGCTGGATATAGAGAACTTTAGTGCAGCACTTAAAGCAAGTTGGATAAAACGAGTAATGTTCCAAAAAGAATCTCAAAGTTGGTACAAATTTATGATCATATGCTGGATAAACATGGAAGCGATTTTATGCTTAAATGTAACATCAGCTGCAACGACATTAAAAATCTCGAAATAAAATAACAGAAATACTAACAGGATGGTCCAGAGTAAATTATAAAGAATATGTCGATTCTATGTGGAATAATTCAAACATAAAGAAACACGACGATACTACGTTATTTTACAGACACTGGTTTAATAAAGGAATTCAATACAATGAACATATAACTATACGACTTTAGACACAAGTAGTTCTTTTCTTTTATGCAAATAAGACAACTTTACAATATTAATCCCGGGGAATTTTTGAAATACTACACTCTTTTGAACAGTATACCACATACGTGGAAAACAAAGTTACAGTTAGAACCAATAACATAAAAATCCCTGAATATTTAATCATAAAAATCAATGCAAACACAAAAGTATGCAAACTTATATATTCGATATTTAAGAAATAATAAGTATCAACCGTGGTATATCGCATAATAACCCGAGTTTGAAGTTCTTATGCGTAGAAATATATCACGAAGGCCGAAGGTTCTAACTGTCTAAGGTAGGTATATCGCAGAATAACCCGAGGTAGTTTTACTCTACAAGTATGTATGTTATTAGCTGGGTCGTGTTAGAATAACGAATAACTCTAAACCGGATGTTATTAGGCAAACTGTAAAATGGGAAACTATGTTATCAATAGTCGATACTAACTGGAAAAATATATTCACACAACCGATTAGAATAACTATAGAAACGAAATTAAGATCATTTCAATATAAATACTTAATGCACATAATTCCAAATAACGTTTTCCTATTTAAATGTAATATAGTTGCATCACAACTTTGTGACTTTTGCATAATGCATAATGATTCTAACGTTCATATGTTTTGGGAATGCCACTATATACAGGATTTCTGGATTAAGATAACACATTTCTTAAGAACAATGTTGCAAACAGATAATTTGGCTCAATTTAATTATGAACATATTTCGTTATGTAATTTCAAACACAATAGCAAAGTGTATGAAATGAACATAAACTATATTATACTACTTGCTAAATATTTCATCTTTAAATGCAAATGTGAGAAGATTAAACCAAATGAAGTCCAATTTATAGCATATTTTAAAAGGAAAATAACACTAGAAGAAACAATCTCATTCTCAAAGATACACAAAATACGTTCAATGAGAAATGGAGACTTATCAACTAACTTGTCAATAAATGCATACTATATATAGACAATCATCCACACTGAAACTTCCTACTTTCTTTTGCTAATCTTATCTCTTCTACTTAAAAATTACTCCTCCCTCCCAATATACATCGGGTTATTATTTCAATGCTTTACGTAACTTCACATGATTACGTATAACTTAATATAAATATCATTCATGAATTATGCGTATAGATAGTGCTGCAGGCTGTTAGCACTTGTCAATTATTTTTTGACACGTTCTTTGTTTTCAATACATGTACATGCTTGGAAAGTCTACAGTGTGTGTAATTATACCTGGTATGGTACTTGCATGTTCGGCGTGGTCCAGGAAGTTTACTATGTATGTGAGCGTCAATGTTCTCAGCGTCAACCAAACCATCTCAGCTGCCAAATTCTCCAACTGACCGTTTCCGCTTAGCATAACCACCGATCAGCTCTCGGGTGAGTTCAAGTCGGAAGTCCAAGTGAGTGTAGCGCTTCCTCTTGGTGATCCCTGCTTGAAACCAGCTTGTAGATGATGAAGGCGTTGACAATGGAACAGTTCAGCAGGAACCAGAAGCCACTTCTTAGAATTGCGCCCGATATCGTACTTGGCCCTATGTTGGTCACGTAGGTCCACACCACCCATAAACTTGTTATAGGCATGAACACTGTGTGGCTGGCGTACGTTCAACCCTAACACGACGTTGCGCATCCTTGATATCATGGGGTCACTGAGTGTTGATAAGTGGTGGACCAGGCGTTATATTTCCACACGGTGGCAGTTACATTTGTGTAAAGCCCTTCCTGTTGGCCCGAACTGTGCCGCACGTGTAGAGTTCCTTGGCCAATAGTTGTTCTATCAGTGGCAAACTGGTGAAGAAGTTGTCGAAAAAGAGTTGACGATGAGTGTGGTCTGTCAGTTTTGTAACTACATTATAACCCAAGTCCGTGCTCAGTCAGGTTGTTCTGTCTTCATAGATACACTTCAAAGCGCGACAAGTATGCTGAATTGGCATCGCAGAGCATCCAAACCGTCACCCCTCTCTTCACCGGCTTGGCTGGCATATATTGGTGGAAGGACAGATGCCCAATTTAAGCTATCATTGCCTCATCGACCGAAGCCTGTGAAGCCTCTCAGGAATGTCTCAGAAACACGGTCAATCACATATCTAATCTTATACAGACGCTCATCACCACGTCTGGGTTTTTCAGATTGGTCAGATACGTGAAAATACTGTAGTATCTTCTGAAATCTGTTGCAAGTCATAATGTAATATCTTCTGAAATCTGTTGCAAGTCATAATGTAGTATCTTCTGAAATCTGTTGCAAGTCATAATGTAGTATCTTCTGAAATCTGTTGCAAGTCATAATGTAGTATCTTCTGAAATCTGTTGCAAGTCATAATGTAGTATCTTCTGAAATCTGTTGCAAGTCATAATGTAGTATCTTCTGAAATCTGTTGCAAGTCATAATGTAGTATATTCTGAAATCTGTTGCAAGTCATAATGTAGTATCTTCTGAAATCTGTTGCAAGTCATAATGTAGTATCTTCTGAAATCTGTTGCAAGTCATAATGTAGTATCTTCTGAAATCTGTTGCAAGTCATAATGTAGTATATTCTGAAATCTGTTGCAAGTCATAATGTTCTGGACACCTACATTCCCCAACAGATTGTTTGATGACCAAAACATGTCAGCCTCTGGCATCTGGCAGATTCCCATAAGGATGTTGATCCCCAAGAAGGCCCTCATCTGCGTTACCATTGTCTCAACCCATGGTGCTGTCCTTTGCCATCTTCCAAACAGCATATGTGTTCGTGTGGTGCACAATGGTTGCAATAAGATCTGCCGGAAACAGTAACTATAAGTAATCTAGCGGTGACGAATGCTCCCTGTCAAACCCATCTGGCAGGTTTGGTCCCGACTGATCAACAAAATCGTCAAACTGAAATCAAATACAATGATTTCCTTTCAATATTGATAATTATTATTATTTGACTTTATTTATAATTGCAATAAATACATTTATTTACAAAATAAATAATAATTTATCTATTTATTGTAAAGGCAAATCATTTATTGATGCATGTATTTGAATAAAAATTAACTTTTTCATGCGTTTTGGTCTTTTTTGAAATCTAGTTATAAAAGTAAATTTCGATATACATAAAAAGAAAAATACACGTGTTTCCGTTATTATTTCAATATTTGTATGTTTAGTTGAAATTCGGTAAACAAATATAAAAGTTTATCAAGCTTGGTAAAAAAACAACACTCAAGTTATCTTTCGAAACGCACCCTCAACTGCGAAAAGTTGGATGTCCATCCGTCCTCACGGACAGGTACGGGTTCTTCGTCGAAGCTATCACCAGACCCGTTGGTAACGTCGGTATCGATGTCTATATCAATATCAGAGCCAGAAAACCCAGAAAATTCGGACTCATCGGAATCACTGTCAAAAATGCTAGCCATAATAAAATAATCTTGATTTGAATTAGCAATATGATAATGTAAATATTATAAGATCGAAGCACTGGTCGGTGTTCTCAAACAAACTAATTCAGAAGGATCCTAAATGTCTTTAGAAATTTTAACTGGCGGTAATTAGATGCTAATCCCTTGCCATGGGCTAAGTGATAAATGTATACATGTACCATGTTTGATTAGATTAATTACGATTTCCAATATACAATGTTTTGACAGCTGCGTCTGGTAGATTCATGCATGAGGTCCACTACTGTTTATCATCATTAGTATGCGTGAACTATGGGAATCAAGCGTTTTAATTGGTTATTATTTTGATAAAATTAATGATATTCATGATGATTTAACTTTAACCTCGTTAGTTCCAATTTGGTTCCAATTTCACATTATCTCTGGTAATTTTCCGAAAATCACTTGGGTGTTTCCCAATTTTGGTTGGAGGCTGTTTTTAACAGTTTCATAAATAGTAACATGCGGTGAATGTTGAGGTATTTTTACTTCTGCATTTTCTGAGTTTTATACATTTATTGGTATTTTGCATTTAAAAATGGACGCGTGAAATGTCGTATGAATGCATATCTCCACAAAGCGGGCTAATGTGTATCGATGGAGTAATCGATAGACACGGTAAATGTCGTATACATGGGGAAGTCGATATTTGCGGTAAATGTCTTATCCATGGGGAGTCGATAGACACGGTAAATGTCGCATCGATGGAGTAATCAATAGACATGGTAAATGTCATATCGATGGAGTAATCGATAGATGCGGTAAATGTCATATCGATGGATTAATCGATAGATGCGGTAAATGTTGTAGCGATGGAGTAATCGATAGATGCGGTAAATGTCATATCGATGGAGTAATCGATAGATGCGGTAAATGTTGTAGCGATGGAGTAATCGATAGATGCGGTAAATATTGTAGCGATGGAGTAATAGATAGATGCGGTATAATGTCATATCGATGGAGTAATCGTTAGATGCGGTAAATGTCATATCGATGGAGTAATCGATAGATGCGGTAAATGTTGTAGCGATGGAGTAATCGATAGATGCGGTAAATGTCGTAGCGATGGAGTAATCGATAGATGCGGTAAATGTCGTAGCGATGGAGTAATCCATAGACGCGGTAAATGTCATATCTATGGGGGAGTCGATATACGCGGTAAATGTCATATCCATGGGGGAGACGATAGACACGGTAAATGTTGTATCAATGGAGTAATCAATAGACGCGGTAAATGTCGTATCCATGGGGGAGTCGATAGAAGTGGTAAATGTCATATCAATGGATTAATCAGATAGACACGGTAAATGTCGTATCCATGGGAGAGTTGATAGACGCGGTAAATGTCGTATCCATGGGGGAGTTGATAGAGACGGTAAATGTCATATCAATGGAGTAATCAATGGACGCGGTAAATGTCGTATCCATGGGGGACTCGATAAGACACCGTAAATGTTGTATCGATGGAGTAATCGATAGACGTGGTAAATGTCGTATAAATGGGGGAGTTGATAAGCGCGGTAAATGTCGTATCCACGGGGGAGTCGATAGACACCGTAAATGTCGTATCGATGGAGTAATCGATAGACGCGGTAAATGTCATATATATGGGGGAGTTGATAGATGCGGTAAATGTCGTATCCATGGGGGAGTCGATAGACACGGCAAATGTTGTATCCATGGGGGAGTCGATAGACACGGTAAATATTGTATCCACGGGGGAGTCGATAGACGTGGTAAATGTTGTATCCACGGGGGAGTTGATAGACACGGTAAATGTCGTATCCATGGGGGAGTCGATAGACACGGTAAATGTTGTATCCACGGGGGAGTTGATAGACGCAGTAAATGTATCCATGGGGGAGTTGATAGACGCGGTAAATGTTGTATCCATGGGGGAGTTGATAGACGCGGTAAATGTTGTATCCATGGGGGAGTTGATAGACACGGTAAATGTCGTATCCATGGGGGAGTCGATAGACACGGTAAATGTTGCATCCACGGGGGAGTTGATAGACGCGGTAAATGTTGTATCCATGGGGGAGTTGATAGACACGGTAAATGTCGTATACATGGGGTAGTTGATAGATGCGGTAAATGTCGTATCCATGGGGTAGTCGATAGACACGGTAAATGTTGTATCCATGGGGGAGTTGATAGACACGGTAAATGTCGTATCCATGGGGGAGTCGATAGACACGGTAAATGTTGTATCCACGGGGGAGTTGATAGACGCGGTAAATGTTGTATCCATGGGGGAGTTGATAGACACGGTAAATGTCGTATCCATGGGGGAGTCGATAGACACGGTAAATGTTGTATCCACGGGGGAGTTGATAGACACGGTAAATGTTGTATCCATGGGGGAGTTGATAGACACGGTAAATGTCGTATCCATGGGGGAGTCGATAGACACGGTAAATGTTGTATCCACGGGGGAGTTGATAGACGCGGTAAATGTTGTATCCATGGGGGAGTTGATAGACATAGTAAATGTTGTATCCATGGGGGAGTCGATAGACACGGTAAATGTTGTATCCACGGGGGAGTTGATAGACGCAGTAAATGTATCCATGGGGGAGTTGATAGACGCGGTAAATGTTGTATCCATGGGGGAGTTGATAGACGCGGTAAATGTTGTATCCATGGGGGAGTTGATAGACACGGTAAATGTCGTATCCATGGGGGAGTCGATAGACACGGTAAATGTTGCATCCACGGGGGAGTTGATAGACGCGGTAAATGTTGTATCCATGGGGGAGTTGATAGACACGGTAAATGTCGTATCCATGGGGTAGTTGATAGATGCGGTAAATGTCGTATCCATGGGGTAGTCGATAGACACGGTAAATGTTGTATCCATGGGGGAGTTGATAGACACGGTAAATGTCGTATCCATGAGGGAGTCGATAGACACGGTAAATGTTGTATCCACGGGGGAGTTGATAGACGCGGTAAATGTTGTATCCATGGGGGAGTCGATAGACGCGGTAAATGTTGTATCCATGGGGGAGTTGATAGACGTCGTAAATGTTGTATCCACGGGGGAGTTGATAGACGCGGTAAATGTTGTATCCATGGGGGAGTTGATAGACGCGGTAAATGTTGTATCCATGGGGGAGTTGATAGACGTCGTAAATGTTGTATCCACGGGGGAGTTGATAGACACGGTAAATGTCGTATCCATGGGGTAGTCGATAGATGCGGTAAATGTCGTATCCATGGGGTAGTCGATAGACACGGTAAATGTTGTATCCATGGGGGAGTCGATAGACACGGTAAATGTTGTATCCATGGGGGAGTTGATAGACGCGGTAAATGTCGTATCCATGGGGGAGTCGATAGATGCGGTAAATGTCGTATCCATGGGGTAGTCGATAGATGCGGTAAATGTCGTATCCATGGGGTAGTCGATAGACACGGTAAATGTTGTATCCATGGGGGAGTTGATAGACGCGGTAAATGTTGTATCCATGGGGGAGTTGATAGACGCGGTAAATGTCGTATCCATGGGGGAGTCGATAGATGCGGTAAATGTTGTATCCATGGGGTAGTCGATAGATGCGGTAAATGTCGTATCCATGGGGTAGTCGATAGACACGGTAAATGTTGTATCCATGGGGGAGTCGATAGACACGGTAAAGGTTGTATCCATGGGGGAGTTGATAGACGCGGTAAATGTCGTATCCATGGGGGAGTCGATAGACACGGTAAATGTTGTATCCATGGGGGAGTCGATAGATGCGGTAAATGTCGTATCCATGGGGGAGTCGATAGACACGGTAAATGTCGTATCCATGGGGGAGTCGATAGACACGGTAAATGTTGTATCCATGGGGGAGTCGATAGACACGGTAAATGTTGTATCCATGGGGGAGTCGATAGACACGTAAATGTTGATCCAGGGAGTGATAGAACCAAGATAGACACGGTAAATGTCGTATCCATGGGGAGTGATAGAACGGTAAATGTCGTATCCATGGGGGAGTCGATAGACACGGTAAATGTCGTATCCATGGGGGAGTCGATAGACACGGTAAATGTCGTATCCATGGGGGAGTCGATAGACACGGTAAATGTTGTATCCACGGGGGAGTCGATAGACACGGTAAATGTTGTATCCATGGGGGAGTTGATAGACACGGTAAATGTTGTATCCATGGGGGAGTCGATAGACACGGTAAATGTTGTATCCACGGGGGAGTTGATAGACGCGGTAAATGTTGTATCCATGGGGGAGTTGATAGACCGGTAAATGTTGTATCCATGGGGGAGTTGATAGACACGGTAAATGTTGTATCCACGGGGGAGTCGATAGACACGGTAAATGTTGTATCCATGGGGGAGTTGATAGACGTGGTAAATGTTGTATCCACGGGGGAGTCGATAGACACGGTAAATGTTGTATCCACGGGGGAGTCGATAGACATGGTAAATGTCGTATATATGGAGTAAAGAGTTAAACAGATAAAATGAAATTACATACCTGTTCTGTATCCATCATCGCTGAGATACTTTGCAAATGTTCGCGGCTCATGCACCCTCTGCCATTCGACACCCGAGCAATTCTCATTGTTTGTATACACGTTATGGTTATGTGGATATAGCCCTGCAAAATCAAATATTCAATTCAATTAATTTATAGATTTAAATATGACAACAGATTTATAGCAAACAATAACCACCGAGTCCGTGGTCGAGTGGTTAAACTGCTGACTGATCCTTCCATTATGAAGTCGATTGTTCTTTGTGGACTTGGACATTTGTTTTGACAATGGTTTTTCTCTCTCATTGACAAATAGTACTGTCTCATTTCTGAATGAAACTGGGCTCAATTTGAGATATCTGGTTGACTTTATTCCATTACAAATCATACAAAAATAAAAAATTATTTGTGTGGGAGGAAACCGGGTTACCCGGTCGACTTGTGGCCAGGATGAGAAAATGGACTTATGGCCGGGAATATATGGTAATTATCTGACAGAATCATCTAATTTCAATCATATTGGATAATGTCACTATCAGGATGCTTCAATCCAAGTTTGGTCCAACTCTTGACTTGTTCAGTATCTTCACAGATGTCTTTTGAGGCAAATTATGGAACAGATGACAGACAGACTGCAGATGCTGGATCAGCCAGTATTTTGAAAGATGGGTCTCAAAATTTAATGACAGTTGGTGTATTTTTGACATTAACCAAATTAAAAATAACAAATCAATGTGTTTCCATTATTATAAAACCACAACCTTTTTAACCCTTATAATTCTGATGGAATGTGCAAACAACATAGTAACGCCACGTCTGAACAGGATCTATATTGTTTGCTATTAAGTGTTTTAACTCAACTATCTGAATAGCAAACATCATAGAGCCTAATCAGACAGCACATTCTGGCTCTATGCTGTTTGCAAAAGCAACTTTAGTTGTGATTGGCAGGTTTAAGGGGTAAAGGAAAATCATTATGCCATTTGCATGCACAACATTTGAATTTATTCCATTTGTATTTAATGTCCTTTGCATGTATGCCATTAATTTTGCACTTACACCACTAATTTTGTTATTATGCCATTTGAATGTACATGTATACCATTAAAAAACTGTAAAACAAGCAAATCTACAAATTTGAATGACCATACCCGGCCACAAGTAAATCTCGGCCATCGACGGCAAAGTTTTGGCTTGAAAAAGCTGGATCCTTCCATATGTCGATGGTACTTCTATGATGGTTTTTTCTCTTATTTTTGAAAGAAACTGGGCTCAATTTGAGATATCTGGTTGACTTTAATCAATTTTACAATTCATAAAGAATGCAATGATTTATGAAGTTTGTATATCAGCTAAAAAGTGCGAAAACCTGAGTGGACGCGGTAAGAACTTGTAGTAGGAGAACAGTAGAAACGGAAATGGACGTGGTATGGTCTCCATGGAACATGTTAAAACAAACGTAGAGAGGACGTGGTCGAAGACTTTATTGGCGTAGTACAAACGTGGTGCAGACGGGAAAGATTGCATTGCTCACTGCGTTGTTGCTAGGTTGTCACTGCGTTCTTGCTACGTCAATGGAGTTCTCACTACAACCTTTCCACGCTTGCCTGGGTACGTCTATGTCACGTTGTAGAAGATCGTATTACGTTGTTAATACGTTCTTTCGGTGCGTACCACGTTTGCTGCAGGTTCTCACTGAGTCTATGTCACATGCTGATAATTGAGTATAAATACCGGATCCATTTCCTCCATGATTATCACTAATTTACCAGCCTTGAACATGACAACACGTAATCCAGAACTTCTACTACAGCTTGATTCAAGGCCAACATGCTTTACTGGATGCACAAACTGCACTTGTGTTGGTGAGAATGAGAAAACGGAGAAGGAATATAGGACAACATAGATCCTGCTGGGTGCGCCCTTGGATTTCTGTTGAAAGAAGACTTCAATTTGGCCATTATGACCAACTGATGGAAGAGTTAAGAATGGAAGATCAACAGTCATTCTTCAATTTCCTCAGGATGCCTCCCGAGATGTTTGATGAATTGCTGAATATAGTTGGTCCTAGATGTCACAAGATTGACACCCACTACAAGATGAGTAAAATGTTGACTGATGGCCAGGTAGCTGTAGCATTATCTGTTATAATGCAAAATTATTGTTGTTTAGGTTTGTATGATACTTGCAAGTTTATGTCACATAAATGGGTTTGAACAGCTTAGTTTATACAAATTTATTTTACTGCGATTGCTTAATAGCGAAAATTAGCGAAATATAATGCTCATGAATAATTGGTGTTCTACAGTAGATGGAGGTGAGGTAGGCTGGCTGCTACTCAATTGATTATTGGTGCTGTATGTATGGAGACAATTAGTTTAATCATATTTTATTGCATTCTATATATACAATGTACAATACAAAACAAATGAACAAACATTAATAACTATCCATAATGCATGATTTGTGGCATTGTTTGCTCAAGGATTGTCATTATATGTTGAAGCAAATGGGTTGGGCCACAAGTTTTAACAACATTAGTTACGGCCCTCCCCATAAGACTAGATTGTAATTAACAAAGAGACTGAATACAAGAGTTGTGCTAGTACTTTACTAATTTAATGATACTAATAGAAAAAGGGTAAAATGATTAAGAGAATAAGCAGCATTTTAGGTAATAAGAATTTAGAAACAAAAAACAACAATAAACAAACCAAAAAAGTTTAGGAAATGTAACTGTAATAGCTACTACTACTATGGAGACAATTAGAGGTCATTTCGTGGCTAGTTTCATATCAGCATAGGTATCGACCCGAGGTAAGTTGATATCAAGTCACCGAGGTTGATATGAAACTAGCTACGTAATAACGTCTTTATGACTTTGATATGAATTTGAACATTTAATAATCAAAATCCTGCTCTCCGTTATCCATTTATAAGGAATAAATCACAATTACTGAATTAGATACAGTACACGAAAACGACTGAACTATTACCACAAAACTACAAACATCTGTTATCTGTCAAATTTGACATACAGATACGCTATGGGAATATCAATTTCACGCGGTTCGAAAGTATAACGTGAAATATTTGTCTTATGCGTAACGTGTTATTAACTGTGCACGAAATTGTCGTGAAATTTCATGTAGTGAAGAATTGTAAAACGTGTAGCGAGTTATTCTACCAGACAAATGCGTACAGGCTAGTCACACATTTATCAAGTCAAAACCGCAGACTTGTACATGGGTCATTTTTCAAAACATAAAATAAAAATATGTACAAATTTGTCTTTAAAAGTTTTATTATGGACTTATAAAGCTGTTTAGAAGTTAGTAGGAATACAATGGGTATTTAAAAGAATAATGCGTAACTTTAATTCCATAGGTTATTAGCTATATACAAAGAGCTATGCTTTGTTCGTAAGAATATATACCATACATCCATAAGGAATGAGGCCCGACATTCAGGCGAATCGACATAGTGTTTTTTACATAAAAGAAATAACAGACAAATGGGCACAGGTTTCCAGCGCATTTTCTGATTTATATCATGTTTATCTCTGGTTTTTCCTGGGCGAGTCGGTTCGCGTTAGGTTAACATGTTCTTGTTTGGCAAATGAAATAACTATTTGACATGATAGCTTTAAATGGATATTTAAAAGAATTATACGTAAAACTGTTTTCAAAAATCTATTTTGTTTAAACAGAGAAATTTCTCTTGCGTTCGTGGATGTATGGTTGTTTGTGATATGAAACGAGTTGATGCTATATATATATGCAGTGTGTTATGTAATACAGTTGTTTGTAATACAGTTGTTTGTGATATGAAACAAGTTGATGCTATATATATGCAGTGTGTTATGTAATACAGTTGTTTGTAATACAGTTGTTTGTAATACAGTTGTTTGTAATACAGTTGTTTGTGATATGAAACAAGTTGATGCTATATATATGCAGTGTGTTATGTAATACAGTTGTTTGTAATACAGTTGTTTGTAATACAGTTGTTTGTAATACAGTTGTTTGTGATATGAAACAAGTTGATGCTATATATATGCAGTGTGTTATGTAATACAGTTGTTTGTAATACAGTTGTTTGTAATACAGTTGTTTGTGATATGAAACAAGTTGATGCTATATATATGCAGTGTTATGTAATACAGTTTCTAACTACGATTGTACCATAAGGTTTCATCGTCCGGCTGCATTGTATGTCAATAAACCCAAGTCGCTCGTCTGGCATTGCAGTTTGGCGTTATGTTATTATTTGAAATATAGAGTGTAGAATAGACGTAAAGAAACTACCACAGTGTGCGCATGCGTTACTTAAAAGGAACTAGTTATGAAACAGATTTTCTGGTTTGATTAGGGCTTGTGACCGTATCAAACCAGCAAACGTAATAATCAGACTGGAAAACACAGCGCATCAACCTGGGTGCTGTAGGCAAATAACGACAAAAATTGGCTAAAATTCATATGTAAATAATAAAGTAGCATATAAACCTATGTCTCTATGTGGGAAATGGTTAATACAGTGAAACCTGTCTTAAGCAGTCAGACAAGGGAATCACAGAAAGTGAGCAAAGGTGGCTGCTTGATAGAGGGGCAAATGCATAATAAAACACATATTGGGAATCTGGAAACTGGCTGATTAATGCAAGGTGGCTGCTTAATAGAGGTGACCACTAATACATGTTTGACTGTAGATGAATAAGTCAGACATGAAACATGCATATTGCTAATAAATGATATACGATGTATTAAATATGTGGTGTCTGTTGGCTCTTCCCTACTGAACTAACACTTTCATATGTTCAGTTAAATACAAAATACAAAAGGACAAAGGCAAATCCCTCAGGCCCTATTTACAAAAGAAGCAAATGATTATAGAACCACAATGCCTTTCACAAGCAGGCTTTCAAGCAATAAGGTAGATCATTAATGCTTTACATAACAGTAAGTGATGTTTATTTTATTACAATCTGGTCATAATAGTCTCCTGAAAAGTGTGTGCATGTCTTTATTCTCTATGTTTTGTTATGTTTGTTTAAAGTACACTCCCAATGCCTTTCACAAATTGGCTTTCAAAAGTTTATGTCTTTAAAGGTCTGCTAGTGGAATTTATTTTATTGCAATTTGGAATATTCGTTTCTCCTGAAAACTCTTGAGCAGCGTCTTTATTCTGTTTGCTTTGCTTTGGAGGTTTTTGCATCGAGGTTTAGACTACACTATAAACCAACAGTGCCTTTCACAGGCATGCTTTCAGAAGATATAGAGGATATTTGTGTGATCACCGAAATTTGTATTTCTTCTTTTTCTTTTATGATTTCCAATGACTTTGACTAATATAATATTTGTTTTCAAATTATATTCATTTTAACTGCCCCTGCGTGGAAATCTCACTGCACTATGTGACACAACCTCACAACCACTTATGTTAGTGTGAACGTCCGTAATAAGAAATAGTTCCTGTATAGTTATAAAGTTAGTAAGAAAATGTATTAAAATATATTTCTTAATAATTAACTATTCATGATAGTCAGAAAATACAAAAGTACATCTAACAGCAGAGGAATACAAAACGCAACCAGTGGCAGAGAAAATGTCACTGTTTCAAAGTGGTGGAAGATGGAGTTTTCCTTCACTGAGAAAGTTCTATCATTCATTGGAAAGCATAAAAGAAGTGTTAATTGATATGTTAATGCTTTTTAAACATAAGTTTGTGGTAGAACTAATTATTTTCATATGCAGTTCATATAGTGCATATATTACACCACATATGTGTATGGGTATCTACAGTTCATATAGTGCATATATTACACCACATATGTGTCTGGGTATCTACATTTCATATAGTGCATATATTACACCACATATGTGTCTGGGTATCTGCAGATCATATAGTGCATATATTACACCACATATGTGTCTGGGTATCTGCAGTTCATATAGTGCATATATTACACCACATATGTGTCTGGGTATCTACATTTCATATAGTGCATATATTACACCACATATGTGTCTGGGTATCTACAGTTCATATAGTGCATATATTACACCACATATGTGTCTGGGTATCTACAGTTCATATAGTGCATATTGTATCTGCAGTTCATATAGTGCATATTGTATCTGCAGTTCATATAGTGCATATATTACACCACATATGTGTCTGGGTATCTACAGTTCATATAGTGCATATATTACACCACATATGTGTCTGGGTATCTACAGTTCATATAGTGCATATATTAGCTATGTGCATGGTATGTGTTATGCTTTTACAGGTAGCTATGTGCATGGTATGTGTTATGTTTTTACAGGTAGCTATGTGCATGGTATGTGTTATGTTTTTACAGGTAGCTATGTGCATGGTATGTGTTATGTTTTTACAGGTAGCTATGTGCATGGTATGTGTTATGTTTTTACAGGTAGCTATGTGCATGGTATGTGTTATGTTTTTACAGGTAGCTATGTGCCTGGTATGTGTTATATGCTTTTACAGGTAGCTATGTGCATGGTATGTGTTATGTTTTTACAGGTAGCTACGTGCCTGGTATTATGGTCAGATTTGTGGTTGTTATTATCACATTCATTTGATTTCTGTCCAGAACATCAGCAGTGGAAACTGGAGCCACATATTGGGGTAGGCGAGAGCCATCCAAGAGATGGGAGACAGTGGTACCCGAGTGTGTAACTCCCTCATTCTGTTCATAGGGGAGAAATAATAGAGGGACCAAAGTGTGACACTCTATTTCTAATGGGAAACCCTAGTGACCTCTCTTTTTGCTTCATGAGCGACAATATGCAGTCAAGGAGAACCACTGACCTTCCACAAGCTAGCTAGATTGCTTTCACATTTGAAAGATTCTGAACTTGGCAGTACTCATGTGAGTTTCCCAAAGGCAAATTGAACACAGTTTGAATGTCTATAATGTGCAGCAGATTTCACATTTGTGAATTTTTCCTGGCATTCACTTTATCACAAATTAATAGCTCACCATAGGCAATCATAGGCAATGAAAACATATCAACTGTGTTGAATATTCGTATCCTCTATTCTATGTTCGTTTTACTTGTAATATAAGCCGACATCTATATTTATATTACAACGATTGCGAAACAAGCTTTAACAATTTATATTAACCCTTTCAACCCCACATGCCTCTAAATAGGCTTATGAAAAGTGTAGATCCAGATGAGCCGGCTCGTGACGAGCCGTCTCATCAGGATCTGCACTTTTTTGCCAGTAATAATTATTACTATTTTTAGATAAAATTACCCATTTTGATAAATGAACTGGTCCAAAGGTAATTTTCTTATTAATTTATTGGTCTAAAAATATCATGGACCAGTCAGTCCATGTCAGTTACTTGGGGTTGAAAGGGTTAATCACTCTTTTTGGAATGGATAAAAGCATATATGTGGAGGAAACTGAATTACCCAGAGAAAACCCACCTGTCCGATCTGTCAATCACGTACAATCTCACATACTTCCGAGTCCAAGGATCGAACCCCGAGTTGTATTGGCGACAGCTTAGGATAAACGATGATTCCTCCAAGCAGTATTCAATGCATGGACAAACCTCTGATATTCCATAAGTCACCTGGATAGCTTCCTCTCATAACAAAATAACACCCCCAGTGGGATTCGAACCTACAGTCATCTTGGGCAAATTGAACTTAAAAAACCTAAACCACTCAGCAATAGAGCCGCCCATCACCCCTCAATTGCACCCAAACCTACAGTACAAAACTCCCAAAGCTGATACAATTACATGTTTCAAGTGCAGTGAGAAACACTCCCTAGAAAATAGCTCTCTATAATCACTGTGGAATTTATACACACTTTATTACCATCATTTACCCTACAATTTGCAGCCAACTATCAGGTACTATAAAATTAATAATGACCTTTTTATTGACCTTTCCTCTAACAAGCCTGTGTCTAATGTTAATTACTAGTCCATTACGTTTACTTCCCTAAGCAATTCTGTTTTTGCTATGAGGAAAATTACTGTTTGCTTGGTGTAGTTTAAACATTACTACATTACTGGCGGCACACAGGAGTACAGGAGTTGTAAAACCATACACATACACCTTCATGGGCCAGGCTTTACCTGTTAATAATGTACTACATGATGGGCAGTACACAGGTGTACAAGAGTTGTTAAACTGTACACCTTCCTGGGCCAGGCCTTACCTGTTAATAATGTACTACATGATGGGCAGTACATAGGTGTACAAGAGTTGTTAAACTGTACACCTTCATGGGCCAGGCTTTACCTGTTAATAATGTACTACATGATGGGCAGTACACAGGTGTACAAGAGTTGTTAAACTGTACACCTTCCTGGGCCAGGCCTTACCTGTTAATAATGTACTACATGATGGGCAGTACATAGGTGTACAAGAGTTGTTAAACTGTACACCTTCATGGGCCAGGCTTTACCTGTTAATAATGTACTACATGATGGGCAGTACACAGGTGTACAAGAGTTGTTAAACTGTACACCTTCCTGGGCCAGGCCTTACCTGTTAATAATGTACTACATGATGGGCAGTACATAGGTGTACAAGAGTTGTTAAACTGTACACCTTCATGGGCCAGGCTTTACCTGTTAATAATGTACTACATGATGGGCAGTACACAGGTGTACAAGAGTTGTTAAACTGTACACCTTCCTGGGCCAGGCCTTACCTGTTAATAATGTACATGATGGGCAGTACACAGGTGTACAAGAGTTGTTAAACTGTACACCTTCATGGGCCAGGCTTTACCTGTTAATAATGTACTACATGATGGGCAGTACACAGGTGTACAAGAGTTGTTAAACTGTACACCTTCATGGGCCAGGCTTTACCTGTTAATAATGTACTACATGATGGGCAGTACACAGGTGTACAAGAGTTGTTAAACTGTACACCTTCATGGGCCAGGCTTTACCTGTTAATAATGTACTACATGATGGGCAGTACACAGGTGTACAAGAGTTGTTAAACTGTACACCTTCATGGGCCAGGCTTTACCTGTTAATAATGTACTACATGATGGGCAGTACACAGGTGTACAAGAGTTGTTAAACTGTACACCTTCATGGGCCAGGCTTTACCTGTTAATAATGTACTACATGATGGGCAGTACACAGGTGTACAAGAGTTGTTAAACTGTACACCTTCATGGGCCAGGCTTTACCTGTTAATAATGTACTACGTGATGGGCAGCACACAGGTGTACAAGAGTTGTTAAACTGTACACCTTCATGGGCCAGGTTAATAATGTACTACGTGATGGGCAGCACACAGGTGTACAAGAGTTGTTAAACTGTACACCTTCCTGGGCCAGGCCTTACCTGTTAATAAAGTACTACGTGATGGGCAGTAGACAGGTGTACGAGAGTTGTTAAACTGTACACCTTCATGGGCCAGGTTAATAATGTACTACGTGATGGGCAGCACACAGGTGTACAAGAGTTGTTAAACTGTACACCTTCCTGGGCCAGGCCTTACCTGTTAATAATGTACTACGTGATGGGCAGCACATCGGTGTAGACACAAATGAGTTGTTAAATCGTACACCTTCATGACCCATGATCTTTAAAGTTTTTGCCATGGTAGTCATCGAACCTGAAAATTAAAAGTTATCAAATGATTTAATAACTCCTGCGGTAGGAATAGTGGTTAATGTTCTTGGCAGCCTTACCAGTGTGTCCTGATACCTAAAAACAAAAGCTGTGGGTGGATTTTGATGAAACTGTGTGGATATCTAGAGGATTGATCTAGGAGGAAGCTGTGGAATTTGGTCAACAACTGTGGTGAGAGAAGCCAGCATAGCAACCAATTTTTTACAGAAATCAATGGCACTTCACTGAATGGCATTTGCCTGGGAACAGGCATTGATATATTTTGCCTTGCCCTTCATATGCATATTTATTTAACACACAAACCGTTAACTGGGCTGTATTGATTTTCTGCCAGAAGCCAAAAAGTGAAAAATCGACATACTGGAAATAACCTTCACAGATTGTTCCCAAAACTTGCCAAAAGAAATAAGCAAGTTTCATCACAATCCATTTACAATGTTTTAAGTTATCCTGTCCACAGTCAATGTCAGTCTCTCAGTTTAATTCAAAAATTGTTAATGAGAGAAAAAACGTAACAAATGTCCACAAGCCCACAAAGTACCATCAACTTATGGAAGGATTCAACTTTAAGCCAAATTTGACCCTCGACTTATGGCCGAGAATGACTTATGGCCAGGAATATATGGTATTTGCTATTCATTGATGAGACCACCACATCCACAGAATATAATCTGCCAAAACCTGTTACAGGAAACTGGTGCATTAAATTAACATGTTCTTATTGTGCAGATAATTGAAGCCAACATTCCATACTTCAGCTATTTCTCAGCATATATCACAATTTCCTTAGTCAGAAAACTTGTTTAAAGTCCCTTAATGCATTTCTTTTTCTTCAAATTGGACATTAACACAATTCATCATTTATCCGAGTATTCTATTTAGTAAACAAAGCACTGTGTACAAAGTTATTAGAATGTTTGGAAATAAATATCCAAAAGGGGAGGTTAATCATTTCACAAAACCAATCGTGAAATTACTACTTAAAATTTGAATAATTCATTTTGAAAAAAGGAGAGTGAAAGAAGTAGTGAGAATTTCTAGTCATGCTCTGCAGAATATATCAAATGCGGTTGTCTGTTTGTTTGTTTGTTTGTTTGTTTGTTTGTTTTGTGGGTGTAGCTAAGATTGTACCAATTAGTTTAGGTCATATATAGGGGTTTTGTGGTGTAGCTAAGATTGTACCAATTAGTTTAGGTCATATATAGGGGTTTTGTGGTGTAGCTAAGATTGTACCAATTAGTTTAGGTCATATATAGGGGTTTTGTGGGTGTAGCTAAGATTGTACCAATTAGTTTAGGTCATATATAGGGGTTTTGTGGTGTAGCTAAGATTGTACCGCTTTAGGTTAGGTCATATATATAGGGGTTTTGTGGGTGTAGCTAAGATTGTACCAATTAGTTTAGGTCATATATATAGGGGTTTTGTGGGTGTAGCTAAGATTGTACCAAGTAGTTTAGGTCATATATAGGGTTTTGTGGGTGTAGCTAAGATTGTACCAATTAGTTTAGGTCATATATAGGGGTTTTGTGGGTGTAGCTAGATTGTACCAATTAGTTTAGGTCATATATAGGGGTTTTGTGGGTGTAGCTAAGATTGTACCAATTAGTTTAGGTCATATATAGGGGTTTTGTGGGTGTAGCTAAGATTGTACCAATTAGTTTAGGTCATATATAGGGGTTTTGTGGGTGTAGCTAAGATTGTACCAATTAGTTTAGGTCATATATAGGGGTTTTGTGGGTGTAGCTAAGATTGTACCAATTAGTTTAGGTCATATATATAGGGGTTTTGTGGGTGTAGCTAAGATTGTACCAATTAGTTTAGGTCATATATATAGGGGTTTTATGGGTGTAGCTAAGATTGTACCACTTAGTTTAGGTCATATATATGGGTTTTTCTAGAGTGGAATGGCAGGTTTTTTGCCCTGCCCGTTTAAGCTATTTTTTTATATACATGTAAGCCTCAACAGGTAAAACCACTGATTTTCCACAAACTAGCTGGATAGCTTCCTCACATGAAATAATTTGAATGAAAACCTTCAACGGCGAGGGGCAATTTGATTTGTTGAAGTCAACATCCATAACCACTAGATTAATTGGAAGATAAATGCATTTTGAGGCTTGAAATATTTAGAAGCAAATTGGGGCTTTAAGTGAGAGAATATTTTTTTTAAATGCTACAATGTATTATTAATTAATGCTGACAGCTTGACAGACTATATTTGCTTCTGTTATGTATAAAGCTGCTAAAAGTGGGTCATTGACATTATTTTATTTATTTTAGACCATGAGTAAATAATAAAGTATATCTAAATACCGTGGGAACCTTGCATTCATTTGTATCAATATTTTCCAGGGTAATTCAAACAATGAGAGACATTACTGGTTTTTCTATTACCTCCCTTGATAAGGTCTGATTTATCCTGAAATATATATTGGTCCTTGTTGATTTGAATCCTTTGTTTTTAAAGTGTTTTTTCTAACCAGATATTGCTGTAGGATAATTGTAATTTTATAAAAAAAATTATGTTAATTATTTAATAAGCAGTTTATGCATTAAAGTATCCATTGGATATGCTGTAAGTTATCTGTCAAGATTTATTAATTTAATAATTATAAGATGAGAAACCGGATGAACATGGATAGCATGTGGTGCAAAGGAAGCAAAGATAAAAAACAGAGGAAACCAATTAAGAGGACCAATCTCCTTTTATGAGTATTCAGGGGCAGTAACTCACTAATGTTTCATATTACCAATCAATTTTTAGAAGACAAGTAATATACGTCAGATCTGAAGACTGTGGACAGGATAACACCACCTCACATGCCAGCAAAATAAATCCCTTGGTCAGACAAAAGTAAAGTTAAATTTTATTCGTAGGACCGGTCAAAACTATGGCAAAGATTCATGAAACCTTAAATGTGACAATAACACTCAAAGAGGACTGACATGCTATGATGAATATTTATGAAATTGTTTTAATAACAGATATATAAATGTGACCTTGACATAAAGCATAGTACATGAAGTCGTGATGTCTAATCATCCCCTCATTAAATTATTTACATTCTAAGTGAACACATATTAGGACTTTAACCTTCTTGAGCTCAGCCTGATTGGCGGCGTCAGTTGAGTCATCTTGTGACAGTGAATATTTGCTCCAATTAAAATGTTTAAAATCTTCTATAACCTTGCCATATACATTCAACATGCAAGTTCTTACAACAGTACACCACTCTCGAAATCAACCTGTAGCCTCATTAGCACAGTGGTCAACATGCTTGCTTCTCACCAATGAAGCCCGGGTTTGATATTCGGACCGGCCATATTGGGCAGTTTGGTTATCTGTTGATACTCCCAAATAAATGACTTTTTAGCTATTAGAAGACCCTGGGTGACCCTCCGAGCAGTATTAGGTACAAACAGGTATCCAGGTATAACCACCAACCTTCTGCAAGCCAAACTGGATAGCTTTCTCACATGAATGAGGCCTGAATAAGGAAATGGGAGGTGGCAAGTTCATGTGAGTCTTAAAAATACCCCCCACAACCATTCACCTTCCCAGCACTGCTCCACTCCCCCATCAACTAATAACTTACCTAGCAACTCATCCTGGTCATCTGTTATAATCAAGATAATATTTGGTTTATGACTCCGTGACCTTCGACCTCGGTCTTCATTGATTGGTCCATAAGATCTCCGCATTTTCCTATAAGATCGCTGATTTAAATGATCGTAATTTCTTTCACTATCTCTGTTCCATGACCTTGCTGCCTCCAGGGCGAAGGTCATATAGAATATGGAACACAGACAAAGTAGAAATAATTTCTGCAAAAATGTCATCACCATGGTAACAGTTTTATTATAATTTGTTTAACTAGATTTATCACACATATCACAGATTGCTTAGTCTTTGGAATTTACTTGGTGAGTTTACCTGAAGAAAAAAGAGCAGAAAAACATTCATTTTTACTTTAATCCGGAGAATACTGGTATATATACACAAGATTTAAAATGTAATTAAACCTTTGAATCTCTCCCACAATAAATTGTCAAGAATAATTTCAAGAATTTCACAGAACAGCTTACAATAATTCAATGAAATTATTTACTGCAGCTGACATAAATTAAGTACAGCCCAGTTAACATAATTACCCAGTACATCAAACACAGCGGTGATAATTCACTCCATGCCGTAATACATTTTAAAATGAGTTAAATCCATCCAATAAAAGTAATATAAACAAAGAGGAGGCCCATGGATAATGTCCAGAACCACTCACCTGTCAGCATACAGTTGATGCTAAAAATATAAAAGGGTAGATTGGCCACCAATTTTAGTGAAAAACTGAAAATGTATGATAATACTAGCAAATCTGAACATCTCTCTAAAATTCTAAACAACTGCCCCCAAACTGCACGTTATAGCCATAAAGAACCCAATGATAGGTGTTTCAATGAAATTCATACCATTTTCATTTCCCAGATTGCAGCCATGCAGACAATTTAGGTTTTCGGATAAGCAATATTTTACCACTTTCCTCAGATCAGTGAGCTAAATATCAACTCACAATATACGGGAACACCTCCTATATGTATAGATCAGGTCAGGTGAGCTAAATATCAACTCACACAATACGGGAACACCTCTTATATGTATAGCCCAGATCACGGCAGGTGAGGTAAATATCAACTCACAATATACGGGAACACCTCCTATATGTATAGATCAGGTCAGGTGAGCTAAATATCAACTCACAATATACGGGAACACCTCCTATACGTACAGATCAGGTCAGGTGAGCTAAATATCAATTCACACAATACGGGAACACCTCCTATATGTATAGCCCAGATCACGGCAGGTGAGCTAAATATCAACTCACAATATACGGGAACACCTCCTATACGTACAGATCAGGTCAGGTGAGCTAAATATCAATTCACACAATACGGGAACACCTCCTATATGTATAGCCCAGATCAGGGCAGGTGAGCTAAATATCAACTCGCACAATACGGGAACACCTCCTATATGTATAGATCAGGTCAGGTGAGCTAAATATCAACTCACAATATACAGGAACACCTCTTATATGTATAGCCCAGATCACGGCAGGTGAGCTAAATATCAATTCACACAATATATTCCCAGCATCTGATCCCTAATTATGTAAGAATTAATGTTCTAGATGTTGCCAGAAGCAGTAGTCTATTGTGTTCTGGGAAAAGAAATAGTTTGCAACATACTGTCTCATTTGTAATTAAGGGTAATATCTCTAATTAATGCCCCATCCAGGGTAACATCTCTAATTAATGCCCCATCCAGGGTAACATCTCTAACTTATCGCCCGTGAAATGTAACACATTATAAATAGCACATTTTGTTGAAGGACCGGTAATTGGTGCAGATTTATTGTATTTGGGCATTGCCCTTTTAAACCATTCAGATTTTGTATTTGGGCATTGCCCATCAACCATTCAGATATTGTATTTGGGCTTTGCCCATCAACCATCTAAATATTGTATTCGGGCTTTGCCCATCAACCATTCAGATATTGTATTTGGGCATTGCCCATCAACCATTCAGATATTGTATTTGGGCTTTGCCCATCAACCATTCAAATATTGTATTTGGGCATTGCCCATCAACCATTCAGATATTGTATTTGGGCTTTGCCCATCAACCATTTAAATATTGTATTTGGGCTTTGCCCATCAACCATTCAGATATTGTATTTGGGCATTGCCCATCAACCATTCAAATATTGTATTTGGGCATTGCCCATCAACCATTCAGATATTGTATTTGGGCATTGTCCATCAACCATTCAGATATTGTATTTGGGCTTTGCCCATCAACCATTCAGATATTGTATTTGGGCATTGCCCATCACCCATTCAGATATTGTATTTGGGAATTGTCCATCAACCATTCAGATATTGTATTTGAGCATTGCCCATCAATCATTCAAATATTGTATTTGGGCATTGCCCATCAACCATTCAGATATTGTATTTGAGCATTGCCCATCAATCATTCAAATATTGTATTCAGGAATTGCCCATCAACCATTCAAATATTGATTTGGGCTTTGTCCATCAACCATTCAGATATTGTATTTGGGAATTGCCCATCAGGTTATGTTATATTTCGGGTTTTACGCCTGCATCAGCACCATTTTGGGCTATATCGCCGGCGGGCAGTTTACCTAACAACACCTTTCCTGGGCAGACTCCAGCGGTTAACCAGTACTTGGGTGCACCAACCTCCGTAAGAAACTGCCAACTTTTTCATATCAATGAGACACGGTCTGAGCAGGGCTCGAACACGTGACCATCAGTGATGATAGGTTACAGTCGTATACAAATCAGCGACCTTAACCACTCGACCACGGAGGCGGACTCATTGCCCATCAACCATTCAAATATTGTATTTAGGCAATGCCCATCAACCATTCAAATCTTGTATTTGGGCATTGCCCATCAACCATTTAAATATTGTATTTGGGCATTGCCCATCAACCATTCAGATATTGTATTTGGGCATTGCCCATCAACCATTCAGATATTGTATTTGGGCATTGCCCATCAACCATTCAAATATTGTATTCGGGCATTGCACATCAACCATTCAAATATTGTATTTGGGCTTTGCCCATCAACCATTCAAATATTGTATTTGGGCTTTGCCCATCAACCATTCAAATATTGTATTTGGGCTTTGCCCATAAACCATTCAAATATTGATTTGGGCTTTGCCCATCAACCATTCAAATATTGTATTTGGGCTTTGCCCATAAACCATTCAAATATTGATTTGGGCATTGCCCATCAACCATTCAAATATTGTATTTGGGCATTGCCCATCAACCATTTAAATATTGTATTTGGGCATTGCCCATCAACCATTCAGATATTGTATTTGGGCTTTGCCCATCAACCATTCAAATATTGTATTTGGGCAATATCCATCAACCATTCAAATATTGTATTTGGGCATTGCCCATCAACCATTCAGATATTGTATTTGGGCTTTGCCCATCAACCATTCAAATATTGTATTTGGGCAATGTCCATCAACCATTCAAATATTGTATTTGGGCAATATCCATCAACCATTCAAATATTGTATTTGGGCAATATCCATCAACCATTCAAATATTGTATTTGGGCATTGCCCATCAACCATTCAGATATTGTATTTGGGCTTTGCCCATCAACCATTCAAATATTGTATTTGGGCAATGTCCATCAACCATTCAAATATTGTATTTGGGCAATATCCATCAACCATTCAAATATTGTATTTGGGCAATATCCATCAACCATTCAAATATTGTATTTGGGCATTGCCCATCAACCATTCAGATATTGTATTTGGGCATTGCCCATCAACCATTCAATATTGTATTCGGGCATTGCACATCAACCATTCAAATATTGTATTTGGGCTTTGCCCATCAACCATTCAAATATTGTATTTGGGCTTTGCCCATCAACCATTCAAATATTGTATTTGGGCAATGTCCATCAACCATTCAAATATTGTATTTGGGCATTGCCATCAACCATTAAATATTGTATTTGGGCATTGCCCATCAACCATTCAAATATTGTATTTGGGCATTGCCCATCAACCATTCAATATTGTATTTGGGCATTGCCCATCAACCATTCAAATATTGTATTTGGGCAATATCCATCAACCATTCAAATATTGTATTTGGGCATTGCCCATCAACCATTCAGATATTGTATTTGGGCTTTGCCCATCAACCATTCAAATATTGTATTTGGGCAATGTCCATCAACCATTCAAATATTGTATTTGGGCAATATCCATCAACCATTCAAATATTGTATTTGGGCAATATCCATCAACCATTCAAATATTGTATTTGGGCATTGCCCATCAACCATTCAGATATTGTATTTGGGCTTTGCCCATCAACCATTCAAATATTGTATTTGGGCAATGTCCATCAACCATTCAAATATTGTATTTGGGCAATATCCATCAACCATTCAAATATTGTATTTGGGCAATATCCATCAACCATTCAAATATTGTATTTGGGCATTGCCCATCAACCATTCAGATATTGTATTTGGGCTTTGCCCATCAACCATTCAAATATTGTATTTGGGCATTGCCCATCAACCATTCAAATATTGTATTTGGGCTTTGCCCATCAACCATTCAAATATTGTATTTGGGCATTGCCCATCAACCATTCAGATATTGTATTTGGGCATTGCCCATCAACCATTCAGATATTGTATTTGGGCTTTGCCCATCAACCATTCAAATATTGTATTTGGGCATTGTCCATCAACCATTCAAATATTGTATTTGGGCATTGCCCATCAACCATTCAGATATTGTATTTGGGCATTGCCCATCAACCATTCAGATATTGTAGTTGGGCTTTGCCCATCAACCATTCAAATATTGTATTTGGGCATTGCCCATCAACCATTCAAATCTTGTATTTGGGCATTGCCCATCAACCATTCATTGCTACCACTGCATTATCATGACTTCCACGAATAGAATAAGTACATGCTACCACTGCATTATCATGACTTCCATGAATAGAATAAGTACATGCTACCACTGCATTATCATGACTTCCACAAATAGAATAAGTACATGCTACCACTGCATTATCATGACTTCCACGAATAGAATAAGTACGTGCTACCACTGCATTATCATGACTTCCACGAATAGAATAAGTATGGTAAACCACTATACTGTTTTCCCATACTGAAAAAAAATACTTGTATAAAAACTATAAATTTAATCCGTTTCAAAAATGTAATCCATAAATGTAATTGCCAGTTCCCATTTCACATATCTAAAGAGTAGTTCATTGTTACTGATGGTTTATTTAACCCTCTTGTACAGGAAACATTATACAACAATATAGAAATACATAGTGCATAGCTTATATCAGACTACAAATTATGGGCACTTAAACTTGGATGTATGTTCATTTACATGGTATAAACAAATATGTATGTATAATTAAAACAAGCACATCACCGAGTTGGATCATAACCACAGCACTGACTTCAAGCAATCACAACACCAACTTAAAGCATTATCACAGCACCAACTTAAAGTATTATCACAGCACCAACTTAAAGCATTATCACAGCACCAACTTAAAGCATTATCACAGCACCAACTTAAAGCATTATCACAACACCAACTTAAAGCATTATCACAACACCAACTTAAAGCATTATCACAGCACCAACTTAAAGCATTATCACAGCACCAACTTAAAGCATTATCACAACACCAACTTAAAGCATTATCACAGCACCAACTTAAAGCATTATCACAGCACCAACTTAAAGTATTATCACAGCACCAACTTAAAGTATTATCACAGCACCAACTTAAAGCATTATCACAGCACCAACTTAAAGCATTATCACAGCACCAACTTAAAGCATTATCACAGCACCAACTTAAAGCATTATCACAGCACCACTAAAGCATTATCACAGCACCAACTTAAAGCATTATCACAGCACCAACTTAAAGCATTATCACAGCACCAACTTAAAGCATTATCACAGCACCAACTTAAAGCATTATCACAGCACCAACATAAAGCATTATCACAGCACCAACATAGCATTATCACAGCACCAACTTAAAGCATTATCACAGCACCAACTTAAAGTATTATCACAGCACCAACTTAAAGCATTGTCACAGCACCAACTTAAAGCATTATCACAGCACCAACTTAAATCATTATCACAGCACCAACTTAAAGCATTATCACAGCACCAACTTAAAGCATTATCACAGCACCAACTTAAAGCATTATCACAGCACCAACTTAAAGCATTATCACAGCACCAACTTAAAGCATTATCACAGCACCAACTTAAAGCATTATCACAGCACCAACTTAAAGCATTATCACAGCACCAACTTAAAGCATTATCACAGCACCAACTTATAGCATTATCACAGCACCAACTTAAAGCATTATCACAGCACCAACTTAAAGCATTATCACAGCACCAACTTAAAGCATTATCACAGCACCAACTTAAAGCATTATCACAGCACCAACTTAAAACAATCACCACACCCAGCTAACACCCATTGGCATAAAGGATTTACCCCACAGAATTAAAGCAAGCACATGACCAACTTAAAACAATCACCACACCCAGTAAACAACACAGTATGTCATATGGATATTTGTAAGACCTCAAAACAGGACAGGTCAATCTATACCTTAATCTATAAGGTGTTTGATCAAAAAAAGCTGCCATGAACTTTGACAATGTAAAACCCTCCAGACATGCATTACATTGTCAGTGTTTATTATGTGTTTGCTGCACCATCAGATTAGATGAACATCTTCTGTTTGATGTGTGTAATTGCTGTCTAGCCTCATTGAAGCTCCACTCCTACCTAGCTAACATAGGGAGTGCAGTTTATTTCTAATGTAATCTCAACATGCAAAATGCATTAATGGCATGGAAAAGTGACCCCCCATACTAAATTTCCAGCTTAACAATCTAAATATAGCAGACTACTGCAAAGTGTATTGAATAGGTGCAGCACTAAATTCTATAGGGAAGACTAGGCTGTCCCAAGCAAGAGTTTGAGATGATTGTTAGATATATGTTATATTCTATGCTTGAGTTTTCATACTTTTAATAACAATTCTGTATAACAATTCATTTGTATAATTGTAATGGGCAAAAAATGGATTTACCCAGCAATTAGGGATGTAATAATGTATAACAAGGTTGTATATATGTCAAAGATGTTCGTTCTATTTATGTCATTTCTTGTCATATTATTAACTTAGTAAGTCGTTCCTCTAGTATTAATATGTTATTAAAATGATATAACTTTATTTATGTATAATATCAGTGTCTGTAAATGCAGATAAAAACCCATCTCCCCCATCTGTGTAATAGACTCGACCGACCTCACAAATGAAATTACTAAAATCAAATAGTTCCATATACTTTTGTTATATTTGTTTATTTATAATAGTCCGTTCATTTTAGGAACATCAATCCATGGGGTGAAATGTTAATGGTTTGTCCTTGGAGAAATATGTTTGGTGTTGGGCTTTGTCTGCAAAAAAATCACTACGCAGTAATCACATACATGTATACATCATAAAATTTCCTGCCAAACTAGACGCCATTAAATTTTTAGAATAGGAACACTTCAAGAGTTGCAATGTTTTTCGACAATGCATGTGTAAACAATGGAGTCTGTCTTACAAGAAAGTAATGCCGTTTATGTATGAAATATTTCTTTTCGTAAATATGTTCCTATTTTCTGACTTTGGGCAGTGACCCATTTTCCCAAATTTCTACAAGCAACAATGATGACTCACGGTCGCAGACAACTATTGCGTATTAATATCAATTTCCGTTCTTCACAAAGTGATAAGCACTACTACAGCAATATGCTTTTATTTTGCATAAGATTTTCAATATAGTGGATTATTTTTGAAAATACCAGGAACATGCAGATAGGATCCTGGAAATAGACATGAAGTCTAGCATTCAACAAACTAGGAGATTGGTCCACATTATAGATTTGTCCGATCAGATCATGTTTCCAACAACCCACGTTATTGTAGTGCACACATGTACTCGCAGTAAAGCCACTAAAAATTATAATACCAAAACTTATATTTTTGTTCCTGCATTTATTTTTGAATTCCAGAGATTTTGACACTAATGCCGGCAAGCCAATGTCAATTCCAGCAATCTACAGCTGTTGAGCCTGTATATACAATAAAAAGAATTTATATATTGTGTTTTACAGGAATACATATTTGCTGCAGATGGTCACAGATGTTCGGTTGTACTGTATCGTTCCGTATGTGAACACAAAAAAGTCATAGTGGTTGTCTGTGATGAGACATAGCAAAATAATAAAATGATCATTGTACCATTTAATGTGATTTATGGAACACTCAATACAGTGTCTTGAATGTGTTGGAATATTAGTGAAATACATGTCACGATAGAGAGCAATAACATTTGTATTTACTGTAGGTTATGCAGGTCAATTTGGTTTAACATTTAAACATACATTCTTGAACACAGTAGTTGAAGTTATACTTCTCCGTAAATTTTCAAATTTCTAACTGTATGAATAGTGAGAAGAAGTTAGGAATAAGTGACTTCTTCCCAAAGATTTCAGCCAAGCTTAATCACTGACTGCCTGACCCAAACGACCATCCATTAATTACCGTACATATTTAAATTAAATATTTCCCAACCACTTGACCTGTTACTCCTACAGATTGGCAGTCTGCGAAATTAGCCGGGTGCCCGATGCCCGAGACGTGTAGAAATCGGGACGGACGTGTACATTTTGCAATCTCACATGCCCGACGGGCACCTGTTTTGTTTTTTTAAAATTTTTTTTTTTATATTAATTGGGGTTTTACCCGGGACTCGAACCACCGCGGTGAGAGGTTAGTGATCTCACAGCCAGCGCTTTAGACCACGGAGGCCCCTGTAATAAACTGGACAGTAGAAATGTTTTTCTAAATTCTTTACAATTACGAATTGTTTACACGGGAATTGAAAGTCGTCTAGAAGCGGACAGGTGTAAATTCGAGTTTTCGCTTACTGACATCTCGGCCCTATGACGAATCGGCCGATCGATGCATTATATCATCAAATTTGGTAAAAAAAATCACGTGTCGTGTCGCTCAGTACGAAATCTATAATTCTGGGGTGAAACGACCCACCTCCAGACTATTTTCACACATTCTGCCCGATATCTATGTTTATGGCGAAACGATCCGATACCGCTTAGGTCATTTCCTGTTAACAAGTGAAAACAACTGCATGGAAACATATCGGGTTTCTTGCGATATGTCGAGAGCGCAAAGCCGGGGAAGACACGGCCATCTGAACGACAGGCGTCATCAAAAACAGAGTATGAAGCAAAAAGAAAACGTAGCTTCCAGCCGCAATGATTGAACAATCGTAAAATATTAATAATAATAAAACATTAGTTTGTCTTTATACATTGTTTACTCATATGGCCATATTACAAGTATTACTAATAAATGCATGATATGCCACATTATGTTACATATACTACTATACTTTTAACCGCCAATAAGCGGGTAAAATTCTGCAAATATATGGGCACCTAGAAGTTCATTCGGGCAAGTAAAAGTGTCTCAAAAAGTTTTTCGTGAAGACTGGATTGGCGGTAGTTTCTATGGAAAACAAGTGGAAATTATGCACAATGTTCAAAATAGCCGTTGCATCCATTTTCGATCATTAGTTTATTTCCGTTAATAACCTTTTTCGATGTTTAAAGAGGATATCACAATATAGCATCCCCTCATGTAGTTTATAGATGCGTAAATCCTGAAAAAAATTAGCAAGTGTTGATGAAACTACATATATGGTTACCGCCCGTCCGGCGTCGTCAGTGAACATGTTCAAGCGTCTTCTCCTCAGCAACCATAGGGTCTATTCTATAGTCACCATTTAAGATTTAGTATTAACCACATCATGGTACAAATTCTTCCATCTCAAAATATTACAAATTCTTCGGAAAATCTACCGCCGACATTTAGTAAGATTGATCAATGTACAATACAATGATATTCATAGTTGTTGCATGATACCCTTGTGTGAACAATGGAGTCAGGTGAGCGATACAGTACCATTGTGGTCCTCTATGGTAAATAAACTAAAACATCATAAATATTTGCTCAAGTTGTTAGAAATGTATAATTTCGTATGCAATTTCGCATGTATATATGTATTTAGACTATATAAATAAAAATATGTTCATCAATGTTTTATGATTTGCATCTTTTTGAATATCTGTGTAGAAACATTGCTGTCATGTACTATGATGATATTTGTAGTATTTTACTTGCAGTAAACATTTCTTAATCTTGTTATTAAGTGATTCCCTGATGCAAATCCACAACCCAGGTCACAGATGATAACACAACTGTTGACTATAGAAATTCCTTGTTTTTTTCCCACCAGACTGTACATGTATTTATAAACAAGGACAAAATGACTTGGTAGCAACATTTTGTCAATATATAAAAAATTTATTTGTCTTAATGTATTTTACCTAACTTAACCACTGCTTCCCAATTTTTAATTTCCATTAACTGCTACCTTCTTGTCTAACCTTTTCACCCCTATTTACAGGTCGAATATACAAATGTAGGTTTCCCCTACCACCCTTCACCACTTATGCAAGTGACCTAGCATATTGAATATACATTAAAATTTAAAGGCATTCTTTAGCTAAATTGGTTTATATGCAATGTAGTCAGTGCAACAACCCTTTCCTAAAACACTGCCGACATGTTTGCTATATCGTCGTTTTTAGTGCTTAACAGTAAACCATGCATAGTTATTCTTAGTATAAATAGTGTCCAACGTTGGTTGTTTTATATGCCTGTTGTATAGCAACGAGGCGAGTCTCTCGTTTATAGTCCCATCTGAAAGATTTGATATTGAGAGGGTCGGACTCGTCACTTTTAGATGATGTTTATTTTAAACGTTTTAGAAAACTTAGTCGCCCAAATTCATTTATGCGATGACGACTTAAATATGGGAGGGGATTGAGATGTCTTGCTAATATATACCTCCATTCTCTAACCCCTACATCATTATTTATAGCAGATGAGTATTGCTATGGCGACTATTTGGCCCAAGACGTCTAGAAAGAGCCCTATCTTTATGTTTCTTAGAATGCCAACAGGAGCCCGAATGATAATAACCTGATACAATGAAGTGGTTTTACTATGAAATGTTGATACACTCCACAGTGAAGTAAGTGTAATCACTAGGGATGGCAACAATTAGCGATTTTGACGCTCGATTAAATGTACCGCCCATAATCGCCTATAAGACAAGCTTTTCATAACTAAATTATGGCATCAAAGTGGCTTCCCGTCTTATAAGTGAGTACTATGTTTTTATATTAAACAAATGTGTTTAACCCTTTCAACCCCACAGGCCTCTAAATAGGCTTATGAAAAGTGTAGATCCAGATGAGCCGGCTCGTGACGAGCCGTCTCATCAGGATCTGCACTTTTTTGCCAGTAATAATTATTACTATTTTTAGATAAAATTACCCATTTTGATAAATGAACTGGTCCAAAGGTAATTTTCTTATTAATTTATTGGTCTGAAAATATCACGCACCAGTCCATGTCAGTTACTTGGGGTTGAATGAGTTAAATGGTATCCATAATTACATTTTAGAAAGGAAAGCACTCTGACACTCAACATTTCTCCAACTGGTCAAACATGCAATTTATACTTGTGTCTGGTGTCCATTTTATCAACCCGTCTTATATGCCTGTATCGTCTTGTAGGTGAGATCACTGTAGGTGAGATCACTGTATAATTATTATAAGAGTATTTGCAATTACTTGAATATTCATAGAACGATCATTTAATTCTTAGCT
Organism: Archivesica marissinica; assembly: GCA_014843695.1. Classification (NCBI taxonomy): domain Eukaryota; kingdom Metazoa; phylum Mollusca; class Bivalvia; order Venerida; family Vesicomyidae; genus Archivesica; species Archivesica marissinica. Next base: position 13,789,663 of record CM026396.1, on the reverse strand, counting down.
GTATGTACATTGCATTAATGGGAATGAATCTTTGCTTGAATTTCAGATATATGTTAAGTATTTCGAATAAGGCATGTTCCAATACGGAATATATCTGATTACATCATAAAAAACATAGGCAAACTCTGTTAATTGATATAATTATTAAACAGAACTATTAACACTTTACTGTCAAACAGGTAAGTCATAATGATTCTATTTTCTTCATTTAAGCCATACACAGATAAAAGATACAAGCGCGACAAAAATCACCTGTTACTTGCTTATTGAATGAATACCAGTCCTGTAGACAAGCATTATTTTCAAGCAACCGGTTCAACGTGTGGATTATTGTCCACCGGATGGTACAGGATTAAGATAATTACTGCATGTTTATTGAAAGGAAGTCGTGTTAGCGCAGTGGTAGGATGTTCATTTCAGGTGTGAAAGGCGAAGAATTCGCACCCAGCTGTTGCCGTTACGATTGTGCCATTAGGCAAGGCGCTTAAATCCCACATTGTTCCTACTCTCTCCCTCATGGTAATTAATTGAGCCAAAACAAATTTGTATAAACTAATTGAAAAGAACTATTGGAGATGAATTATGTCTGATGACACGTACAAACACTATAGTGTTTATCAGCAAGTTTTCCTCTGAATACTCCATTATCATTTTGCTAACCGATACTCGGACGATCCTCAGGGTATTCGAATACTCGATTACTCATAGCCATCCCTAGTAATCATTGAAGACGAGTTGCAGTTGTTTCAATCGATTTCCGCGCTTCTTCCATTGTATCAACTTTTCTCCGAAAAGACAATTTTTATTGTATCAGGTTGCAAGGGGTGAATATTTTCCAAATTAGAAAATGTCTCATATTTTACTCATTTCCTCGGCTTGTTGGTCTGCTAACTTCGTTCCACATCATAACTTCCATCCAGGATTACAGATATTGGTTTTGACTGCCCAGGGAATCCAGAATATATCAGTTTTACCACTTTTTCACAGACAGGATGAATAATAAAACGCTATTTGGGAAACAAACTAATAAGATAAGGCCGCAATATGGTAATTGTTAAGATTTTGTTCAATTTTTGTCTAAATGTCTTTTGCAAACAGAATAGAGCCAGATAAGATGGCACAGAATGTACACAGTACATGGCATCTGATCAGGTTCTATGCTGTTCGCTATTCGGATAGTGGAGCTAAAACACTTGGCTGAATAGCAAACAACATAGATCCTGGTCAGATACGGCACTATGCTGTGGCTGATCTGGATCTACATGTTTGCACATTCCTTCTAATTTATTCAGCATTTTAAGGGTTAATTGTAACATTTAGATAATAAACTTAAGGTAGGTGGTTAACAATTAATTGATGATGTCCTTATGTTGGTTTAATCTCGGTAGATATATGGTTGTGGTTTGTCTGACCACTACAATGGTCTTACCAAATATGAAGCCTCGGAGCCGAGTGTAGGGAGTGAGGTAGAGGGAGTAAGTGAGTGAGGTTGAGGGGTGCTACAATGGAATGGAGGTTACAAACAGATTGGATCGGCTGCAGGGAATGTCGATTTTTCACTCTTTAACTTCTTGCAAAATGACAGCCTGGGGAAACTTGATTTCCGATCGTAGCGACATCTACCGAGGGTGTAGATTTGAAGAACGACAACTCTTCTCTACAAGATACTATCGCTAAATATAGAAACGGAATTCTATCGGAAATCACCGAACAGGCACGATTATACACAATCATTTCCGAATATACACGAATGCTCCCGTAGCCTCATTTACATTGCAAACATATAATTTCCCGTTTCTGTGTTATATCGACGAGATGGCGGATTTTAACTATTACGCTTAGGTGGGTGGTAATGCATCGATTCGGCATAATTGAACTAAGAATGACTTAAATATTGAGTAAATATGTCAAATCAGATGCACATTGTACTTTTTAAAACTATTTATCGTTCCGTTGACACGTAAATAATGGCGACCAATTATGAAGTTTTATCAACATTGCAGTGCCTCGCTTTCGATTCAAGTCGTCATTAATTAATTCACATGCTAATAGGCCTATTAATATGATTAATGCGAGTCAATAATTACACGGACAATCCCGCAAGTTTCCCAATGGCGTTGATATGATCAGAAACTCAATACGGCCCAATTAATAGTCTCGGTGTTAAAATATATGTATTTGACTGATCAGGCAAAATATATCGACGTCTGTTCCCAGGCTAGGGGAAAACGTGAGCGCCTAGAGTAAGAGAAAGAAAATAAAACTTAAAAATCAATTGTCAAAATTTAGAAACCCACAAATAATGTTCAATGATCACAGATATATTACATGATGATATCACTGCTTGTTCACGCATTGGAAAGATCACAACTTGAAAGTTTAAACTTTTATTTATTTTACAACGATTGCGAAGCAAGTTCGAACAACTTATATTAATCACTCTCGTTGGTGCGGATGAAAGCGTAAATGATCATTCGTGTGGGAGGAAACCGGAGTACCCGGAGAAAACCCACCTGTGCGATCTGGTGACCACCGTACCATCTCACATACTTCCACAGACATTCTATGAAATAATATAATTTATCAAGCGTTTTAATTCTCAATTATACATATAATTATTTCAGTCCATGTATCCGTGATTTCTGCACATAATTTTAACGTCTACAAGGAAAGCATAATCGTTGTCATCGTTCTATCTACCGTTATCTATCTTCCTTATGATGTCAAAACACTGGTGGGATGTAGTCATATTCCTCCTATAATGTCTAGTTCAGTAATTGATATTGGCTTTCCCCGTTGATATGCAGTGCCTATTTCATATGATTTGAAAATTAACATTCATTTTATGATTCAGTAATATCATGGTAAAACTTCAATATCAAACACCCAACACTGAAAACCTCAAATAACATGAACTACAATCTACATATTTTATTTCTCTCTGAAGGGAATAAAGACAGTTGCCTTGTACTGTCTGGCCAATAAATCATTTGCAAGTAAATTTATTTCTGTAGATGTACAAATGAATTATTCTCCCAATTATTGATCAAATAGACGCTGGCTGAGAGTTCCACATTTGGCCTTCCATATAGACCTGTGGAATCTACAGGCCACTTGAGTTACCAAATTCTGTTATAAAAATTGAACTATTGAATACATATATTATAAGAACATACCGGTCACTTGATATCTACCAAATTCTGTTATATTTAATATTTTTGTTAGCATACACAATGTCTACAGACAGACATACAGACAGATGTGAATACATTGCAGGCACAAATCCAGGATTTTGGGTTGGAGGTGGAGGGCATGAAATCGAGCACCAAAGGTGTGAGCCTTGTAGGGTTGTCTTGGGGGAACTGCCTCGGAAAATGTTTGCAACCTAGACGTCGAATGCATTCTGGTGACTTTGATGAAGACCTAATTATAGGAAAGGTCAATTTCACATCATGTCGGATATTATTACTCGCAGATTCGAACCCCAACCATCTAGGTGCGGCCTTCTGCTTTTGCTAACAAGACTACCCAACTAAACAGAATACAGCCAACATGGACATTACAACACTGAAATCGTTAATCTGTCTATATGCTCAGTTGGACGGATGAACTGTTTATGTGCATTTACTCCTGTAAGCCAAACAGTAACTTGTCTTGATTAAATGTGAAACTGAATATCCTTTTAAGTAAACAATTTTCAGCTGTTTTTTTGCGGATCATTTACACAACAAATCAGTTCTTTGTTAACTGCCAAACTATAAACATGTCTCAGCTTTCTTCAATGCATTGCAGATTTGAGTTATTGATTTAGAAAAAATCTACCCCACTATGAAACCCCTCTAAACAGAAAAACCCTCCAAACGGAATTGTACCTGCTGTTCAGTTTAGAGGTTTCGCTGTATATATATTTGGCATGAGTGCTACTCACCAACAAACAGTGCTTGATCTCTACATCTTTGTTATTATTTTAACTATTTCATAGATATAAGTAGCGGGCCATCTTCAGATATCTTCATTAACTGTGCAATGTGTGCTGGGCTCTGCCTGAAGCATCATATCTGAAATAATACACAATACAAGATTAGTGATTAATTTCGTTCCCTAAGTTTCTATTATAATGTACATAACACAATTCTTCTACTACATTTATTTCTTTGGAAGTTTTCCTTGACTTTTCAAATTAAATATCCACTTTTCAAAAATACATAATTATATACCGTCCATACTCCTCGCCTATAAGATGATTGTCTGAAATTTGTGGATTTTGGCATGCACTTGTGTGCATTGTAAGACGGGTTGATAAATGGATGATGTATAAATTGTATAAATTGCATGCCAGTGCAAATTGAAGATATTTTCAGTGTCACTAATATAATATCTAGGTCATATTGTTTTAATAGTTCATTCATAGAAGATTGTGGTATTTATTATCTTCGTTTGATCCATAAATATTAAATATAAATACATTTCTGTCATTAATAATTAACTGTTTAATCAATTTAATAATTTTAATAAAATTGTTTGATAAAGAGTAAGGCTTATTAAACAGTATTTCTACTCCTGCCCTATTGCTACTCCTGTCCTATTGCTACTCCTGTCCTATTGCTACTCCTGCCCTATGTCTACTCCTGTCCTATTGCTACTCTTGCCCTGCTCCATTGCTACTCCTGTCCTAGTGCTACTCCTGCCCTATTGCTACTCTTGCCCTGTTCCATTGCTACTCCTGTCCTATTGCTACTCCTGCCCTATTGTTACTCCTGCCCTGTCCTATTGCTACTCCTGCCCTATTGCTACTCTTGCCCTGCTCCATTGCTACTCCTGTCCTATTGCTACTCCTGCCCTATTGCTACTCCTGCCCTACCCTATTGCTATTCCTGTCCTATGTCTACTCCTGTCCTATTGCTACTCCTGCCCTATTGCTACTCCTATCTATTGCTACTCCTGTCCTATTGCTACTCCTGTCCTATTGCTACTCCTGCCCTATTGCTACTCCGGGCTACTCCTATCCTATTGCTACTCCTGCTCTATTGCTACTCCTGCCCTATTGCTACTCCTGTCCTATTGCTACTCCTGTCCTATTGCTACTCCTATCCTATTGCTACTCCTTCCTACTCCTATTGCTACTCCTGCTCTATTGCTACTCCTGCTATATTGCTACTCCTGCCCTATTGCTACTCCTGTCATATTGCTACTCCTGTCCTATTGCTACTCCTGCTATATGTCTACTCCTGTCATATTGCTACTCCTGTCCTATTGCTACTCCTGCACTATTGCTACTCCTGTCCTATTGCTACTCCTATCCTATTGCTACTCCTGTCCTATTGCTACTCCTGCCATATTGCTATTCCTGTCCTATTGCTACTCCTATCCTATTGCTACTCCTGTCCTATTGCTACTCCTGTCCTATTGCTACTCCTGCCCTATTGCTACTCCGGCCTACTCCTATCCTATTGCTACTCCTGCTCTATTGCTACTCCTGCCCTATTGCTACTCCTGTCCTATTGCTACTCCTGTCCTATTGCTACTCCTATCCTATTGCTACTCCTGCCTACTCCTATTGCTACTCCTGCTCTATTGCTACTCCTGCTATATTGCTACTCCTGCCCTATTGCTACTCCTGTCATATTGCTACTCCTGTCCTATTGCTACTCCTGCTATATGTCTACTCCTGTCATATTGCTACTCCTGCCCTATTGCTACTCCTGCCATATTGCTACTCCTGTCTATAATATGCTATTGCTACTCCTGCCCTATTGCTACTCCTGTCCTATTGCTACTCCTATCCTATTGCTACTCCTGCCATATTGCTACTCCTGTCCTATTGCTACTCCTACCTATTGCTACTCCTGTCCTATTGCTACTCCTGTCCTATTGCTACTCCTGCCCTATTGCTACTCCTATCCTATTGCTACTCCGGCCTACTCCTATCCTATTGCTACTCCTGCTCTATTGCTACTCCTGTCCTATTGCTACTCCTGCCCTATTGCTACTCCTATCCTATTGCTACTCCTATCATATTGCTACTCCTGTCATATTGCTACTCCTGTCCTATTGCTACTCCTGCTATATTGCTACTCCTGTCCTATTGCTACTCCTGTCCTATTGCTACTCCTTCCCTATTGCTACTCCTATCCTATTGCTACTCCTGCCTACTCCTATCCTATTGCTACTCCTGCTCTTTGCTACTCCTGTCCTATTGCTACTCCTGTCCTATTGTTACTCCTGCTATATTGCTACTCCTGTCCTATTGCTACTCCTGTCCTATTGCTACTCCTGCCCTATTGCTACTCCTATCCTATTGCTACTCCTGCCTACTCCTGCTCTATTGCTACTCCTGCTCTATTGCTACTCCTGTCCTATTGCTACTCCTGCTCTATTGCTACTCCTGCTCTATTGCTACTCCTGTCCTATTGCTACTCCTGCCCTATTGCTACTCCTGTCCTATTGCTACTCCTGTCCCCTGTCCTATTGCTACTCCTGCTATATTGCTACTCCTATCCTATTGCTACTCCTGCCTACTCCTATCCTATTGCTACTCCTGCCCTATTGCTACTACTGCCATATTGCTACTCCTGCCCTATTGCTACTCCTGCCCCATTGCTACTCCTGCCCTATTGCTACTCCTATCCTATTGCTACTCCTGCCTCATTGCTACTCCTGCCCTATTGCTACTCCTGCTCTATTGCTACTCCTGTCCTATTGCTACTCCTGCCCTATTGCTACTCCTATCCTATTGCTACTCCTATCATATTGCTACTCCTGTCATATTGCTACTCCTGTCCTATTGCTACTCCTGCTATATTGCTACTCCTGTCCTATTGCTACTCCTGTCCTATTGCTACTCCTTCCCTATTGCTACTCCTATCCTATTGCTACTCCTGCCTACTCCTATCCTATTGCTACTCCTGCTCTATTGCTACTCCTGTCCTATTGTTACTCCTGCTATATTGCTACTCCTGTCCTATTGCTACTCCTGTCCTATTGCTACTCCTGCCCTATTGCTACTCCTATCCTATTGCTACTCCTGCCTACTCCTGCTCTATTGCTACTCCTGCTCTATTGCTACTCCTGTCCTATTGCTACTCCTGCTCTATTGCTACTCCTGCTCTATTGCTACTCCTGTCCTATTGCTACTCCTGCCCTATTGCTACTCCTGTCCTATTGCTACTCCTGTCCCCTGTCCTATTGCTACTCCTGCTATATTGCTACTCCTATCCTATTGCTACTCCTGCCTACTCCTATCCTATTGCTACTCCTGCCCTATTGCTACTACTGCCATATTGCTACTCCTGCCCTATTGCTACTCCTGCCCCATTGCTACTCCTGTCCTATTGCTACTCCTGCTATATGTCTACTCCTGTCATATTGCTACTCCTGCCCTATTGCTACTCCTGTCCTATTGCTACTCCTGCACTATTGCTACTCCTGTCCTATTGCTACTCCTATCCTATTGCTACTCCTGTCCTATTGCTACTCCTGCCATATTGCTATTCCTGTCCTATTGCTACTCCTATCCTATTGCTACTCCTGTCCTATTGCTACTCCTGTCCTATTGCTACTCCTGCCCTATTGCTACTCCGGCCTACTCCTATCCTATTGCTACTCCTGCTCTATTGCTACTCCTGCCCTATTGCTACTCCTGTCCTATTGCTACTCCTGTCCTATTGCTACTCCTATCCTATTGCTACTCCTGCCTACTCCTATTGCTACTCCTGCCTACTCCTATTGCTACTCCTGCTCTATTGCTACTCCTGCTATATTGCTACTCCTGCCCTATTGCTACTCCTGTCATATTGCTACTCCTGTCCTATTGCTACTCCTGCTATATGTCTACTCCTGTCATATTGCTACTCCTGCCCTATTGCTACTCCTGCCATATTGCTACTCCTGTCCTATAATAATGCTATTGCTACTCCTGCCCTATTGCTACTCCTGTCCTATTGCTACTCCTATCCTATTGCTACTCCTGCCATATTGCTACTCCTGTCCTATTGCTACTCCTATCCTATTGCTACTCCTGTCCTATTGCTACTCCTGTCCTATTGCTACTCCTGCCCTATTGCTACTCCTATCCTATTGCTACTCCGGCCTACTCCTATCCTATTGCTACTCCTGCTCTATTGCTACTCCTGTCCTATTGCTACTCCTATCCTATTGCTACTCCTATCATATTGCTACTCCTGTCATATTGCTACTCCTGTCCTATTGCTACTCCTGCTATATTGCTACTCCTGTCCTATTGCTACTCCTGTCCTATTGCTACTCCTTCCCTATTGCTACTCCTATCCTATTGCTACTCCTGCCTACTCCTATCCTATTGCTACTCCTGCTCTATTGCTACTCCTGTCCTATTGCTACTCCTGTCATATTGTTACTCCTGCTATATTGCTACTCCTGTCCTATTGCTACTCCTGTCCTATTGCTACTCCTGCCCTATTGCTACTCCTATCCTATTGCTACTCCTGCCTACTCCTGCTCTATTGCTACTCCTGCTCTATTGCTACTCCTGTCCTATTGCTACTCCTGCTCTATTGCTACTCCTGCTCTATTGCTACTCCTGTCCTATTGCTACTCCTGCCCTATTGCTACTCCTGTCCTATTGCTACTCCTGTCCCCTGTCCTATTGCTACTCCTGCTATATTGCTACTCCTATCCTATTGCTACTCCTGCCTACTCCTATCCTATTGCTACTCCTGCCCTATTGCTACTACTGCCATATTGCTACTCCTGCCCTATTGCTACTCCTGCCCCATTGCTACTCCTGCCCTATTGCTACTCCTATCCTATTGCTACTCCTGCCTCATTGCTACTCCTGCCCTATTGCTACTCCTGCCCTATTGCTACTCCTGCTATATTGCTACTCCTGCCATATTGCTACTCCTATCCTATTGCTATGTCCTATTGCTACTCCTGCCCTATTACTACTCCTGCCCATTGCTACTCCTGCCCTATTGCTACTCCTGTCCTATTGCTACTCCTGCCCTATTGCTACTCCTGTCCTATTGCTATGTCCTATTGCTACTCCTGTCCTATTGCTACTCCTGTCCTATTGCTACACATGTCCTATTGCTACTCCTGTCCTATTGCTACTCCTGCCCTATTACTATGCCCTATTGCTACTCCTGCCATATTGCTACTCCTGTCCTATTGCTACTCCTGTCCTATTGCTACTCCTGTCATATTGCTACTCCTGTCCTATTACTATGTCCTATTGCTACTCCTGTCCTATTGCTATGTCATATTGCTACTCCTGTCCTATTGCTACT